>CALNVZ010003229.1:46261-87646 GCA_940671915.1 Paracentrotus lividus
TTAAATTGCAATGGTGAACATTTCGCTTTCATACAAATCAAATTGTCCATCTGATGATTACTTATAATCATTTAACCCCTACTCTAGATTTGAGTCCTCCCTCGACTGCCAATTTGTGGGAATACCTTGGGATTTAGTGCCATTACACACGTTGGGCAGCAATTTCACATTGATCATTGGGAATCCTTTTGCCTGATTACACTGATTCCTTCTGACCTTACCCTCACAGCAGTATTCAGAGCAGTTCATGTCCGGTGTTCTTTTATGGCAGATAATTGTTTTCTGATTCGGCTAACGAGGATGAAAGTCTTGAGTTTGTACCGTTGAGAGCTTGCCACAGAAGGTGAGCACAATGGAGTGAGTAACAGTTTCCCTCCAGAGCTTATAGGTGCTAAAGGGCCACTGCACACCATATATCTACGACTTGCGACTGACGCACTTTTGGATCATGAAATATTAATTAAGCACATATTACTTTGCAATACGCTTAGTTCATTTCAGATCCAAAGTCAGTTAGTTTGCCAGTTGGAAGTCACTATGTGTTGTGGATGGCCTTCAAGATGTTAGGGATTATAACGCATGAGTAGTAAGGTTGCCAGCAATGCGGGCTTCAGGGATACGGTTTTAGTGTTTTGGTCCATGTTGAAGAGGTTTTTTTTAACTTATACATTGTGTGGAATTTACGATTTTGCGAGCAAATGTCATCAATATAATCAGTGGACATAAACCTTTCTGTAGTGTATTAACCTGTTTGAAGTCTATATTGAAGATTTGAATAAATGGAAGCGAAGGATGGCTGATGACGAATCGGTATTCTTCTATTGATTTCATTTATGCTATGATAATTAGAAGATGCGTTGCTTAGATAATATTTAGAACAAATCATAGTAATAATTCATGAGACGTGATATATCACCAGCACTTCGACTAATATTGATTATACCAAAACAGAGTATTATTTAGATTAAGATATTTAATTAATAACTTCTCATTATCTTGCATGAACAAATATCTAATGCTTCTTCTTTATTAAGTTCTTGTGAAGCTGGAATCTCAACAATGTCCATCCGATCACAATAAGGCTTGCTTAAGGAAATGTATTTTGAAAACCTTTGGTAAGGAGGATGTATATGTACTGGTAGTGCCACATTCTCTCAACAAATTTCTCTGAAATTAATTCTTGGACATTGTTCTCTTTCTTTGTTGAGAGGCGCATAAGGGACGAGTTCAACTCTATCCTCTGTTTGAGATGCCGTACGGCTCCACGTATTCCGGCCACCGTATCCAAGTCACAGTTTTCCCGTGCTGCTAAGTGAAACTGGCAACTTGGATCCTTGTCAACGACCGTCGAACATGACGTCCTCTGGAAAATTGAGATCATGATGGCCGCCCTAAGATCGACGATCGACTTTTGTTCATTCTGTTGATTGATCTACAAGAGCAGCAAAAGATTGACTCTTCAGACCATGGAATACGTCTCTCTAACACAATGAAACCTTATTCTATCGTCTGTCCATATATTCATACTGCATTCGCCTAGGACGTACGTTTACACTGCCCATCCAAGTATAATAAACATGCTCACTACAAATATTCATTTAGAGCAAACAGAATTGAGAAAGGACACTTCAAGCAGCCTCTCGCCAAGTTCTGCATTGGAAACAATAACAGCTCTATAAAAGCGCAACGACTCGCAACATTTGTGAACACCACAACACGTCTCTGGGTTTTCCATCCTAATACTAGAGAGGTGAACAAAGACACCACTTATATTCTAAACAAGATAAACATATTATTCTATATTATGCCCTGGCTCAAAGGATGAGGTTTTTATCACCTCACCTGATATATATTGACGAAATTATTTTTCACTCTTCTGCCGCCAATTTTTCTATTCAATAGATGCTCAAACGAACACTGAGTAAGTTCAAAAACAGGATTCATATTGACATTGTCCTTGACATTTGAAGTTTTATCTACATTCTATACCCTAATTTCTTTCTTATTCATGTCATAGTGCAAACAAGAGTGAATTCTTTGATTTTGTGGAGTTACTAATTATCGGCAACAGACTCGCTTACTTCAGTACAAATACACACGAAGTATGCAGTCTTTCTTAAACTGAATCAAGACATTGGTCCACAATTGTGACAGGATTGTGTGTTTTTTTCTCTTGGCTTCAATAAAAATGTTGCACGTGTGAAAGGTCTGTACATAGATCTCTACTTGCATGATCAAAAGTGATATATCTGTGATATTGTTGAAAGCGTGACTATTATACAAGCCTCCCATTGATGTAGAATATCATACATCAACGCTCGATCTTACCAGACTATCTCTTACGCAATCGTATTTCGGCAATGGGTTCCTGACAATACGGATATTTTGAACACATTTGTAGTGTTGGTCACTTGAAAGATTCCAGTGGCCTCCTTATGCACTTCTTAACATCCTGACGTATAGAACATATATTTTTTTTGTATATATAAACATGTACAATAACAAATACAACATTTATGCACAATCTTGAAGTTAATAATTTGATTTACATAATATAAAGAGCTAAAATCTTAATGCAAATTCATTACCCGCTATGACCAATTGTTCAACAATTCAAGACCTTTAAGTGAGGAACATTTCAGGACCATGTGTGTAAGGTCGGCCAACCTAATTTCTATTAGGCTTCATTTTAACATTGTATTATTGCGCAGCAATAATTCATTACTATATTACTATGATACCTTGAAACGTGTCAATTCCAGTGTATAACATCTATAACAAGTTGTATATCGCTTTACCGCGCAGCTGCACCCGGCAATAGAAACAGATTTGTTACTTAAACTTCCAATCTATGATACTGTTGTTAGTTCAAATGATTGCTTTTTTAGGAGGTCGTTTGAATAATATTGATTCTATTGATTTAACATGTGATTTATGTTGTTAACCACGAATATGTTCAATCATTAAAATCTGAATACCATTTGTATGTTATGTGTTTTCATATACGGTACTTGCCTGACCACACTCAACTTCGTATTGTGTGCCATTGACTTAATGGCACACATCTATTCTACAATATAGATGGTCGATTCAAATATGTATAGAGTTCAGTTTGAAACTTTCTGAATTTGGAGATTGTTTACTGGTTTATAGATTACCATTGTCTTTGTAAACATTTTATCCGAAGTACTCCCGAGATTTAATATCGTTCTCTGTTGTTGCTCTTTTGATCACCATTAGTGTATGTAGCTGGGTTGCTTGTATTCAAAATCATACAAAAATATTCTGAAAGAATGGATCGAGCTCAAAATTTTCTCATGTATTTTATTATTCTGATGTGCCTTTCTCAGCTCATTTATTGTGTATTTATGTTCCAAAATTTGGTTCTGAGTTTGGTAAGCCTACCACCAAAGTATGCTATTCAAGTTTGTTTCTAACTATGCACAGAAGTATGACGAATGAAATATTGTTTCTGTAATAGGCTATTATAGTATTATGATATATGCAACTACATTAATTCTTCCAAACCATATATGTGGCTGCATTATTTTTGAAATTTCGCGTCCTTGGTGTTTAGTTGTAGTAATGATTCAGAAAGGGTATTTTCTCTATAACTCAGCACTGCATTATATGAAATTATATACTGCCATTCTGAGTGTGATCGCCTAGGGCTAATAGTAAAATATTATATACATGTTTGTGCTTCGAGAAATTCTTGTGAAAATATATTGCCCGTTTGTATTGCAACTGATGCTCTTGAATGCCTGATCGTGGCTATGGTAAATAGCAATGTATTGTACAATTGTTCTGTCATCTTTTTATAACGGGGAAGCTCTCCCGAATGATTTTGCTAACTTTGATTCTGAAGAGGGGTAAATGTGAGACGATCTCTAACTTTAAAAAAGAAAGTCATTGATGTACGTTTATAAAGGAGTATTGTGTGTAGATAACCTCATTAATGCATACTGATATTGAACATAAAGACAAAGTATACAGACTCACATCAACTATAAATAAATTACGTGTTTTCCTAAAAGAACAGGTATTCCGAGAGATTCAAAAAGTCCCCGTCATTTACAATGAAGAGATAACACTATCGGATTTGTATAACTACACTATGCATGATTTTATCTCCATACAACTACTATAGTACTCTCCTGCTCGTTTCTGAAATTTTACCCCTATCAAGACAGAGGGAGGGGGGCACAAGGTGGATGGCCCTCCAAATAACGTCATGGAACGGTATCCTACGAAGTATTCATTGCCGAGATCCACATCGTAGCCTTCTACTATGCTTTGCATCTTTATGACTCAATCAAACCTCTTGGTGGCTTTCGCACCCATATACTATTATCTCCATAACCTATCGATAAGACACTTGGTATTTTAGTGTCGTAAACTTCAGGCGAGGTGCTAAGATATGAGTATTACCACCGTCTATACGCACACGCCCCGCACTCCTCATCAACTATCCTCCCTAAAACTCATACCAAAATACCCAACACACAAAAACAAACCACCAACTAATTCGGCTACCATGCTTCTTCCATTTTTTGGGTCATTTTCGATATCCATAGTTTTAAACAATAATTAGGAGGTTTTTCTTGTATCAAATTGAATTTGAAATATATTCTAAACTCAATACGCTCTGGGTAATCCTTATTCTTACATTAGTTTGCCATGTGAAAAAAATGGCGTGAAAACCAGCTAGACACCTTATCCTAAATACATGCTGAAATATTGAAATCACTCATTTCTTTATTCACGAGCTTCTAATTCTTTTAATCGAATTTATCCCATGTGAAATTCCACAACACGCGCATAGTACTTATATTCAATATTCTGTATAACCACTTGCATACCTAAACCCGCCTGCAAAATAGTACACCCAAAATTGCATGACCTAATCATCACAAATTCAGAATTTAATTCTTTAGCTTCATCACGAACCATACAATATGCCCAAAGCGCCCTTATGCGCGAATTGCCAATTTTTCTTATTTACAGAGAATGAAAGCGCCGCCCCATTTCGGCAACCTTTTGAAACATTTCTAAAGTAGATAGAATTACTAAACATTTGAATGAATATAGCTAAAACATATTTGTACCCGTCTCTGTCACTGCAAATTAATATTTTAGATGAGACCAAAGATGTCTCTGAATTCGAATTCCTGTCGCATTTACTTGCACCATATCGCTCACTGACAGCATCTTTATTACCATCTGTAGCCCGTACATAATTCAGTCATTTCATGTACTCGACCGCTGTGAGAAATTCCTTATCGCCATGTACCAGAGTTTGCTAGAGCGTTGAGTTGCTCTATCGGTATGCCAAATCTGAAGTAATCGGTCAAAAAAATTTTTTTAAAAAACGTATGCGTACGCCTGCGGTCACCGAAATGCTGCCCCGCCCCCCCCCCCTTGGGCAATCTAAACCATAAGATAACCACGATGGTCTTGATAGGGTTAAGACATTGCATTACGTCCAAACTGTTCTACTGGGGTACACACGATAGACGGATCCTTTGCGGGGCCACGCGAGCGGTTTATTGAAAGTGGAGGGGTCGAGCCGAAAAGTAGGGGGTGGGAGGGCGGTGGGGCGGATCCTCACAGGCGTAGAAAATCGAGACAAATGTGATGGGTCATCTTTTGGGATGTTTGTACACCGTCTGTACACGGCTTGAAAAAAGTGAAGGGGCTGCGAGCCCCCACGCCCCCCCCCCCGGCTCCGCGGCCCCTGCTTTGAAGGTGATAGATCAATCCAAGCACCGTACACGACCAACCCATACACCTTCTATCATACAACAGTTTCTTGTTGGGGGTCATAAAACAACCTTTTTAAGTAGTTCATATGGTGTGCATCCGCGTGTTTTTTCAGCACAATTGTCAATGAAAGGCCTTCCTCTTTGGTAAAAGTTGATTGCTACCTGAGCCGGTAATGAGATGCGTCTCAATTGATGAGTCTCTGAGTCACGCGATGAGTACGTCACAGACGGTCATCCTGAGTTTTCAGGAAAGTGAGAACGAAAACCGAAAAAATGTCAAACAAGTTCAATCTTTTTCTAGTAGGAACCATTTTCAGCTGCGAGCCAAGTCTCTCGTGACGTCTGGCTGAGTTTGCCGCGATGTCCCCTAAGTATCTACTGACGCTCTCTCTCGCAGCTTTCCCTAGCGACTTAAACCGAAAACCGCAACAGTTTATCATTCTTATTTATTCTTCTTTCTTTTTTTTTTCGTCTATTATATTTTTATTGTTGATTATATTATTTTTATTTATTTGATTAATATATATACCCGTCCATTTCATGTATTTGTCAGTCAAATTTCATTTAGAGATTCATTCATTTCGTAAGATAATACGCTGATGCATAAAATATTTTCATCAAAATCGTGATTCGAGTCATGCCAAAATTAACGTTATGGTGACCTGATTTCGGTATTTGTGCATTCTAGTTTACCATAATAAGACAAATTATCTTTCGGCAGATAGGTTTAATCAACTTCGTGTGCCCGTCGTCCATTCGGCTATAGTCCAAATATTTGTGTAGACAAACAAGTCGATGATAGAAACATTCAAATTAAACATGGTAAAGAAAAAAAAAACAAAAAAAAAAACTACGAATGAAAATTGCAATTGCTCAGTCAGCTGATTGTCTTAATTTGATGTCAGAAACATATCTGAACCTAATGTTAAAAAGACAGTTTCATATCAATCACTCGCCTTGCGCCGAACAAGACTGTAAATGAAGCCATAAAACAAAATTCGATTTAACACTGAAAATAAAGATTGAAATGAAGAACGTTAAACATAGAACTTCAATCGATAAGAGAAAGTTGAATAGTTCACCAAAATGCCCAAACACGTAATAACGATGGCGATCAGAATTTATTTTTTATTCAACTGACTTCTGGAGTCAAGAGAGCGTGTTGAAATTAAGAAAGCGCAAGTACGATAATCTGACAATACAAGATAGAAGATCACATTTACTGATAAAATGTCAATGATTTACCTGACTCCTTATACTTAAAGTTTGTGCGTAATGCTATAATACGGATATGGATGCTCGAGATCATGATGAATTGATCGCTCTTGACAACCGAATTGAAAGTGTTTTAAAGAGCATACGCCTTGCGCCGTCTCCGACACGAATCACACTAATCCGTGACAGTGCGATTAATAATGAAATGAATGATTATATCCGCGATCACAGTTGAAATCTTCGAAAGCATTCATATCTTCGTGTGCCTAACAAATGATCTTGAGAGCCTAAGAACACGAAAGTTGTGCAGCATTCTGTCGACTGCCCGCCACCACCACACACGATCTTCGAATACAGCATGGATATGAACCGCGAGCAAGCTCAAACGTAGCACATGGACTATAACTGCTTATGTATAGTTGCGCCGCTCGAACGACACTCCACTCCTAAGAATGAATATATCATTTTTATAAGCTTTCGATCGATGGTGTTATCCAGCTTCGCCGTGTCATTAGAACATCAGGACGAATCTGTTCTCCATCAATATCAGAGACATCATTTGATTGCGAACCCATCTCATGTGCGCAGCTGAGAGTAGGTCCTTTTGCAGAATGAGATCTTACATTCTCATTGAGATTCTGTGGTAATAAACCCTAAAAGATGAAGTATTATTGAGTTGCTTGAGGTTACGGAGACTCCTCCGTGATGTCGTCAGGAGTTCGATCGCGTCTGATGTAAAGTCGAACAAAAGTAAAAAAGAAGAAAAAAATAAAAATGCAATCGAATTGAATTAATAAAAAATGATCAAAAACCATAAACTTAACAAGGTTAAGTTTCGTACACCTCAAACACGAAAAACATGGGAAAGAGGTGGCGTTTGTACCTTTCACCTCTCGACACAGCAACGCCTACGAAATCTCTTGTCATCCTTGAACAATATAGGACGATAAGCCTAATGTCTCAAATGTAAAGCTTTAGATGATCGAGTGACTTAGTATATTGAGTTATAACATAGTCCAACCGAATGAAGCGCATTTACTTTTGAAAATGACTGACTTTTGAACTTCCGAGTTTCCTTTCTATTAAGAACCACATTGTCTAACACGATAATGAACGTTACATGTTATACACGAATATCCTTAGAAGTTCCTAGACATAGTATAAATTGTATTTATGCCAGGTACATTTTAGTTGAAGAATACAGGATTTGCACTGGTCGAATAAGCTGTCAACAAGTAAAATTGACTTTATAAATACTGACGACCTCAACAAACTACTGCCGAACGATAGTCGGAATTGTTTTACGACAAAGACAGCAGATTCATGTTCTTTGGTTATGAATTGGAGAGCAGAAAGACCGATGCGAGTAGTTAACCACTCGAGCTGTTTTGGTTTTGAGTGCTAAATTACACAGAAGACCTAGACGGTGTGACCAGCGGGTGCCGAGGCCCTGTGTGGAGTTCTGGTGGTTGTAAAATGGCGGATAGCCGTGCGCTCGGTGCTTAAGAAACGGACAAAAGGCTCAGACCGAATATCAGCTTGAGCTCACCGTACAGTGTCGCCCCCCAGCCAAGTTGGTGGTGAAGGGGGGAAGGGAGAGGAGGCCATACATTTGAGATTTCATTTTTTCATAGTACATATTTTTTATTTATATTTTTTTTGTTAAAGCTACACACACACCAATTTACAACAACAAACAAAAACGAAGACGACAAAATCTCCATTAGCACCATGACGAATCGATTTAGGAACGTTTACACGGCCAAATATTCAACAATCATCGACATAGATTCTCCCCCAACGTTTGACTTTTAAACAAAACTAATAATACAATATACTAACAGAAATACCAAACGAAGTAATAAGGTGAACCAATCCCGACCCAAGAAAATTCACCAATATTTTGTGTAATATATTAAGATGAAAGGAGGTAGTGGCGATGGTCCGATACCAATAAATACCTCTTGTGTGGCCGAGGCCCAACAAAAAAGAGAAATTCTGAGATTCTAGGATCGTAGTTTCTGAATTACGATAAGTGGGAGGGGGGGGGGGGGGTAAACTTGTACTTAATCATCTAAGCAGTTTCTTAATAGTTTCACTACCAAAAATTATGACGAATGGAAATCTACCTTTTCGGATTGATTCCCTTTTAGCAGGCTCACTAACTTAACCAGATCTAGGACTAGGCTTAAAGATCATAGGCGCTTTGAGATATGATTAGAGCGAAATATACTACCTGTTGAACTCTCTCATTAGAAAATTCTTACTATACTGGTTGTTTAAAAGTGGCATGATGTTAAGATGTAAAATGCTACTTCTTGCAGAGCTAAAAATAGTGTATATTGTATTTCATAACTCAAAAATACGATCATCTTTGTCTTGTGTAAAAGAGGACAGGTTGTCCAAATACTTGCTACCATAATCGAGAATCCGGCATGCTCGTTTTAGCAAGAGCATAGTCCTAATGTGACTATCAATCTCATACAGGAATTGATAGGAACGTACTTCTTGAAAAGAATGGTTGAAGATAAATATCATTATCATTCTTGATTATGGGATTTCTTGTCAGATAAATGGCTCAATGAGATAAACGCTACATACCCTTTGAGTAAGAATTGACTAAAACAAGAATGATTGAATGTTTTTGTTTTCTTGTCGTGACAAATGATACAAATTCTTTCAAATATATAAATATCATGCAGCTATATACTATACTTGAAAGTGTGCCTAACATGAGAGATAATTACTAAGCAATCCACTGCCCCGCGATATATCATTTGAAAAAGAAAAATGACTTTATTAGCATAGTATTCTTCTCGCTATATGATTCTCCATTTACATGATTGATATTCTGAACATGCAACAGGTGCGGAGTCGCGTCCAATAGGATACCATATATCTATAATGAAATAAAGTTCTGCTACCAATTTATATATTTAAGAGAACGTAGGATATTCTTAACATGGAAGAGAAGGAAGAGACACTATAACGAATGCACATCAAGAACACAACAAACAAACAACAACACCAGAAGCGAGAACCTCTTCTGTGTTAGATATGCGCCGAAGCGATGAGTAGAGAGTCGGCTTTACAAATTTTGGAACGTTAATAAACATGCTCACCGTCCCCAGCATGAAAGCATTAAAAATATCTAATATAGAGAAATCCTGGACAATTTCAATCCAATTCTTTGGCCTCTGTGTGGATTATATACCCTCAAAATGTTCCACTATGAGCTTCCAGAACCATGCAAACGTGCTTTTCAGGTGTTGCTAATTTTGCATGCGTAAATCCGGGGGGATGGGGGATACAGTCCCCCCGCCCCGCCCAGATTTTGGAGGGGGGATGGCATCGTACAACACCCCCCCCCCAGTTTTGAAGAAAAGAAATGAAAAAAAAAAACACCAGATAATTGTGTGTTATGGTTTACAATAGGCGTTTCAATACTAAAAAATGCGTTTTTACTCACAAAACCCAAAAAATTTCACTGCTCGGTTCTGTGTCTAGGGACCTGGGAGACTCGCGACTAGAGGAAGCAAACGTCCGAAAGTAGACAGGTTAGGATCTGCAATGCCCGTCGTATTGGCGGGACCAACCTTAGGAAACGGGTGTTGGTAAGCAAGTCGAAACACTATCAATGGTAGTTGTGTGGGCCATAGGTTGGTGGCAAGGGCTGCATAGCGAAAGATTGTGGTTTGTTTTCTAGTCGCTGTTATTTACACCGCATATGCTGAAAAGTCTTTCTGAAATTGAGTAGTGATTTCGGGCTGCGCCCTTCGCTCTCGAGCGATATAATAGCGACTCTTTACTTGGCTCAAAGAGTATATGCTCTATTCAAGCTTAGAACTGTTCGCTCGGCGCTTCGGCGGCTCGGGCATGCTTTGTTTCGATTACTGAAAGTGCATGAGTCAAGCCCAGCCATGTGATGGATTCTGTAAAAGCATACATCTTAAGACAAGATTCTCGTATCCTACCCTCTCCGAATTACATTTCTCTTTAGATCCAGCGCTCTGATCTTATAGTGTCCTCCTTTTCAGAAAAAGTGCACTTTTTTCATCTAGAGGCACACTTTTAAAGAAATTCGTTCGCCGCCGTGTACGTGATGATAGGTTTTGTGGTTAATTGTTGGTTAGTTTTATTTATTGTCACGGAGATGAACCTATATCAAGGAATCTTTAATGTCAAAGCATATCTGAATTTCAGGGATAAGAATGTTTAGCAGGTATCATTCGTATGCGGTGCAGCAACTGGAATCAATGGCTATCCAGATCTTAGTACTTTTCGCCGCCCAATCGTGATGGGGCATCTCGAGAGCCATGTGAAAGTCCTTAACTCACTCATACGACTGCGAAACAGCCGATCATTAATGACTCTTCAGAGAAGTGTCAAGATTAGGTGCGTAATTCATGATACATTCCAAAGTCAAAATTCATTTGTTAATGGGTCTCGGTAGGATGGCAGAACGGTACAGCTGAAGGTACCAGTGTGTCGACCCAGAGGAATGTTTCTATAGCGCGGGACGGGTCGTTGCTAGCTATGTTACGATACTGAATAGCTAATTCAACGTCACCTTCGCCGCTCTGTCGTCAACTGTTGGGACATGTCACACAGGTGAATCTGTTGACCGTCGCATGAGAGAAAAGACCAAAGGCGGAATCAGTGGCAAGGTAAGAAATAGAGTAGACAGATAAGGATAATGGCAGTTAATTAATGAAGTGCGGCGTCCAAACTGATCTCAAATGATTATATCTAGCTCGCGCCCTCAGTCCCAAATCGTATTTCACCCTGTCGCGATTTGACCCAACCCGCGTTCATTGGATAAAGGAGACAGCCAAATGACACCTGTAATATTACCAGGATGGGGTAAGGACTCAAAATCTACAATGAAACTCAGGGCTGGCAAATCTCGACCTGGACATTGTGCCCAAAGAATTAGCTTAATTCACTAGGGAGCGCAGAAATAACACCTGAAACATAGTTGGCGGCCCAAATCGACCTTATAATGATCGAAAAAATTACCTGAAACTTAGGGAATGAGACTATAGAGCTTAAACGTATATGGGCGCACAAATTGACCTTAGGGAGCCAAATCGACCCTTTTGTAACACCCCGATCGGGGCTAACATCTAACCTTTAACTCCAGGTGCCAAAATTCCGACCTGGAATTTAGTGGCGCAATTTCAGCTCAATTCATAGCGGCCCGCCAGAAAAAAACCCGAGAAACATAGGTGGGGGTGCCAAATCGACTTTAATGATTTGGAAAAAAATTACCTGAAACGAAGAGGATTTGAGACTTATTGAGCTTAAACGTATATATATAGGGGCACCAAATTGACCTTAGGGGAGCCAAATCGAGAGAAAGAACAAGAAAAAAAGAAGAAGAAAAAATTCCGAGATAAGATGGGAAATGGAGGTAGAGGGGGAAATGGATAGCCTAGAGAGAGAGAAAGAAAGAAAGAAAGAGAGAGAGAGGGGAGACAAAGGCAGAACCAGGGGCATTTTTCATGAACCCTAAAAGTGCCCCTTTTTTTATACTAATCAAGAAACTCTTCTCAAACCACCTCATAAAGAGTATCATATACGCTTGTAATGTGTGATTATAGATTATTATTCATTAAGATTCGGGGTTTCCTAAAGAAGTACAAAATAGTTCCTTAATTTATAATAGTTAATTGATTAAAGCGGTTTTTTTTTCTAAAAAGCTCAAAGAAAAGTCTCCTTCATTGAGTCGGTTAGTTCTAAAAGCTGCGATAAAGGGAACAACAATGCTCTCATGTAGGGAGATAAAAGAAGAGGATATGATGCGTCGGCGTGTGGATTACAGCTGCAGAAGGGAGCAGACAGAAGTATCATAATAATAGAGGGGTATTGAATAGAACCATGGACCTAATACCCTTCAACAGACTCTGAGGTAGACTTTAACAATAGTAGTTTCCGCTACTCATGAAACGTCTCGGAGACGTCCTCGCGACCAATTTTTGTAATTTGTCTTGGAGACGTCTCCAGGACATCTCCGAGACGTTTCTGCGACGTTTCATGAGTTGTGGAAACTAATTTGAGACAGTTCTTTGAAATTGCTTTGTTACAGTTTTTGAAAACTGTCGCGGAGACGTCGCGGAAATATCTCCGAGACATCGGAGACGTCTCTAATACCTTTTTTTTCCCGTCGCGGAAACGATTCGGTCGTGGAGACGTCTCCGCGAAGGGAAATGCCACCCTAAAACTTTGAGAAGCAATTGGCAATAATTGAGGAGCAGGGGCCGCGGAGCGTTTTTTAAAGTGGAGGGGCTGAGCCGCAAGTTGGTGGGGGGGGGGGGGGGGGGGTTAACATGATAAATCAGAAATGTATTTTTTTTTTCGTTTTCGTACTGACATGTTTGCTGACGAAAGTAGCCACCCCCCCCCCTCCCCACTCCATCCTAGCCCCCAGCTCCGCGGCCCATGAGGAGTACTGTAATAATTCTTTTAATATATCGCAGTACATACCAAATTTCCAAAATACACGAAATTTATACATTTTTCTGTGTGTTTTGTTTCATATGTATGACTACAACAGTAGCGTAATAAACAATATTCTGCCAAAATTTTCAATATAATTTGGTTGTCGTCATAAATAGTAACAAATTATTGGTCTAATAATACATTGTAAACGAATGTTCGTGTGGAAAGGAAGAAGAAATGCTTTCGAGGAAGAGGGAAAGAAAGAAGCTGAAAAGGTAAAAGTAAAATCAGGGAGGGGGGGGGGGAGGGTGGGCGGTAATCAATGTCTATGATTAAACCCAAGCTTGGGGAGACGTACCCTCCCCTGCCAAACAAAATGAATGAATAAGAAATTGTAAAAGAAATATAAACGTAATAGGCCTAATACAAACAGGGAGGCCAAAAATAGGGAATGATTAGAATAAAAGTTTTTACATATTTCATTTATACTTTTATTAACTTATATGGCTGTATCTTCGCGGAGACGGGACTACTTTGACATAATGAAGGCGGTTGTGAAATTTGTCGCGGAGACGTCTCCGAAACAGAAAAGAGTGTCTCCGGTGAAGGAGAAAAAATATCGGAGACGTCTCTAATACTTTTTTTCGTCTCGAAGACGCTTTTCGCGTCGCGGAGACGTCTCTGCGACGCCCCCGCGACAAATTTCAAAACCGTCTCAAAATAGTCACAAATCCGTCTCTGCGAAGAGAGATATCACCATAAATAGCGCATAGTTTACTTATAACAGAAAGGTGAAAAAAAAAACTGAAACAAAACTTGAGGGGCTAAACATTATTTTATTACGATCCTCTCGTACAGACACAGACTTCTGCTTAGCTGTAACATAAAATAAAAGATAGGATCAATCTCAAGTCTTATAGGTTTAACGTGTATTAAAGATACCAATCGTAAGGTCAAAAGTATGCCCCTCTATGTTACAGGGCAGCGGACTGTGGGCAGATTATTGTCTTCAATAGGGCCTGTCCTCATATGATTAAACAGATCATTATAGAGTAAATAAAAATAATTAACACAGCGTGTCAATTTAAAAGCGAGATAAAAGTCTTTGATGTAGCCCTGGGTATTGTCCTAGAGCCTGGCACGCTCCCAATTTAAAAGCGCGATTAAAGTCTTTGATGTAGCCCTGGGTATTGTCCTATAGCCTGGCACGCTCCCCCGTCACAAACACACACATAGAACCATTGATCTGTATTCAGTGCAAACACCCAAACAATTAATTCTGGCGCAGTGTTCTGCCATTCAATGGCCGAAGTTGGCCATAGATGGAGCTATACATGTTTCCCTTTTTTATCAGGGAACAAACAAAACGACGGAAGTCTTTTGAAATTGGCCCGCGCTCTTTTTCGAACAGAAAATCAAAAGCGCCGCGAAAAGGGAACGCCGCACAAAGCGCCGTGCCACGGCGTTCTCGCGCCACGCCGAGGGGGTTTTACTTTTGGGAACGTACCTTGGTTTCCCGTCCTAATTAAAGACCCCCAAAATGAGAACATAATAAAGAAGAAAACAAGTGGATTAGTAAATTACGCGATGCGTAATATATGTCCCCGCCGATAATGTAAAATTCCCATTATATCACGATCAGTGCTATCACATAGGCAAACAAATCGAAACGGGTAAAAAAATGGCGAAGAAGTAGCATTTTGTAGCCATGTACAATATGGTCAAAGTCAAGGTCAAAGGTCAAAAGGGTCAAAAGTCAAAATTCTGTGAAGCAGTTTTGTAGCCCCACCCTGTGCTATCACATAAAGCAAACAGAATCGAATCGGAAGATGAAAAATGTGGCGAAGAGCTAGTAGCTTTTGTAGCCAATTAACAATATAGGTCAAAAATCAAGGGACAAAGGTCAAGGTCAAAGGTTCAAAATTCTGTGAAGAAGTTTTGTAGTCTCACTAAGTGCTTTCACATAATAGCAACGGATCGATAGAATCGGATGAAAATGGCGGAAGGAGTAGGCATTTTGTAGCCAATTAACATTATAGGTCAAAAATCAAGGATCAAAGGTCAAAGGTCAAATTCTGTAAAGAAGTATTGTAGCCATCACCTAGTGCTATCAATAAAGCAAACGGTATCGAATCGGAGAAAAATGTTGATGAGAGTAGCATGTTTTGAGCCAATGTACAATATAGTATAAATCAAGGTCAATAGTCAAGAAGGTCAAAAGTCATAATTCTGTGAAGAAGTTTTTGTTAGCCCTCACCTAAGTGCTATCATATAAAGACGAAACGGATTCAAATCGGCGATGAAAATGGCGAGAGTAGTGAATTTTTGTAGCCAATTAACAATATCGGTCAAAAATGAAGGTCAAGGTCAAAGGGGTTCAAAAGTCAAATTCCGTGTAAGAAGTTTTTGTAGCCCTCACCTCGTGCTAATCATATAAAGCAAACAGAATCCAAATCGGATGAAAATGGTGAAGGAGTAGCATTTGTATGGCCTTAACTATATATAGGTCAATCATCGAGGTCAAAGGTCAAATTCTGTGAAGGAAGTTTGGTAGCCATCACCTATGTGCTATCACTATAAGCAAACGGGAATCGAATTGGATAAAAAATGGCGAAGGAGTAGCAATTGAAGATTTTGATCACAATGACGGACGCACGGACGGACGGATGGACGGAACGGACGGATGACGGACACCACACACACATACACACATAACACGTTACGGAGCCCGTTTCATAGTCCCCTGCTCGAACTCGTTCGCGCGGGAATATAAAAGGTGCATATCATAATCAATCATGATTCCTATAAGTCTATTATTAAAAGGATAATAAAAGACATACATCTAAATCCAGTATCAATCAAACAGTGATATTCTCACTCGTAGAGGCGCTTCTAATCTTCCATCACAGTAGAAAAAGTAATATTTGATCCACTGAATATAAGCATCAGAAATAAGTGCATGATATGCGTCGAGCAAGGTAGCGAGTATCTTATAGCACCGTGTGAGCGTGTGAATTGGTTCAGCCAATGGGTCTCGAAAAAGACGTTATTACGAGGTGGTGTTACAGAGCAGATGATTATTTTCAAATACGACAATTTGCTTAGCATGTATCACTCATGGTGGTTCATCTTAATATATGTGAATGGATATCATAGCTTTTGGAGTGAAATATAAACGAAAAATCTCATACTGAGCGCGAACTAGGCCCTGTACGGTACGTGACGCGTGTGACTCATCAAATTTTGTTTACATTTTGATCTCGCGTAGTACAGGCTAAACGGGATTTCCGTCATGTTTGCCGGATCGGAGATCGAGTGCGTGCCTGCCTAGCTTTATAGCCTAGGATCATGGCAGTGCAGTGACATGGATTATGAATAATTTTTACAAGTAATGTGTAAAGTAGTTTCGAGGATCTGATGATGATAGCAAGCCGAGGTTTTCGTCTCGTCTATTCATTCAGGGAGTTCATTGTAAATGGCGACAGCAACGCTAGTTTGTCAGCGTTTGATCAGTGTTGTAGAACTAAGTTAGAAGTAGAAGTTAACTAGTTAACTAGTTAACTAGTTTTACGCAGAACAACATAGTGATTGAACTTAAGCAGATCGAGCCAGAGCTATAGAGGCCCCCAACTTTACAAAAAGAAGCGACCCAAAGGTCGAGTGAGTAAACGCCCATTTATTATTCAAAGTGTAGATCTAAGTTAGATCTAGCTTAGCTCTACCTACGTAGATCTAGGCCTAACGTTAGACTATAGTCTATAGACCTCTAGATTCTAGTCTAGATTCTAGATCATTCATAATCATAGATGCAGGGCAGGCCCTGGTTTAATAGATCTAACGTTAACGTTAGACCCTATCTGGAGTAGATATCGGCCTTTAAGTTAAACGTTAAATTTCTAGAGATCTAGAATCTTTTATTTCCGATGACGGATATAAACCAGTTATATACGGCCTTCAGAGGTTTTGGTGAAACTATAGTCCCCTCACTGACGCGAATGCGACTATTTTCCTTCGGGGCTGCGCCCCTCAGGAAAAATAGTCGCATTCTTTGTGTCAGTTCGGGTACGATACTTCCAACCACCCCCTCTGGTGGCCGTATATAACTGTTCACTAGCTTTTAATCTCGTCCGTCTCTACGGACTAGCTTGAAAGCTAGTCCGTCAAGTTAGTCCGTCATGACAGACTAGCTTTAAAGCTAGTCGGTCACGACAGACTAATTTTAAAGCTCGTCCGTCGTGACCGACTAGTTTGACGGACTAGCATAAAAGCTAGTCGTAGTGATGCCCAGACTGACGAGCTTTTGAGCAGGACTAGCTTTACAGCTAGTCGGTCATGGTGTAAAAGCTAGTCAGTCGCGCTTTTCTGCCGCGATGTTATTTCTGCTGTCTTGACAGACTAGCATGACGTACGAGGTAATCTAAAAAAAAGTGGCGCCTATATTTATTATTAGAATTAAATTTCAATTTTCATAATTTAATGTGATTGTTACTATCGTTGTAAATACACACAATTTATAAATTGATTTGTCAAGACATAATTTTTCGCGTTGGTGATTATAGCATTAATCTGTGTGAAAAAAATAACGCTATCTGTGAACTGAAACACAAGGAATTAAAAAAGAGTACTCACTCAGTCATGTCACAGGAAGGAGATCGCCATTATAATCAAAATCTTATGCTTTACGGGGTATATCAAGTGTGCGTCTGTACAGTTTGCTCATTAAATGGAATTCACATACAGATAATGCAACTAATAGTAATGTCCTTTTCGCACTATCAATTGTACCACCTTCTATTCACTGCTGTTGCTAAGCCGGGCATTCACCAGCAATCTATAAGAATAGACGGTTCATGGGTTGTATAGTAACGGAGTATTCAATCAGCCTGTAATTAAAGAATGTAAAAATATTTCTAACGTAATCGTGAATGGCATACTTCTCATGGTTGATGTTATTCGGGCTACGTAGGCTATTGCTCTCAGATTGTCAAGCCAAAACAACCTTTGTTTGGGAATGTTGATTGTATCCAACTTCTATTCAGTGTTGTTGCTAAGCCGGGCATTCACCAGCAATCTGTAAGAAAATACCGGGTTCTTGACTTCTATAGTAACGAGGTATTCAATTAGCCTGTAACTGAAGATTAGAGAACAATATTTGGAATCTACCGGTACTCGTGAATTGCATACTTGTCATGATAGATGTTTGTCTCGTAAGCTTTCAGATTGTCAAGCCAAAACAACCTTTGTTTCAGAATGTATCAACTTGATTATGCTCGGAAACAGAATAAATAGAGAAGGTACATTGAAACGACATTGCAACTATTTGTATCAAAAGCTGGTCAGTCATCTTAATGGGTAAACTGCATGGGTCCATCCAGCTACTTTTATCGTCCTAGTCGGTCCCGTCGACGGACTAGCATCAAGCTTGACGGACGAGCTTTAAAGCTCGTCCGTCAAGTTGAGAGATGTAGATTCAGTTGTATGCTAGTCCGTCTCGACGGACTAACATGACAGACTAGCTTTAAAACTAGTCCGTCTTGACCGACTAACTTTAAAGCTAGTCGGTCCATTGACGGACGAGGTTAGCATTACGTCAATCCCTCGTTTGCAAGCCTACCCCCAGTTCGAGAGCTGAGCTCAGGTGTCGGACCCCCTTATAAAAAATCCTCGTTTGAAACTATTTCCAAGCACTATCGGCCCTGCATGGCCAGATAATCCCTGTTATCAAACTTTGCAACTCCACAGGCCAGCTTGAGCGTTGAGTCAGGGGTAAAAGATAAACAACAGCTGGGATGTTACGTAATAGTAGCTCTGCCTATGAGTAGGCCCTTCAAAACAAAATGATTGTATTTGATATATTTCAAGTTTTCACAGGCATATTATATTTAGAAATCAAATGTTAATTCGTTTTCCATTTCAAACGAAGAAAATCGACCTCGGAATAAGGAAAGTACAAGAATAAAAAACTAATAAAAATGTATCGATACAGACATCTTGATCGTTTAATGTAAACAATGTTGGCCCCCAGCTGTGACCTTGGGTGACCACTGTTTGGACCGAGGTCAAGGAACAGATGTTTTTTAGATAGATATCTGATTGAGGTGTTTGTCACACCAGGGTCTCCTCTCACGTCCCTGGTCACACTTGGAAAAGAGAACTAATAGAGTTGCAAGAAGGGGGTATACTGTTCTCAAACGGACTGCGTTCGTCATGGGTTTTCAGTGTAGGTACCCCCATTCAGATATTGCAGTCCCACATCCATGCCTCAAAAATTTTAATGCATAAATTGGCACATTTTGCATTAAACTCAATGCAATACAGAACAAAAGATTTAGTATAAATATTATCCTTTTCAAGCTTTTCTCTTCAAAGAGGATCACTTTTGGACTAATACATGAGGATATAATAAGTTCAACTACCATAACATGTGAAAATATTGAGTAATCTCACATTGTCACACTCTTCAAAAGAAAAAAAGGAAACTGGGATCAAAAGTTCTACACAAATTTGTATTATTTATACTAGTTTTGTCTCTTTTTTCACAAGGTTTGTTTTTCCACACAAGTTCAAAATTATTTTATGTTAAAAGTGAGATGTTCCAGACTATTTTCAGGCATGATTTGAGACTGTTCAGGCATCTTCAATTTTTATGTGGAAGTACCTATCTAAGAGAGACCAGCATAATGCACTACATAGTACTTATGATGTACATTCAAACAAAATTATAATATACAAAATAATTATAAGCCTGGAAAGTGAGCTTTCAGCTTTTGAAAACTCATAAACTATACCACATTTCTTTATTTTCTAGGTATATTTTTCAAAAATAAACTAATTTGCAAAATGAAATATTCAAATGACATCTATCTTTGGAAAAATAGAGCAATTATACTTCATGCATTTACAGAAGGAGCAAATAATATATTAAGAGCCTACCTGACTATGTTAAGTATAAAGGTGAAAGTATCTTTAAAAATAAGACATCCATCGATATGTAACTATATGCTATTAAATAATTTATAATTTCAGAGCAAGCTTGGTCGTACAGCCTGTGCTTGCAAGCAATGCATTAATATTCTTTATGTTCTTTTGTGTATCACATTGTACTATATATAGAACCATATCTGCTCTGATTATAAGTTGCATCACTATAACATCTTTATCACACACTAACATCTATAAAATCTAATTGGTTGGCAATCCTTCATTGATTATAAGGTAAAATATCAGTTTGGTCTGGGTGGGCCTATGGAATTTTAATTTGGAAGCTCTACATCAAATAGTTGCCATTCAATAAACATGATGAATGTTACTACTCTATATAAAAGCACTTTGATGTATGCACATTGTTGGCTTGGCAGTATTACACACAATATAAACATTCCACAGAGTGATAATCTAAAAATAAAACTTAAACCAAATATATATAAAGATGTATAACCATGTCTACAGAATCAATTTGATGTGACGTTTCCAAATGAAGCTAAATGGAAAGGTTTGTAAATGAAATGTAGGTTGCATGGCAGTCTTTTAATAACATCAATTATATACCCTGGCTGAAACTTCACACAAACAATTCATATCATAAAGACACAGGAGGCTATGAAATTTTTATGAAAACATTATTTTGGATCAAGGACCACTCACAATTTTTGCCAATAGGCCTACAAAGTCCACTGCATACATGTACAATTTAGACCTTTTACAGAATGTAATAGTTACAGGTAAAACAAAAATATATAAAAAGTTTCATATTGATTTAATATTAAACAAGTAATGATGATCACTGAACTACATATTATCACATCAGTCTACCTGACTATAAAGTTGAAAACTACAAGTCAAAATGAGACATCCATCACTATGCAACAATTTCAGTGCACGTTTGGTCAAGAATATAGCCTGTGCTTTCAGGCATGTTAACATGTTATTAAAAAAAACATAATGCACTGTAAGTTGTATTACTATTATTTTATTTATTCATTCATTTATTTATTTATTTATTTAAGTATTCTTTTTTTTATAATATGGAATTTTGTTTTTGATTTTTTTGTGAAAAGGGGGGGGAGAAGGGTAAATATCACATGTGTGTGATATATAGGTGAACACACTATCTGATTCTACACTACCATCTATTAAGCCTTGTCTTGTAGCTTCCAAAGAACCTTCATTCTAAAAAATAAATATCAGTCTGGTCTGGGCCTATGGAATTTTCATTTGGAATCTCTACATGAAATAGTTGCCATTCAATAAACATATTTAATATGATGTATGTACAATGTAACTACTGTGAATACAAGCACTTCAGACTCAGTATATGCAGATTATTGGCTTGGAAGTATGCCTATAGCACACATTGTAAAGATTCTGAAAAAGTGATTATCTACTCAACACAGCTGCAGATTGTAAAACCTTTAGGTCTACTTTTACTACTAAAACTAAGGTTTTCAAAAGATGAATGCCTTGTAGATGAAATATAGGTTGCATGGGCTGGCAGTCTTTGAATAACATCAATATACACTGGCTGAAACTTCACACAAACGATTCATCTCATAAAGACACAGGAGCCTTTGAAATTTTTATAAAAACATTATCGTAGATCAAGGACCACTCACATATACAATTTTTGCCAATACGCCTACAAAGTCCACTAGCTGCATACATGTTAGCCTCTTGTCGAGGCCCTGTTGGCGCTGGCTTCGTTTGCCGAACTGCCGAGCGAAGCGAGGCGTAATCCCGTTCGCGAGTTCGGCCTGTTGAGTGCAAAGGCGCGAATCGCTCACAAGCCGACTCGCTTCGCGAGTTCGGGTTTTCGCCTCGCTTCGCTCGGCATCATTCGGCTGACGACGATACAGCCAACAAGGCCTCGACAAGAGGCTACATACATGTAGATCTATAGACCTGTGATGCTTGGAAGTGCTTCTCACAAACAAACTGATATCGATGCAGATAGTAAAGGGGACCGTTCGACAAGGTCATTCCTATCAATCTGCTTTGCCCACTCCTTGGACCTTCACAAAATCTTTTAAAAAATTGTACAATATAATGTGCAATGTTATTTGATAAATACTTGAAACTCATTCATAACATTGTCATTAACAGTTTAATTAGTGGTAGGATGGGGGGTTGGTTGTCCGGACACTTAACAAAAAGAAAAGCCTGCTTGTTTGTCTCAGGATTAAGCTAAAAAATATATGTTGAATAATGCTTTTCTTCATCAATATTTGATCTGTAGAATATTTTCTAATAGACACATACATGATTTCAAATAATAACAATTTTAGTGCAATAATGTCCAAGCTCCTGCAATAAGAATCACACATTTCAACATTTCTACTCTACTGTTGAGGGGACTTTGGCATTTCACACACAATCTTACCATACACCATCCATCCAGCGTCCCGGGGCCAACTTCCGGGGGCTAACTAGACCCTAGCCACTCACACGTTAACGACGAGTTAATACCCTCACCCGCCCATCTCTCCCCCGGCTCGATCCGTCGGTGTCGGGTCTTCGACATTGGGCAACTGTCTTGGGAACCACACATCGCTTGTTTATATCGGCTTAGATTTTGTTTTATTACAGTTAAGACTTAGATAAAGTTGAAAAATTACAAAAATGAAACCTAAGCCATCTACATATTGCAACAACGAACAAATAACCCTTGCCTCTGACCCCCAAAATGAAATGAAATAAGGTTGTTCCTTACCAAAATCAGGCGCTTGTCCACGCGCATGCGCAGAACACTTGTTCAAAATTTAGCAGATGAGCTATTTTTCAAAAGAGAAACCCCAAAAAGGAGGTATAGTCACTGATTTGTTTGGGAGGTCTTAAAGAGATTAAAAGGCCTTATCAGACTAGAGAATTTATTGAATTTTGTTAAAATTAACATTTGCAATCGTTTCAAAGAAAATATAGGGTAATATTATCCATTTTGAAAAAAAAATGTGTTTTACGTGTTAAACATAGGCATTTACCATTTTTTTTTCGTTCTGCAAAAGG
This sequence comes from Paracentrotus lividus, assembly GCA_940671915.1. Classification (NCBI taxonomy): domain Eukaryota; kingdom Metazoa; phylum Echinodermata; class Echinoidea; order Camarodonta; family Echinidae; genus Paracentrotus; species Paracentrotus lividus. The sequence goes on from CALNVZ010003229.1 coordinate 69,682, forward strand.
AGGCATAGTCACTGACTTTTTTGGAAGGTCTACAAGAGTTTGAAATGGTGGATTGTATTAGGAAATTTATTTAAATTTGATGAAAACGACATTTCCAGTCATTTCAAAGAAAATAAAGGGGAATCGTAATCAATTCAAAATATTGCGTAAGTCCATAGGCCTACGTGTTATAACCCACCAGGGGCAGTTTTTTTATGCTCAAAAGGAGGCATAGTCTTTGACTTTTTAGGGGGGTTTCAAGAGTTCAAAATGCTTAATTATATTATAAAATTTATTCAAATTTTATAGAATTAGCATTTCCAATCGTTTCAATGAAAAAAAAAGGGGGGATAATTATCCATGTTTAAAACATGTGTTTTACGTGTTAAACATAGGAGATTACCATCTGCAAAATGAGGCATAGTCACTGACTTTTTAGGGGGGTCTTAACTGTTGAAAATGCTTGATTATGTTAAGAAATTGATTTAAATTTGATAATATCCACGTTTTCAGTCATTTCAAAGAAATAACAGGGGGATATCAATTGATTTCTAATTGTTTGTATTTTACGTTCAAAACCCAATTGAGGCTCGAAGTCCATAATCATACATAGTCACTGACATTTTTGGTAGGTTTTCTTAGAAATCAAGGTATTAAACATGAATATCGAACCTTTTTACTTTGTTACCTGTTACCTGTCCCTCGACTGTGGTGGCTGTCGTAGGGGCACCCGTGAAGACCTGGCCAACATCCTCCTCCAACCGCTCCTGTCCTCCACTGTTCTCACGGACTGTGCAAATCTCATCCCTGTCCATTCTCGGATGTTATCCTCCCATCGTTTTCTCTGTCTTCCTCGTCTGCAGCCACCTCTAACTGTCCGTTGTAATATTATCTTTGCAAGTCCTGTTGAGCGGGAAACATGTCCATACCACTTTAACTTTCTTTTCCTCACCACTGTGAGGAGGTTGTCATGAGGTCTAATTGCATCGGTGATCTTGTTGCGAACGACTTCATTTGTGATGTGGTCCGTGTAATGAATGCCTAGTATTTTCCTGTAGCATCTCATTTCCATTGCAAGGATCCTTCTTTCAAGTTATACAGTGAGTGTCCATGTTTCACATGCATACAAGAATACAGACATGGCAAGGGATCGCATTAGGAAGATTTTTGACCGGAGGCGGATGTTCTTATAACTTGGAGTTTTGTCAGCACGTGTGTTGTTTGTGCTATCCTCGACACAATTTCAGATTTAGATCCTTTGTCTGATATGATGGAGCCAAGGTATTTGAACTTTTCCACCGATTCCAGTCTTTTTCCGTTTGCTATGATGTTAGAGGCTATGCCTTGAGTACTGTTCGTCATCAGCTTGGTCTTTTCAGCGTTTATTTTCATGCCAAATGCTGAGGCTGTTTTGTCGAGATGTTCAACCAACTTGGCAAGTTCCTTTTCGCTTCCTGCAAGGCCATCAATATTGTCAGCCAATCGAAGATTTGTAATGGTTCTTCCTCCTATGGACACTGAGCCTTTGTGTGTTTCCAAGGCGTCTTCCATGATCCTCTCTAGAAAGATGTTGAAGAGGGTCGGAGAAAGGAGACATCGCTGGCGTACTCCTACAGTGTTGTGGAACCAATCACCTGCAATACTCCCATTCAGCAGAACAGCACTTGAGGCCTTATTATAGAGCTGTTCAATCACTCGTACAAGGTTGGTGTTGATATTGTACTTCCTCATGGTAGACCACAGAGCTGCGTGCCATACCCTGTCAAAGGCTTTCCGAAAGTCTACAAATACGTGATAAAGGTCTTGTTGGTGTTGGAGGTACTTCTTGCATATAATCCTCAAGTTAAAGATCTGTTCAGAGGTGCTTCTACCTGATCTGAAGCCTGCTTGTTCCTCAGCTATGATCTTCTCTGCTTCAGGTTTCAGTCTGTTCAGGAGAATTTTGAGCATAACTTTATTTGGGTGGCTAATCAGGCTGATGGTACGGTAGTTGTTGCAGAGCTGAAAGTTTCCTTTTTTAGGAAGGGTGATAATCAACGACTGGGTCCAGGGAGTTGGCCAAGTTCCAGTGCTTCAGATGTTATTGCAAATCTTGGTCAGCACATTTACCATTTATTCTCCTCCTGCTTTAATCAGTTCAGCAGGTATTTTGTCAACTCCTGCCGATTTTCCCTGCTTCAATGCTTTTACCGCGGCTTCAACTTCCTCACGTAAGATTGAGTATGGTACATCATCTGCTTTTGTTGGTAGATAGTTAAGAACTTCTTGGTCACCGTTAAGCGGATGGTTATAAAGTTCTGAGCAATATTCTGTCCACCTGTTTAGAATATCCTTTTCCTCTGTAAGACATTGCCCTGTTTTGTCCTGTATACTGGTTGTTCTTCCCTGTCTATCTGCAGTGAGATCTTTCACTATTTGGTAAGCCTTTTTGGTATTGTTCTTTTTCAGGCTGTCATCGATTTCTGTATATTGTTTCTCTATCCAATTTTCCTTTGCTCTTTTCATCTCTTTTCTCACTTTGTTGTTTACTTCTCTGTACTTTTGAGCTCTTTCAGGATCTCCTTTTCCCTTTTTCAGTTCTCGTCTCTTATCACATAGATCTAGGATTTCTGTTGTGACCCATGGCTTTTTAGGGCCTTGGTGCTTTCCTAGAATCGTGTTGGCAGTTTCGACTATTGCAGAGTTGAATGTGTCAACTGCAGACTCCAGGTCAATGTTTTCATCCAATGTTGTCAGAGGAGCAAACTTTCCTCCAATCATTGCCTGGAACTCTTCTTTAATGGCTGGGTCTGTTAGTTTGCCCAGGTTGAATTGTAATCTTGTGAACATGGGCTTGGGGATCTTTTTCAAGCGCACTCTAAAGGTCATCATGACTAAATCATGATCGCTTCCAATGTCTGCCCCAGGGAATGTTCGGGTGCGAGCAATGTTCAGTCCTGCTCTAAGATGTTGTCGTCATTCTACAACAAATTATGACACCATCTCGGTACCCCTCATTTTTTCCATTGCGTATATTATTATTAATGTATGATTATAATGTAGTGCCGAGACGATGTCGTCACTATACACCTCAAAATAATGATGACATCGTCCTGGTACGCCTCACTATTGCCATTGCGTACAGATAGGTAGTTCAATGTAAAAAAAAAAGAAAAGAAGATATATTAATGCACATTCTTCAGTTACTCCTATTTATATATCTCTGTATTTATTTATTTCTTTATGTATTTTTATACATCATTTTCACAAAGGAGCCTATAATGTAACAAGCTTAGCTTTTAACTTAGGCTCCTTCATATTTCTTTCTTTCTTATGCTACTGATGAAATTCGTTTTATGATTTATCAAATAATGTATAGTATTGAAATGACATATAATTGTTGTTTTTATTATTGTTTGATTGGAATATGTAAATAAAAAACTGAACTGAACTGAAAGCGTTTGGGGATCATGATGTAGTCTATCTGGTTGTGGTGCTGGTTGTCAGGGCTGTGCCAAGACCATCTTCTTGACGCTTTATGCCTGCCAAAAGTATTCGCTATAATTAAGTTGTTCGTGGCAGCAAACTCAATGAGCCGTAGACCTCTCTCGTTTGTGTGTTCATTGCAGGAGAGTCCACACGTGCCTTTCCAGTTCAATTGGGCATCTTTCCCAACTTTTGCATTCCAATCACCTTGCACGATCAAAACATCTGTCTTTGGTGTTTCAATGTAGTCCGATGTAGGCGCGTAGGCTTGGATGATTGTGATGTTGAAGGGTTTTGCTTGGAGACGTATACTGATCAATCTGCTAGAGATTAGGTGGCATCCCATGATTGTAGTGGTTATGCTTTTGAGGACAAGAAAGCCAACGCCTTCTCTATTCTTTTCTTGACTTCCACTATAGTATAGTTTGTGACCATCGATTGTAGTTATTTCTCCAAATCTTTTCTATCGCATTTCACAAAGCCCCAAAATGTTCGAAGAGTATCTGTTCATCTCGTGAACAAGTTCCTCAAGTTTTCCATCTTTCCTTAATGTCCTTGTGTTCCAGGTGCCAATTACTTTGTTGTCTCTTGAAACATCAGTAGCATACTTGTCGCCTCCGCCCTGGTGTACAGCGTAAGGCGCGGTCCTTGGTGACCCGGTCGACGACCGAGCCGGTATTTGGTTGGTGTTGGCTGTGTTCATCATGGTGAGTCTTGGGCATGCATTTTGGCCTGGCGGAGCCCATCCCTCTCCAGGTCATTAGCCACCCTGGTCTGTCGGTCACCGACTGAACGTGTCAGAAGGCTTAGCAGTCCCCACCACATGCAGGTAGACCAGGACGTTCTTACCCAGTTTACTCTCAAGTCGGTCCCCCCCCCTTCACTTCCTTCAATGTAAGCATATTGAGTTCAGCTACCAGGAGGGGTCTCCTCCTTGGTTGTCCATCATACATATGATAAGAGTAACCAGATTTTTATAGGGACTTTTTACTTTGCTCTCCACCAAAAATCAAAACTTAAAAAGGTAGATTAGTATATTAAATATGAAAGACGAAAAAAAAATGGTTTTTGGGCGTTGTAACTTTTCGAGTCGCACAAATGCGCACAAACACCCCGATCAGATCCAGCGGACGGTGTGTACCACACCGAACGTGGGAAGCTCCACTTCTTCCCACTATATATTCTTTGGTGCAAGGCAGATTGGAGTCATCGTTTGTCGGTGCACAAGGTAGATCGACGTATCTGAGGGTACGTGACAGCGATGGTCGTGTATGCAAGGCAGACTAGATAAAGTCGTCTGGGGGTGTTCAAGAAGCTCGGTTTGCTGGTGGTCTGACTGTGAGCAGAGGCAGATAGGAATCGTCGTTGGTCGGGGCACAAGGCGATCTGCGTGACACGGTGGTCGTGTGGAGTGCAAGCAGTGCAGGCTCGTATCGACCGTTGGCAGTATACAAGCAGGAAAGCAGGCGTCTGGAGGTAAATGCCAGGTCGGAGCTCTCCGTTGTAAAGAAGGTGGTCGCCTGGGCTGACGGAATACAGGCAGAGATTTCTTCATTCTGAGGAGCAAGCAAAGGCAGATTGGAGTCGTCGTTGGCCGGGGCACAGGCAGATCGTCGTATCTGGAGGTGCGTGGCAGCGGTGGTCATCTGAAGTGAATACCTGAGCTAAGATAGAAAAAAAACTCTCCAAATATGGTAGCCCTCCTCTGGGGAAATTTTAACAACGTGTTAACAAAGTAACTTTGCCCCGTACCTATCCCTGCAGCGCGCTGCTACAGCCGGTATGCTGCCCATAAACTGCCGCAGTAACCCCATGCCATGTATATAGCAAGTGGAAAATATCATGTAACTTGAATCAAGCATTGTCATGTTTTATTATAATTAGCTTATGTGGTTAATGTTGTTTAAATCTTTGATCTGTCAAGTGCAAAGCTCTGATAAAGAAAAGAAATGTTACAAATTCATTTATTACAATTACCCCGTAGGTGTGTTACAATCAGACCCCGTGTTCAGGGGCAATTGTAACGCTCGACCTTTTGTTTAGAAATGATAATGGCTTCAAAATAAATAGTTTTACTTAACCCAAACCTATTTTATCGAGCCAAGATAATGCATATCTCGTTTGTTTGTTTTTTCGTATTTAGCTATAATAAAGTTAATATGTTAAACATGAAGGAAAACAAGTGTTACAAGTGTCCCCGGTCTCCCCTATACGGCCGCCCAAACGGATCCAGGACTAAATCTTTGAGCCCGACTGAGAAAACCTACCAGCAGGAGGCATCCTGACAAGATATCTCCCAGGAAGAATTCTTCGAAGTCACCGGTTTCGTCACTGTATATGAAAACATCCTTTCCAAAAGGTACTACATCCATATTTGTTCACTGTTAGAACGCGGTTTAAAAATTTCGCTGTTTAAAAGAATGTTGGTTTAAAAGTCAAACATTCTTGTTTAATATTTAAACATTGTTGTTTAAAACCGGAAAAGTGGAGTTTTAAAGCCTTAAATAAGACCTGTTTAGAGACATATTACACTGTATTAAACAGTTTTTGTTTAAACAGGTCGAGGCAAATGTCACGTGGTAGTCATGAGCTAATGGCATCACTCGTTACATGCAAGATAAATTGGCGCAACATTTCAATCATGGCGAAGGACTTTCGCCTCACACATTAAATAAGTATATGTACAGATGTGTTGGCTCAGTGGATAGAGCGTCTGCCTTATAATCGAAAGTTCGTGAGTTCGATATTGGAAAGGAAATGATTTTTTTAAAGTAATTTTTTCACCTTTCCCATTGGAAATTCAGCTTTCTATTTTTAACAGTGTGTAGAGGTGCAAAAAAATGAGTAGAGTAATGCAACCAAAAAATGAATATTGATGGAAAATGGATGTAGCAGTTTTTGGAAATGAGCTCTTCATATATATTTTTATACATGTCTGACTTACTGAGATGTTTGATTGTGACAATGTACATTTCTACAAATTTCTGGACATGTAACGCATTTTGCACCCAATATTATGATACATGGCCTTATACTAATGATCTTGAGTACATTTGACGCGCCAGAAAACTAATGAATGTTTTGTGAATAAAAAAAAATATTGACTCACTGTTGAACTATGGTTAATTCAATTGTTTACTAGACTTTATTGTTGTTATGAATAGCGCCATCTAATGACAAGGTCAAGTCCAGTGTTCTAATATCTCTTTCTCTGTAAGTTCATCTTGTTTATTAAAAAGGGTCGAGATGCATGCATTTATACGATTTATAAAATTTAAATTTCAAATTTCAAAATTGACACACTCCGCGACTCTCATGCACATCATTTAAACCTATCAAGACCAACAGTCAGGAACATACTCCTTAACGGGAGAATACGACCGTTCTCCGTATTGAGAGAAAACTGAACGCTCAGCGGGTTTGACCTTTCGGTCCGATGCGAAAAGTTCGCGCCAAGCGGTTGAAAATATTCTTACTTCAGACACTGCGAATTAATTCAATGGGCAAAGCGTGAACGACTGTGAATTGCGTAATAGCCATGTATCTCTCTCTCTCTCTCTCTTCTCCGCATCCGCCCTCTGTTTTCCGGGTTACTTTCTTCGCATCTCTCTCTCTCCCTCTCTCTCTCTCCCTATATCTTCTCTCGCTGTCTCCCATTCTTTCCATACATGAAGGGGAGCTAGTCCATGAATATTATGATTCATCCAGTAAACTTGACAATATTAGTCCGTTCTGAATCTTTTACTGGACTTGGTAGAAAAATTGTAAATTTGGAACTTATTACAAGAGGAATATTTAGACAATCAGTGACTACCGGCCCCCACGAAGTAGTTAGAAGACAAGGTAAGATATCGTGTTCTGATATTATGAATTTCTACAGTTAAAGGGACGTATAATTGATAAAACATGGGGAATTCACCTTATCTCGGGTGAAATGATAACATTCCAATCAGAGCCTGAGGCGTGTTGCATGATCTCCAGCGTCAGGGTGTCTGGAGTATAATCCTTCATGGCTAGACTAACTAACCAAAAGTCCGAAGTAAATCTAACCTATGTTTTGTTTTTGAAATGGAGCATTACACAAGTCTTCTCTTTGAATTAATACGAAGAGACCCGTTGAGAGTCTATAAACTAATCCGAAGCTATTGACCCTATTGACTGACTGAATTCGGACAACTTCGTCATGTTCGTGCTGTCCGAATGTTAATCCCCAGTAGGCCGACCCTTGCGTAAGCCTCACTGTAGATTGTGTATGAGTCAATGGAGCTCAAGAAAAACGCGCATACCCCACGATCTCCGACTTGCGAGGGCCTTTGAACTACATGATGGATGGTCGACTCGTGTACTATATTCGGAAGTCGAGAGTGTATATTATGCCTATAACATACACGTGTACACGGTAGCTACTTACAGCAGGGGTTGTTATATAACCCCTTGCTTACAGAGTATACATATAGCACAGCACAGCACCAGCATGTGTGTGTGTTTTTGCCAGGCGGCATGCATGGGTAGTTTCGACGGTTGATATTTCGTTACCGCGGAATTAATAACACAGTGAGCCTGAATCTGAACTGCGAGACTTGCATGACAAAAATTGATTATTTTTTTATTTTTTTATTTTTTCAAAAATTCATGAAAAAAAACCCTCAAGGCTTGTAAATATTTATTTTTGCACTGGAGTTAGTTTTATTATTCATCTTCAATTGAGCGAAATTTCAATATTCACAAGACCTGAGGGTTTTTTTTTTTTTTTGTGAATTTTTTAAAGAACAGTCAATTGACTTTGTACACATTTCGGTTTGACGGAGGGTGGGAGGGGGTACAATGTGCCCCCTGTCAAACTTATATATATAAACCCCTCACAAAAAGTTTCGCAAGTCGACTTTGGGTCATGATAACTTTTCAGGTACGCTTTAGTTATTCCTGATTTTCATACCATTGGAAAGATAATTTATTCCCCTTTTGATTGATATCCTACTTGTAATGATTGTATCATGCTTCAATGCACAGAATATCAGAATAAGGAGAAAAGTAAAAGGTCAAATGTTGTAAAATGCATGTTTATTGATCACATTGAAGTTCCGCAACTTCACTTTAGGTCCTGATAACTTTGGGGATATTTTCTAATTTTTATTGAATTTTATACCATTGTCAAGTTATTTTATTGCTCTCTTGATTGATACCTTCTTTGTCAGGGTGATGTCATGCCTGTGTCCACAGAACCCCTCAATACCACTTGAATACAAGACAAAGCGAAAGATAATTTTCAGTTTAAACTTCTGTGACACAACACTGAACCTTGACACATTTTAAGGTGGGGATTTAATCATTGTCAATTTTTATAGCATTAAAAAGTTTATTTATTCTTCTTTTTATTGATACCCTATTTGCAATAGTAACATCATATTTGAATGCACATAACTCACGAATATAATGCAAAGTAAAAAGTGAAAAGTTGCGAAATGCATTGTTATAGCTCGCAACAGACAATAATACTCACAATAGGCATTCAATTTGCAACATTTAACTTCTGACTTGTCCTAACATTCAGGTGTTCTGTCCATGCAGGAACAACACTATCGTTACAATTAGGGTGTCATTGAAAAGAGGAATAAATTATCTTGACAATGGTCTAAAATTCAATAAAAATTAGAAAATACCTCGAAAGTTATCAGAGCCTAAAGTCGAGTTGCGGAACTTCGCTTTGATAAATGCATTTTTCAACATTTGACTTTTTACTTTTCTCCATATTCTGATATTCTGTGCATTGAAGCATGACATAATCATTACAAGTAGGATATTAATAAAAAGGGGAATAAATTATCTTTCCAATGGTATCAATATGCCGCGTCGGGCAACGATACCGAAGATTGTGAAACACAGCCCACTCATGACGCCCAGGACACCCAGCCCACCCTTGGAGATTTGCAAAAGAGCATTTTGGATTTTAAGAACCTTATATCTGGTAAGTTAGATCAGATATCAGCCGATATTACATCTGTGAAACCCAGTGTTGAGTTTAATTCAAGTAAGATAACGGAAATCGAGAAAGAAAAACTGCCGGAGATACAGAACACTATCGATCAAAAATGTCAATACTTGGAGAATAAAATCCTACTTCTAGAGATACACAACCGGAAATCAAATTTGCTATTTTATGGCATTCAACAGAAGGATGGTGAAAATGTATACGACGTCTTAAAAGCAGCTTTTGTTTCTCTTGGAATCGACAACATCACAGCATCGGAAATCGCTATAGCTAACGCCCACCGTCTCCCAAGACGGGAATCAGCAGTAGCCCAAGCCGCTCAAGCCAGCCGACCAGCTCCACCCGCTTGTATTATAGCAAGGTTTTGCTATATGCGTGATAGAAATGATATCCTACGTGCTTTTGAGGAGCAACAGAGGAAGTGGAACCCGACTGAGCCGAGCAACCCCACCCAGGCCCACCCACGAGTCACGGTACGGACTGACCTACCACCAACGATGAAGGCCCGTCGCGGGAAACTAGCAAATGAAGCGTACAAGCTGCGTAAGGAAAAAGGGGTATCAACCAAAATTTTTGTTACTGGAACCAAGGTCCAGTTGCAATGGAAAGAGAAAGGCACTACGAAATGGAATGATCACGACGTGTAACAGCTCCAAATTATGTAAGCCTGACAAATCATTTTTTCCTCAATTACTTTGATTCTTTTAAATACCCTTATTCTTCAATGAGTTGAGAAAGACCTTTTATGCAACCATAGACGCAGCAGGGAATGAATCAGAGATATAGAAGAAGGATATTTAGAAATTTTCGTTTGCTACTGTTACTGAAGCACAAAGTGTCAGGTTTCACCTAAATTCTCACCCAGTACATTGCATTTGTAAATCTGTAAAGACTATGATATACCATCATTCTTGACGTTTCATGAAATTAACTGCAGACGTCACCCGTTATATTTATGTTGGCTTGCATTGATGTTACTTTTTATAAATGTTTTCTGACAACTAAATGATTGTCAATGTTTATTTTTGTTTAAATTTCTCTGAATTTAGCTTGTTAAAAACCAAAATAATGATATCATTAAAAACAAAAAACAAACAAACAAAGCCAAAGCTTGCGAAAGCAAACAAAATATGAGCACCCTTCAAAGCAATCAAGGGACGTAAGTCTTATTGGCTCATTTTTCTATCTTCCATTTAAAAAAATTAAAAAATATATTGAACTGATAATTAAAATATTATGTAGAAAGGTGGAGAAATGGCAATACCGGTTTGTACTGCTATATAGGTCAGTTCACTGGCCAATAAGGACTTTGTTTTGTTGTTGTTGTTGTTGTTGTTTTTTTTTTTTTCTAAAAATTGAGTTCTGTCAACTGAGTGACTACCAAAATAATTATTGGCAAACACATATTTTTAAATTTCCTTGTTATAAAAAGAATTGACCTACATGTATTCGGGACAAATGACTGTTTACTACTAAGTAGAATTGGGTCTATATCTTTTATTCATTTATATGGATTTGTTGGTAAAATATGCACATTGACTCCTTGTGTAATCTTTAAGACTTTTTTCACTTGTAACTAAGAAACCCAAAAGTTACAATTGTAACCAAACTGATAAATATTATATGTAGCATGAAAATATTTTGGTTTTCACACATGTCATGCATCATGGTGGTCGCTACATGACTTAATTTATATTTATCATGTTGATAGCAATGATTATGTAAGCAGTTCTGTACCTTACAAACTTTATTGGTTTAGTATTTAATGATCTCCAAACAGTCATTTTCTGATCTTGTATAATCTTTAACAATGGATATCTGGGAATGTCTTGGTTCGGGCCCATTGATGAGTCTGCATATATGCGGATTCGTCGGTGGGTTTGAGCCAGGACATTCCGATACATAATGTTTCTACATGATTTAATTTATATTTAACATGTTGATAGCAATGATTATGTAAGCAGTTCTGTACCTTACAAACTTTATTGGTTTAGTATTTAATGATCTCCTAACAGTCATTTTCTGATCTTGTGTAACCTTTAACAATGGATATCTGGGAATGTCTTGGTTCGGGCCCATTGGCGGATCTGCATTATGCAGATTCGTCGGTGGGTTTGAGCCCGGACATTCCGATACATAATGTTTCTACATGACTTAATTTATATTCATCATGTTGATAGCAATGATTATGTAAGCAGTTCTGTACCTTACAAACTTTATTGGTTTAGTATTTAATGATCTCCACACAGTCATTTTCTGATCTTGTGTAACCTTTAACAATGGATATCTGGGAATGTCTTGGTTCGGGCCCATTGATTGACGAATCTGCATATATGCAGATTCGTCGGTGGGTTTGAGCCAAGACATTCCTATACATAATGTTTCTTGGCAACGCCATCACAAAGCAATTGTCTCTCTTATTTGGCTTTACGCTATCATTGCATTATAATAAGGTTTTCATGCATCATCAGTTTTCTACATCAATCAATCAGGTCAAATTCGAATTCGAATTCTTTAACACCTGATGTGCACAAAATAATCAGATACGTAAATGTACAAGATCTCCACCCTATAAACGATTGTGTGCTCACTTATTGTAATGGAGACTAAAACATTCACATAATAATAGCTCTGTGTGTAGTTATCATGCCAACATTCATTTATATTTTGAAAGCAAGTAAACTGTAAGCCAATTAAGATGTATTATTTTTATAAAAGGTTGTATGGTATGTAGGTTCATTGATGATATAGCTTGCATCATACGAGTAGCTTGGCCTACATACGGGTGCATTAGATCAGCTTTGTACTCCGTATACTATACCCTGTCAATTTTTTGTTTGTTTTGTTTTTTGTTTGTTTGGTTTTTTTTTTCCTTGCCAATTGTATTGTATGCGTATACGTTCATGCATTATTGCATTGACAATAAATTGCTATTACTCTGAATAAACCACCAAAATTAATCTCCAAAATAGAAAACAAAAATAAAAATCAAACATTATTATGTATAATTATTGTCAAACAATACAAACGCACTTATTTACGCGATCAATGTAGATGTGAATCACGTCAACAATATTCCTGTTGCACAATTGTGATAGATATTTAAATTAGAGCATTTTCCTACTTCGCCATTTTTCATTTTTTCGGGGACACAACCACTGACCAATGATAAGTTAATATATATTCTAAAGAATAACAATCTCATCAATTATATTTTTTTAGTAAATCGTTACTTATGTCATCATACCCCGAGCTTTTTTTACATTTAAATTTTTTAACAATATTAGCAATTTCATTAGCGTCAGTTGGAATGAAAAATAAAGAATTTTGATTTTTATCCTTTAAAAAGAAATCATGCTGACTTATTGGTTTGGGGTATTGCGCTAGCAAGATTACGGCAATATTGAAAAGTAATCATTAAAACTTTTAGCAATTGTAAAATCATCGTCGACAATGTAATATTAATTTTAACATGACTCATGTGATTTCGATTTCTTTTCTTATTCAGAACATCGTTATTGTTTTCCAAGTTTCTTTTATATTGTTCAAATTCGATTCAAATTTAGAACAGTAAAACTTCTTTTTTTCATGTCGTAAAAGGGTTTGTTAAAATATTTTTTATTTTGACATATTTATCACGGGGTTTTGTCGCTAGGATTGTACGATATTTGTAATATAAATTGTTTTTCCTATTGATAGATCTTAATAGTGCTTTAGTAACCAGGGATTTCGTGGTTTCCGTTTTATTATTGGACTTACATTGTATAAAGAATCATTCATTAAAAGAGTTCATAAAAATATTCACTAAATTTATTGTATGATGTGTCAACATCATTGCGGTTAAAACTTCTGACCAGTTGGTTGAACTAAATTTATCTTTTAGCCTATTTATATTCTCAGAGATGTATTTCCTTATTAATTTGATAGGTGACATAATGTATTATTACCAAAAAAAGATAACCTCGTGCAAAATTGACAGTGATCCGATATATCAGATAGAATAACCCCAGATTCCGTTTCCCTCTCTACGTTAGAAAAATATATTATCAATTAAGGTGCTGAGCGAGAAGACAATCTAGTAGGTCTTGTTATCAATGGAATGAAAGAAAATGACAGTAGATTGTCAAGAAATCTTGACAAAAGAGATTTCTTTGCATTTCAAAGATCAACATTGAAATCGCCCATTATAAAGCATTGTTTGTTTTGTATCATAGGATTTGTAAGCAATTGTTGCATTTCAATAAAAATGTATTGTGATCGGAAGAAGGTGGTCGATATATTGTGCCTAGGGGAGACCTGGGGCAATTGTAAAGTTTTTTCCAAATTTGACCTACAGCTTTATTGAAGCTAAATACTTGCTTAAAACTAAATAAAATTGAAATATGCATATCTTAGCTTGACATATGAATAGGTTTGGGTAAAGTAAAACAATCATTTTGAAGCCATTACCATTTTCAAAACAAGAGGTCGAGTGTTACAATCCCCGTGACGAGGGCAATTGTAACAGACGTGCGGGGCAATTGTAACACAGAACTTGTAACATTTTGTTTTTCTTTATCAAAGCTATGCACATGACAAATTAAACATCATTAACCACATAAACTAATTATAATGAAACATGACAATGTTGAACCAAATTTATATACATTTTCACTTGTTTATGCATGAAATGGGACAAAAGTTATGATAGTTTTTTTTTTTTTTTTTTTTTTTTTTTTTTGTTGTTGTGGCTTCACCCTTTAACTGTAGAATTATAGAACCTTCATTAATTCATATTTTGGTTCTTTATCTACTTTTGTACCTACACATATCTTTTTAACTGACAACTGTTGTTAACACTTTATGTTAGGCTTACGCCTTTTGACTTTAACGCATCTTTCAAAATAAAGTGAATACCATTTCTGAGAAGAAGTAAAAATGACAGCTTTTTTTTTTTTTTTCTTTCTTTCTGTTTTTTTTTGTGTAAATCAATCTTCAAAATTTACGCCATTTTTTTCTTCTGGCAATCATATGTCTTTGCCTTTTAACAAACGTATTGGACATATATTTTAGGTATCATATTGAAAAATATATATATTTTTTTTATGGGGCTGCCATCCCTCCCTCTCTCTCCTCTGTGCTTTCTTTCTTTCTTTCTTTTTTCTCATTCACTCCCTCTTTACTTTTTTTACTTTCCTATCTGTCCTCCCCCCCCCCTCTCTCTCTCTCTCTCTCTCCGCCTCTCCCTTTCTCTCCCTTCCTCTTCTTCTTTCTCTCTTTTAATATGTGCTTTTTTTAATAAGAAAAACAAGTCGGGGGGGGGCGGGTGCCCTATTCTCTTCCATTTTATTTGACCCCATTGTAAATAGGCCTTTTCGGTTTTCATGGGCTATCCTGTCAGTGTTTCTTTTATGTGTTATACCATGAACACTCGACGAATAAAATGAATAAAATCATATGTTCACAGTTATTTATTCCTCATGTTTTGAGCTCATAGTAAGGTTACCTTTGGTCCTTGTAAAAAAAAAGAAACTATAATTGATTATACATTCAAAGTTATGAAGTTCTGAAGTTCTCTAGTAAGTGATATAATTATTAAAAAAACAGAATAACAACCTGAGGCTCTGATTCAGTGAAACAAATGAATAACAAACTAAAGGCACTTTTTTTTCGGAAAATATCATATTTCATTGCATTCTACAAAACGTATTAGACAGTATAGTTCAAAGTTATGAATTTTCATGTCTGAGATTATAGGTATGGTTACCTTTTGTTTTTTTGTAAAGCATATAATCGACAAATACATTCAAAGTTATAAGTTCTGATACTTGAGCTTATCGACGGGCTTTTCTTGCTATTTTTCTTTATATCCAGTCTACTCCTATTTACAATCTTGAATTAAAAGAACGTATGGTCACTCTCTTCATATTTTTTACTTTTTTCTTTTCCAGTAAAGGATATAAATTTATTAAAAAAAAAACAACAACAACAACAAGAATAAAAACTTGAGGCTCTGGTAACTCACTTTGCGGAGACGTCTCCGCGATAGAATAGAAATTTTGTTTTCGCGACGGACAGAATGTATTAAAACGTTCTCCCATATCGCGCGAGACGTCTCCGAGACGTCTCCGCCACAAATTATTGAAAAAAATCCGTCTCCGAGATTTAGGAGACGTCTCCGAGACGTCTCCGGATACGTTTCAAACATTATTTATCATCGCGGAGACGAAATTTCTATTCTGTCGTGGAGACGGTCTCCGCGAAGTGAGATACCACCCTAATTTTCATGTCGGAGGATTATAGATTTGTTACCTTTTGTTTTTGTAAGCATTATAATTGAAAATACATTCAAAGTTCTGAAGGTTATTGATGCTTGAGCTAAGGGTGCTATCTCACTTCGCGGAGAACGTTCTCCGCGGACAGGAAATTGAGGAAGTCTTGTCTCCCGATGGATAAATAGTATTAGAGACCGTCTCCGAGACTCTCCTGAATTGCGCGGAGACGGATTTTTTTTAAATAATTTGTCGCGGAGACGTCTCTAATACTAGCTCCATGGTTCAGAGGTTTCTGATTATGTTTTTAATTATGTTTACAGGAAGCAACAAATTCCGGGACAATTGTATTTTTTTAAATGTAATTTGCAGGGGCCACGAGACCTGGGAGGGCTTCATCAGCGAACGTGTACAAAAACGGAAAAATGACCATACATTTGTGATTTTTAGTAGTGTTCAGCCCCCCCCCCCTTCCCCACTCCCCCCCCCCCCCCCCACTCCCCTCCCACTTGCCGCTCAGCCCCTCCACTTCCAAAAACGCTCCGCGGCCCCTGATTGGTTATTTTAATGCTTGGTGTTGAATTCAGCGGAAATCTGCTTTGCCGATTCCTACCGGAGTTACTTTAACAGAAACAGGGGCAATTGTAAACAGCTTGTTACAATTGCCCCTGGCAGAGGTGACCATATTTTGAGAGATTTTTTTCTATCTTTAGCTTCGGTATTCGTCGTTGAAACTTTAGCAAAATATTGCCTAAGAACATAATTTCTAAATATAAAAAAATGACAGCCGTAGCTCATCCACATATTTGTCCAGAAGAAAAACAATGGGTATGTGAAATATTACTTTTATGCTCAAAAACGGTTTTTCCGTCTAGAAAGTTCACGAACCGTTAAATCTCTAACACTCATACAGCATGTGGAGCGATTAAATGCGCATGTTCTCTACAAATTTTAAGTTTATAGCGTGTTTCTGCTAGGAATGGGAGCCTCTGTTACAATTGCCCCGTGTTACATTTTGTCCCCGGTCTCCCCTACTATAGGTTTTCTTTTTAGGTAACATGATTCAATAAAAACAGTTTCTATGTTTCATTCATTAAGTTTATTCGTTTATCACAATGTATTTAGATTTAATGGCACGTACAGCGCTACTCCACCCCACGCCTATTTTATATTATTAAAAATATAAGGTTGTGATTCCGGTAGGAATGTATTGTTATGCTGGTTCATCCGTAAACCACGTCTCTGTTAACCAATTACAAAAATCTGCATCAATGTTATCTAACAATATGTTTAGCTGTTCAAGATTTTTATTAGCACTAGTTATTTTAAGATGCAAAAGGTCAGGTCTTCTTTCAGCTGACTGGCATTCTTGAAAAAACTGGTTCTGGGTGTAGTAAGAGATTTAACATGAGAACTATCATTTGTATCAAAAGCGTATTCAAATTCTTCTGTATTGTTCAACAAATTTTGAAAGTTACTTTCATATGATTATCCGAAATTGGAATGCTGTCCATCAACATGATGACTTTGTAGAAGACGATTCAAATCTAAAATCACAGTAACATTTGTGAACGCGAAACTAGCCATAAAAAGAACAGGCAAAACCGAAACAAAAGCATAGTGAATTGTGTTCTACGTTAAAGGGTATAGAGTTTAAATTCATGCTTGAAAAATCGTTGCTCAACTGCGGAAAACCACACAAGACAAAATAAACATAAAACATAATTTCAAATGAAAAACGAATAAAACATAATTCATAAATGTAATACATTTTGAACCTTTGCACAGCGTACATGTATTAGAGCTGTAACTTCCAGCCCAATGCCCTGTAGATTTATTTTAATTTTGTTTAAATGCCAAAAATAGAACGTGACCAATAACAAAATCTTCTAAAAAAAATTAAAAAAGGGACAAATAAAAAGCATCTTAGAAATCTAATCAAAGTCCATTAAATTCTCAAAAGAAATCTCTTTATGTTTTATCTACACCCCTCAAGCAACATGAGCTGGACAGCCAAGTACCGACCAAAAGAGACCAAAAAAAAAAAAATATCAGAGTTCAGTTAAAATGTTTATCAACATTATAGAATTTTGAAACCCATGGTAAAAAAAAAAAAAAAAAAAAAAAAAAAAAAAAAAAAAAAAAAAGCAAAGTTAACCCGCCCAGTTGCTCAGAGAGTGTAGACATTTGAACGGACCTCAATAAATGTTTAGCGCATTTCTTATCATAGGCGTGGCAACCCAATTTAAAGGGGGGGAATTTCCCAAAGATATTCTATTTA
>CALNVZ010003229.1:89072-102028 GCA_940671915.1 Paracentrotus lividus
CAACAACACATGCAATTTTAAATTTTATAAATCACATAGCAACTGCTGTTGACGATCACCTTCACACAGTTGGGATTTTCTGGACCTCTCCAAGGCCTTTGACACCATTAATCATGAATTATTGTTATCTAAATTATCTCATTATGGAATTAGGGGAAAGGCCTTGGAGTGGTTCAGAAGCTACCTTACGATTAGAAAGCAGTTCGTTTCTATTAATGATTCAATTTCCGATTACAATGATATAACATGTGGAGTACCACAGGGGTCGCTTCTTGGTCCTTCATGTTTATTTTGTACATCAAATGATTTTCAAATTCTTCCCAACTCTTATCATTTATATTATTTGCTGATGACACTAGCGTTTTCTTTTCTCACAAAAATCCAGATATTCTTTTGAACACAATTAACACCGAACTTGTAAAAATATATGATGGATTTGCTGTAATAAACTTTCCTTAACGTCCAGAAAACCCATTTGTATGATTTTCAGCAATTCTCTTTCAGCTTTACCCGGAAATGTAATTCTTAATAATAATATAATTGATATAGTTGACTCAACGAAATTTCTTGGTTTAATCATAGACAACAAACTCTCATGGTAACAACATACCACAAATTTATGCAAATTATTTGTCCAGAAATGTTGGTGTCATCAACAAAATTAAATGCTGTTTTCCTCCAATATCCTTTTTAATTTGTATAATACACTCATACTTCCCTATTTGAACTATGGGATATTAGCTTGGGGCAATTCATCGAGAATGTATCTGGATAGATACTTCTTATTCAAAAACGTATAATCAGGATTATTAATCATAAAGATAGATGGCTCACACAGATCATCTCTTCTATTTCTAACAATGTATTGAAAATTTATGATTTATCATTCTCCGTCTTGGTTGTTTCATGTATCAGTAGATCGTGACGAACTGCCAACTGTATTAAATCTATTATTCTCCAAAAATGAAGAATTCCATAACTACCCACAAGACAATTATCATCTTTTCACATTCCATTATTAAGGAACTTTATTTAAACAGAAAACTATCATTACGCTGGACCTCTTTTTTCAATTCTCTTGACGAGTCATTTAAACTCTTCACCAAGCTTATTTTCCTTAAACGTAAACTCAAATCTAGCCAAATTAATAACTACAATGTACACTTTTAAACTGCAGAAGCTTCACAATGTTAATGTCTTGTGTATAATAAGTATTGTCCCGTTCCGTGTGGTATTGTACTTTGTTCGTTTTATATTATGTAATATTTTTATAAATTTTCATTTATTGATACAATTGATTTAAGTTTGGGAGCCTAGCTTACAAGCTATGCTTTTTTAGGTTCCCCCACAATAACAGCAATTTAGTTAATTGACTTGTTCCTAAATTATACATTCACCTGTTCTGTTTACATTGTAATTATGTTATGATGATTGAAATGCGTATTTTTAATGATTTTGCTATGCAAACACATTTATATTCTGTTACTGTTATTGTGGAAAAATAAATAAATAAATAAAATAAATATCAGGAATAACTAAATCGTACCTGAAAAGTTATCATGGCCCAAAGTCTATTTGCGAAACTTTTTGTGAGGGGTTTATATATCAATACGCTTCGATTATTTCCACTAAACTTGGTAACTTGAACTGAAATTCGATCACGAAAATTTTGAAAAAAGTGTTTGGGGGGTATGATAGTATCGAATTGGCAACCATGTCACTCCAATTTTGGGGTCATTTTCTATATCCATGGTTAAAAACAATATTGGGATGTTAACAATGGGTTTCTTTCTTGATATTGAATTAAAATAACACTCCATCCTGAATGCCAATTAAATCTCCTTTTTATTTTCTTACCTTTCATATGAAAGATGGCACAAAAACTTTAGATAATAAAAGAAATATAGTGAAATGCCCATTTTTCACGTATCTAATTTTTTTTAAGTGTTTATAATATTTTGAAATTCACAGATTATTATAATTGCTCCTTATGTAGTCCATTTGCATACCTAAACAGTGTAAATTGACACCCCCCCCCCCCCCCCCCTCACACACACACACACACACACACACACACACACACGCAAAAAAACTTACATTTCATTTTTTTTTAATAGTTAATTTTACACAACGTCCTTATGTTTTGGCATTGTGTTCTTCTTATTTAAGTGCATAAAGCGCCAAAATCTGGCAACCTTCTACCGGTATCTGTTGAATGATGTCGTTTTTAATTGAATGAACATTAACGAATTCGATTCTAAAGAATTGACCGGGAAAAGCTATAGACGAATGAATAATGAACAAAAACTAAACAAAATATTTGTAACAGTCTCCATCATCAGACTGTGATAAAAGAGATTTAAACTGATTTAATGCAAATTTTAGAGCTTGAGTTGCTCTATCGTCATCCCAAATACCGTAGTGAAAATGATTGAGCAAGTAAAAGATATATAATTGAGTGGCACAATGTGCCCCTTTCCCTTAGGGCCTGTGAATGATCAAAATACCTTGGTCTTGATTGGGTTAACACACACAGACGCAAAGTCTTTGAACACACACACTCATTCTCACACACACCCTTTTAACACACACTTGATCCAACGCACACACATTATTTACACCCACGCCCTCTGTTATAATGCCTACCCTTTTAACAAAAATTTTAAGTCTGGCGAACACTCTTCTGAGAGACACACATGCACACCCCTAAAACCTTTTGACACACTCACTCTCACGCACATATTTTCAACACTCTCTCACTTTCATACACCCACGCAGAGTTTGATTCTCTGTCGGTGAAACATTTTAACTAAGATGGCAACAATAATCAACCACATAGTTTGAATTCCAATTCTGGAACTCCATAATAATTTATTTACATCTTATTTACATTTTACTGCATTTGTACGTGATTTCATATTAAATATCTGGTGAAGATTAATTTTCATTTAATTTTTATTTCTTTCGTTTATTTATAAACTTTTACTTTAAGCTTCAAATTATGTAGTAGATGAAAAATTGAAAAATTATCTTAATCATCAGGCGCGGATCCAGGGGGGCCCGACGGGCCTGGCCCCCCCCCCCCCCAAAAAAAAAGGAGGAAAAAAGGAGGAGAAAAAGGGAGAAAAAAGGGAAAAGGAAAAGAAAAGAAGAAAAAGAAAGGAAGAGAAGGGAATAAAGCCCGATGCTTGTACAATTTTCGCCCAACTTTATTCAATAATAAGCGCGAAATAGGCTTTATTAGGTTCTAAACGACCACAACAACTAAGGCCTTTAATGTGGGGAGGGAGGGCCCACGACGCCGTTTTTTCTCATATTGTATTTTGCAATATACTGCTCAAACGCCTTTTTTTAAAGAAAAAGAAGTACATGAGTGACCAAAACAAAATAAATATTTAAAACTAAAGTTTCAAAATTTCAAAAGAGACCCTTGGCCTCCTGGGAAAAATAGTCGGCCTCGTGGGAATACTAGAAAGTGCCCCTTTATGTATTCAATATATATTTTGAAACCCCAAATTTTCGGATCGCGCTTCGCGCTCGCTTATACTAAATCATAATGCACAAATAACTCAAATTTTTACCTTAAAAAAAAATCAGCTCGCGCTTCGCGCTCACGGATACTAAATAGGGTCTATAATACACAATTATCTACCATTTCCTAGTACTAGAAAATACCCTTTTATTTATTCCATATAACTTTTAAAACCCCAAAATTTTCGGCTCGCGCTTCGCGCTCGCGGATACTAAATACGGTTTATAATACAAATTTATCTACAATTTTTTACACTAGAAAGTTCGCCTTTACTTATTCTCTGTATCTTTTAAAACCCAAAATTTTCGGCTCGCGCTTCGCGCTCGCGGATACTAAACCATAATGCACAAATAACTTACAATTTTTAGCTCAAAGTTTTCGGCTCGCAGATACCAATTCAGTAGGGTATATAATGCGCAATATCTCAAAATTTACCTCAAAATTTTCAGCTCACACTTCGCGCTCGCGAATACTAAATAGGGTCTATAATACACAATTATCTACAATTTTATTATACTACATGTAGAAAGTGCGCCTATATTTATAATATATATCTTTTAAAACCACGGGTTTTCGGCTCGCGCTTCGCGCTCTCCGGATACTAAACCATAATGCACAAATAACTTCAATTTTTAGCTCAAAATTTTCGGCTCGCAGATACCAATTCAGTAGGGAATATAATGCACAATTAACTCAAATTTTCAGCTCGCGCTTCGCGCTCGTGGATACTAAGTAGGGTCTATGATACACAATTATCTACAATTTTTTAATGCTAGAAATGCCCCTTTATTTATTCCATATATCTTTTAAAACCCCAAATTTTCTACTCGCGCTTCGCGCTCGCTGATAATGCACAAATAACTCCAATTTTTAGCTCAAAATTTTCAGCTCGCGCTTCGCGCTCGCGGATACTAAATAGGGTCTATAATACACAATTATCTACAAATTTTTATACTAGAAAGTGCGCCTTGATTTATTCTATATATCTTTAAAACCCCAAATTTTCGGCTCGCGCTTCGCGCTCGCGGATACTGAACCATAATGCACAAATAACTTCAATTTTTAGCTGAAAATTTTCGGCTCGCGCTTTACGCTCGCAGATACCAATTCTGTAGGGTACATAATGCACAATGATTCAAAATTTAACCTCAAAATTTTCATCTCGCGCTTCGCGCTCGCGGATACTAAATAGGGTCTATAATACACAATAATCTACAAATTTGGGTACTAGAGAGTGCGCCTTTATTTATTCTATGTATCTTTTAAAACCCCAATTTTTCGATACCAATTCAGTAGGGTATATAATGCACAATTAACTCAAAATTTCCAACTCGCGCTTCGCGCTCGCGGCTACTAAATAGGGTCTATGATACACAATTATCTACAAGTTTTAATGCTAGAAATGGCCCTTTATTTATTCCATATACCTTTTAAAGGGATTAAGTAGCTTTCAAAAACAAGAGCAATTATATCAAGATTAATAAAATTATATTGCTCTAACAGTAAAAACAAACTACTGAAAGTTTCAGATCAAATAGAAGTCATTTACTACCTTAAAACAGTGTAACAAACAATGCCAAGCATATACAGCCGAACACCAGTACCCTCTGCTGATAACCCACCAGGCCGCTAGAGAGGGGGGACTTTGCAACAGGAAATGGGTGTGTGGAAAAGCACATGGTTTTATAAACCATCCGGTGTTGGTTTATAAATTTTGAGTATGAAATCATTGATATCTCAAAGGTAAAGCAAGCAATTAGCTTGCAATTTTAAAGAGATACCAGACTGACCCAAGTGTTTATAATTATGTTGGCAAAATAAGCTAAATCAAATAAATGTGATTTGAATATCATTCAATGTTACTGCATCCCTTTAAAACCCCAAATTTTCGGCTCGCGTTTCGCGCTCTCCGGATACTAAACCATAATGCACACATAACTCAAATTTTTAGCTCAAACTTTTCGGCTCGCGCTTCGCGCTTGCAGATACCAATTCAGTAGGGTATAACAACTTGGGCATAACATGCCGTTCTTCCAGGTAATTAAATGGCATAGTTTGCTCTAGCAGCGTCTGATATAATTATAATGGGGGAAATAATCGTATTCATGGTGGCAATTTAAGATACATGTACATATTCAAACCACTAAAGTTTTGTTTAAAATATTCCGATTTTTTTTTTTTTTTTTTTTTTTTTTTGCGAGTATATATTATTATTTTGTTTTCATAGGAGTAAAATGAAATTGTTTAAATTCCTCGTTTTAGGTCAGTATAGGCCTATACATCCGGGAATGTTTTAAACTCGCGCTTCGCGCTCGCATGATTTTTTTTTCAAAATTGGGCCCCCCCCCCCCTCTGGAAAATCCTGGATCCGCGCCTGATAATTATAAACATAGACAAAATGAATATTAGATAATTATCTTGTATCTTTTTATGAAGAAAACATTCTCAACAGGGTAAAATATGAAACAAATAAAAGCAACGCCTATATTAGTGAAAGGTTTATTGTGACATTTGTCTGAAAATATATATCGTCTTCCAGTCACTGTGGTTTATCGTCTTTCAGCCACTGTGGCTTGTATAAGCATAATAAGCGTGGAAAGAAATGACTACAGAAACATAAACAAGGGTGGAAAAAACATTTTCATTTGTAGGTTGTAATGATATGTTAAACCATTTTAACAAAAGGCAACATACACTTCTTTTCTATATAGAATAATGTTTTTGAACATTGTAGTGTAAAGTTTTGCCAATTAGTTCAAATTGATACAATTTTCAACCAATTTGCCCATGCACCACCAAAATTACTTCTTTTAAATTAGGATGCGAAATAGCAACATTTTATAAAACTTAAAACGTTGTTTCGTAAACATTAACTTGTAGGCCCTAATGACAAATAAGACTGCACACCCGTATTTTGAACCGAAGACTGAGTATGTATGAGTCGAAGTTTGTGCGGTGGTATGTTGTGCGATCATTTTGTCGGATGTACATGTTATGTATCAGCAACATTAAACAATGGGATCGCATGATAACATCGCAAAACCTTCGACTCATTCAAACTCAGTCCTCGGTTTAGAATACGGGACGAGTTGTGTAGAAAATCTCTTTAAAATGGCTTTACATCATTTCATCAAACTAAAAAAAGACTGTATAAGCAATATTGTGAGCTAAAGCGATTCCATGTTGTGTTGTATGGAACATTTTGAACAACATGACAGCTTTTCGACATGAAAACGTTACTGATGGTGTTCATCAAGGAGTACCAGGCCGGGAGGGGTATACAAGAAACGCAGAAATAACTTGCCCGCTATACTAAATTGTTGATATAAACACAAAACAAAAAGTAATGCCCCCTATTTCAGATAGCAATGATTTTTAAACCAGATGGAATTGAAAAGATCTAACTATATGTCCGTGTAGATAATTCTATTAGATACACCATGGTGAAGATTTTTAGGAAGAATCATCATGTCATGCTTCAGTGAGCATGTGGTTGAAGGAAAAATGTCATTTATTTTAAAAGTTCACAAGCAGATTATCACAACTTTGAATAAATGATTTCGGAACAATATTCAAATTATTCAACATCACACTTGTGCCCTAACACACAAAATGAGTTCATGGTCAAATTTTACGGTTTAGTGTGAGCACTGTGTTAAAATTGCAAAAGCTGCAGTTTTTGCGTATTTCACATGGTATTTTCGATCAAATATGATGGAATTCTTGTTTTGGAAGTGTATTTCAAATTTTTCTAATAATTCACAGTTGAATAAACACATAAAACAACCAAAAGTAGACCATTTTAAAATTGTGATCAGGTATTGCAGTAATTTAATAATTCTATGACACTTAAAATTTATGCTTCCGTAAGCACGTGAGACTGGAAAAGCTATTTTTTAATCATGTATGGACTAAAATTTGAATTAAAATTTGATTATAAAGGACGATTGTTTGGGGGGAGTACCTCTGATCAATTTTCAGAAAAATTCCGATGTTTCACGCCTCATTGGGCGCAAGATGCAAGAAGAAATTGTAGGGCTCCGTCATGTTTCAGTGATTTATCGTATACATAATGTGGCATTATTAAGTGGAGATCAGTTGAAGCTAAGTACCAAGTTTCATCAAATAACTCGCAGTCAAATTGACAAAAATACAGTTACAATGAAAATATGCCAAATTTCACTTTTTGTTAAACCTCTGTACATAAAGTCAATGGAAGAGGCAGTCAGTGCCTGACAAATATAAAAATCGGCCTAAATTCATTGATGATTATTGTTAATTCTACCAATAGTTACAATAGTTACTCCATGAAATTTGACACACAACTCCAGATGGTCATTGGCTAACATGATTCAAATTGCGTATCAGGTAAGTCACTGAACCATGACAGAGCCCTTCTTCTCATTTCCATGATTTTCGTGTATATTATGCCCACTGAGGCGTGAAACATCACAAAACATTTTTGTGAAAATAAAATCAGTGGCACTCCCCCGAAGCAATCGTCCTGTTTAATCAAAGAAAAAAAAATTTAGTCCATATATAAAAAACAGAGCTTTTCAGGTCTCATGTGCTCACTGAAGCAACTTTAAATAAATGATTTAATTCGGAACAATATTCAAATTAAGTCTCATGTGCTCACTGAAGCCCGAATTTTCAAATGTTATTGAGATGATTTTTAGTGTATAAAATTACTGCAATACTTTTCCATAATTCTTTAAAAAAAAAAGGGCCTATTTTTGGTTGTTTAATGGGTTCATTCAACCGTGAATGAAAGGATCTTGGTTGCATACACTTCCAAAGCAGGAATTCCATCATATTTGATCGAATATACCATGGCAAAGAAGTTTAAAAAAAAAAAATATATATATATATATCGCAATTTTTGCTGCATGCTCACTCAACCGTGAAATTTGAGGTAAATTTCCTTTCCCTATGTTTGGAAGCCCGTTTTGCATACATTCTGACGTGTAAAATGTTTAAAATCTGAAAATTGGTCCGATATTATTGAATCAAAGTTGTGACTTTATTTTTCTTGTGAACTTCAAAAAATGACATTTCTGCATTCAACCATTGCTCACTGAAGCATGATTTGATGATTTTTTTCCTAAAATTCGCTCCCCGGTTAGTTAATCAAATTCCCGAAATGGACATGTAATTAGATTTTTTCAAATCCTCCTGGTCCAAAAATTATTGATATGTGAAATAGGGGGAAGTTTCTTTTTGTGTTGTGTTAATGGGCAAGACCACGCTATTTGTTCTCGAGATGGTGATTTTTCGACTTTTTGACCATTTTTGTGTCAAGTGTGTCAGGAGGTTTGCAAAGGAATACATAATGTGTCATATATCACCATAAAGGGTATGAAATTAACTTAATGCAAATGAGGTCAAAAAGTCATTTCAAGGTCATATGACGTCACAGGGCTCATTAATATTCATGAAAAAAATATAAAATGCATTGAAAAATGCTATTTTCAACCATTTAAAAAAGAGGTTTGTCATAGGAGTACAACTGCTGACAAATATAAAAATCGGCCTAAATTCATTGATGATTATTGTTAATTCTCTACATATTACAATAGTTACTCCATGAAATTTGACACACAACTCCAGATGGTTCATTGGCTAACATGATTCAAATTGCGCTATCAGGTAATCACTGAACATGACAGAGCCCTTCTTCTCATTTCCATGATTTTCGTGTATATTATGCCCACTGAGGCGTGAAACATCACAAAACATTTTTGTGAAAATAAAATCAGTGGCACTCCCCCGAAGCAATCGTCCTGTTTAATCAAAGAAAAAAAAATTAGTCCATATATAAAAACAGAGCTTTTCAGGTCTCATGTGCTCAACTGGAACGCACTTTAAATAAATGATTTTAATTCGGAACAATATTCAAAATTAAGTCTCATGTGCTCACTGAAGCCCGAATTTCAAATGTTTATTGAGATGATTTTTAGTGTATAAAATTACTGCAAATACTTTTCCATAATTTCTTTAAAAAAAAAAAGGCTATTTTGGTTGTTTAATGGGTTTCATTCAACCGTGAATGAAAGGATCTTGGTTGCAACACTTCCAAAGCAGGAATTCCATCATATTTGATCGAATATACCATGGCAAAGAAGTTTTAAAAAAAAAAAATATATTTATATATATCGCAATTTTTGCTGCATGCTCACTCAACCGTGAAATTTGAGGTAAATTTCCTTTCCCTATGTTTGGAAGCCGTTTTGCATACATTCTGACGTGTAAAATGTTTAAAATCTGAAAATTGGTCCGATATTAGTTGAATCAAAGTTGTGACTTTATTTTCTTGTGAACTTCAAAAAATGACATTTTCTCTTCAACATTTGCTCACTGAAGCATGATTTGATGATTTTTTTCCTAAATTCGCTCCTCCCCGGTTAGTTTATTAAATTCCCGAAATGGACATGTAATGTAGATTTTTTTCTAATCCTTGGTCCAAAATTATTGATATGTGAATAGGGGGAAGTTTCTTTTTGTGTTGTGTTAATGGGCAGACACGCTATTTGTTCTCGAGATGGTGATTTTTTCGACTTTTTGACCATTTTTGTGTCAAGTGTGTCAGGAGGTTTGCAAAGGAATAATATATGTGTCTATATCAC
This sequence comes from Paracentrotus lividus, assembly GCA_940671915.1. Taxonomy (NCBI): domain Eukaryota; kingdom Metazoa; phylum Echinodermata; class Echinoidea; order Camarodonta; family Echinidae; genus Paracentrotus; species Paracentrotus lividus. The sequence goes on from CALNVZ010003229.1 coordinate 99,231, forward strand.
CATAAAGGGTATGAAATTAAACTTATGCAAATGAAGGTCAAAAGTCATTTCAAGGTCATATGACGTCACAGGGCTCATTAATATTCATGAAAAAATATAAAATGCATTGAAAAATGCTATTTTCAACCATTTAAAAAGAGGTTTGTCATAGGAGTAAACAAAAGTATGTATTTCCCGTTTGTTTTTTTTTTTTTTTTTTTTTTCTTGGCTAACTCTGGTGAAAATATCACGAACCTAAGCAACATAGCTTTCTATATTTTTAGACTGAAATTATTCAGGTCTCAGAAATAGTCTCATAAAGAAGTTACTGAGCTGATGTAAAATCATACACTTTATTTTTTTATGGAGATTACTCCAATAAAAGAAGAGATAATGTCTTTGTAATGAAAAATCACAACAACAGAGCTAACGATCTAAATGTATTCTTCTCATGTTTTTGAAACGAAACTTCCAACATCTAGCAAACGAACAAGTGGCTGAGCCTACGCGATTCCGAAAGAACTCCTCGATAGCGATCGTAAGAGCGAGAAGTTCAGGAAGCGACTGAAAAAGATCAATTCCAAGAAAGGCAGCTTGCCCCTACGGTGTTAGTGCGCGCATCCTTTAAAACATGCCATTCTCAACTCGCAATCGCTTATTGCATGCTTTTTCAGATGTCATCGACGAAAGCATGTATTGTAACCGAGATGTTTGGTATAAGCATCCGTAATCGCACCCTGTGCCTAAAACAAACAACCCGGTATCCAATAATGACTTTTCGGACCAATCGCGCTCACTCCCCATTGTTATAAGTGCTCGAAAGAAATGAGTATTAGAGAAACTCATTTGGACCAATCCGCGATGTTAATGGATGATAGCCAATTTGGCATATCAATCCACAAGCGATTCGGTCATTGATGCAGTACTCACGCTAAACGATAACACTAGTCAACACACATACGCTAACAAGGTGTTTAAGAGCGACCTTCGTGGATGTTTCTCATCCGCCTTCAACACATCCAGCCGTATAAGTTGATAGAAAAAGTTAAAAGCCTTCGATGTGAAACATCTCTAATAGTTTGGATCTATGACTTTTTGCAACTGTGTTAGGGACACAGAAAGTGAGTTAATGATGTACTTTCTACTGAACTTACTACATATACAGGAACGCCTCAAGCGTGCGTCTCTCCCTAGTCCTCATATTCTTATACAATTGAATTGCAAGTCAATGTCATGTCGACTACATTTTGAAATATGCAGATGATCAGTCATTGTATGTTTGATAAAGGAAAGTTGAAAAGAAGAGTAATTAAGGAAGTTGTATATAGCAACTTTGAAGAATGGTGTGATGATAACACCTTGTATAAACCCGCGAAAACAAAACGAAATGATCTTTGATTTCAGGAAGAAGAAAATTTCTGGATCCCGTAGACTTCCAATTTTTCAATGATGTTTCGGTTGAAAATTTACATGTTATAAATCTGCGGCACGGTAAATTGACGATCAGCTAAGTTGGGGTGAGCAAACAAATGCAACCTCACAGGAAATGTAAATCAAGAGGGTTATACTTCCTTTCGTAAGCTTAAAACAATTTTACCGTTCATGAGAGAATATTTGCAATTGTTTATTCCTCGGTCTCCAGTACTATTTTCATGACAGTGTTGTCTGGTATAATAGCGCAAAGCAAAATGATACCGAACAAGACTGCGAGCAATTGTAAAGGCAAGCAAGATTACAAAAGGAGTGGACTTGCATAAAGTTTGCTCAGATAAGGAGTCACTACCATCCGAATTGCATTACAAATGCTTCGGCAGTGGAAGGAGGTGGCAGTCAAATAAAACAAGACTACACGCTATTTCAACTCATTCGTTCCTCACTCAATCCGTATGATGATGATTTGTAGGAAACTTTTGTCATTAAAATTGAAATTAGTAAGAGGGTCTAATTTTGGTTTTGAATTGGTTATTTTAGTAACAAAATTAAGTGAACAGGTTTATTTTTCTTATTGTATGTACACGGATAGGAAGGTTATATCTAAAAGAAGAAAGTATAATCAAGAAACGAATGCTAATTAGATACTTGTATAATATAAATTTAATACAGATTTCATTCAATTTACGGATTTCATTTCCCCGTTCTTGTATTGCTATTTAATATTCTTGTAATATAAACACTTATACCGTTGCATGGTAAGAAAGTGGGTATTTTATGAATTAAAAACAAATTAAATCAACACAAATTAGTGCAAGCTGTTTATATCAGCCTATATTTTTTTATTATGCTTCTTGTTATGAGTTTGTATCTCTGCATCTTATGATTCGGAAAATCGCGATCTGTGTGGAAATCAATAATATAATGATAATAATACTAATAGGTTTCCCGTTCAAGTTCTCTTTCTCTCCTCTAATTTCTGTTATGTGCATTCAAATTCACGCGCATGCCGTTTTCGTGCCGTTTGATATTACAAATTTTCCGCATTGAAGAAGGCATTTCATTTACGTGCACCATTTTTTTTGTTTGCTGTACTCAATTTCATTATCGGGCACTAACATTTTTTGTTCGGTAACAAACGAATTCACTTATATTTTTCATTTCATTGTCAATGTCATGCCCAAATTTCCAGATTCGTCCATTTAATTTAAAACGAAACGACGGAACGGGTGTGCTTTGGGGGCAAACATTTCATTAATATGAATCTATTTCCTAACTTCGTGCACTTAATTTAATTAAACTCTTTAATTTTGCAGGAATATGACCATATACAACTTCAATTGTTTTAAGAGCGAGATTGTGGAGGGATAATAGCCCAATCTTCCTTT
>CALNVZ010003229.1:116389-131845 GCA_940671915.1 Paracentrotus lividus
AAATACAAAATGTCTATGGCAGCGTTCGCTTTGCGTAGAGTGATAGCGCCCTCTTCCTCTTAAGTTTACAACTAGAATTGATATGAAATGTTTTTAGCCGTCAATCAAAAACTGGAGCTTTTATCAAAATTATTTTTACATGGCAGCGAAGCAAAATTACTTGGCTATTGTATGATATATTATTTGTTTAACATTGGCAATTATTTTAGATAGAAGTGCCAAAAGAGTCATGAGAAGTCGGGGAAACCCATTTCTATCTCGTCCGTCCGTGACAATGAACATTTAAAGGATTCTATTCTTAGCAAGTATCCATGGCAACAAAATTTTGCCATCATTTGGTACATCCAGCGGTACCCTTCACTATCAAACACAGAAAATTTCAATATTTCTCAAGATTAACTTTTCACGGGCTGTTAAACTTCGAAAATTTGCAAAATGTCCGTCCGTGACAAACTGACCAGGCTCGGGCGCAAATACGGCAGGTATGGGTCCTCGGGCACTTCAGGGGTGACACCTATGAGCCCTTTCTTATCAGTACCCTATTCTAAAATAAAAAAATAGATCTATTAATCTATTAATTAGTTGAAGACGAGGAAGACGAAGTTCAAAATCTATAATTCGGATAACTAGGAAACTTTAGGTACCCCTTGCAGAAGGAAGATTCGAATACGATAACGAGCGTTTTCAATTAAACGTTCATTATTAAAGTATTTTGACCAGGTGAGCATACAAGTTCATATTTAAACCGCAGCCTGTTGATTTCTGTAAGTGGGACCCTTACTAGCTTCTTAGTGATTTTTTACGTTCTCTCAAGTCATGCCCACTTAGAGTGCGCCTGACGGCTCTCCAAGTGTCCCTCCCAAAGTTGTTCCATTTATTCCACCTTTGGACGAACCAATCTCGAAAGTGTCTACTGCGAAATCATAATTCATAATTAAGGCTCTTCATAGCTTCATAGTGCGTCCATGATTGACATCCATGTCCATGTAATATGCGTCCGACTCCTCTCCTAACGTCCCTTGTGTTTCTCCCAAAAGTGTCTCATCTACTGCACATTTCAACGAACCAATTTCAGAAGACCCTACTGCAAAGTCATTGTTTTCATAAGTGAGGCTCTTCATCGCTTCATAATCTGTGCGTCCATGGTCACCATTCATGTCCATGTAGTGGTGCTTCGACTCTTCTCCTGACACCCTTCGTCTCTTTCCGCCAGACGATATATCCACATTCGTACCTCCAGCAGTTTCAATATCAATTTCACCACTAGAATTTAAAACGGCCGTTGCGCACTCCGGTCCCACTGCCGTCTCATCATTACCCAATGTAGACGGTTTTGCCCTTTTTCGTTGGCAAAAGCAACACATTGCAATCACTGTACAAGTAATAAGCCATAGTGCAAGAAATAGTAATGTCAGAACAAAGAAATAACCGCGGTCACTCGGGAGAGCAGGGTTTGGATCATTAGGAGATGATTTGTTGCTGCCTCCAGATATATCCAAGATAACTGTACATGTGAACCCAATGGTATCATTGCTGATCGGGCCGTCATTTTTTTTTTGGTTCGCCAAACGACCAATTTGCCGACGTCTTCTTCGGATATCCCCCGTATCAACAGAGATCGCCCTCCATCTCGAGTCCATGAACGACTCACGATGTCTTCTTTTCTCCCGTCTTTTCCGAAAAGATGCCATTCGACCTCTGATTTATCATCACTTCGAACAATGATTCCATTTCCATCGATAAAGTATTTGGTTTTTATGATAGCAGGGAAGGCGCATATTCGTGTCACATCAATATTCAGTAAAATATATATCACAGTGAGCGTTATTAATGTTATTGAGATTTTCATCTAAAGGAATGGTTCCACTGATAGTTTGAGATGAATTCAGAATGTTAAAGTTGTTTTGGCCAAGTCCATAGAGTGTTAATTTGCCATCTAGACTTAATTCCCTTTCAAATATATATCCACATGAAAATTGAATTTGATGGCCTCCACTTTCCATTATATTTAGCAAAGAGTCATCGCAATATTCTGCGTTGTCCATTGGATCAATCAAAATTATATTGTAGGTTTCAATTACCATATTACCTGAACGACACTCAAACGTCTCATCTTGAAATGGAAATAGTGACAGATAGGAAGCCTCCTTACTGCGATTCACCGACATATTGGCTCTGGGATCGACAGGGGTTACTGGTTTGCACGGACCCGTCTGATTCTTCTCACAAGTGAAGATGTTAATGAAGTAGACGTTCTTGATTCCATTATCCATATCCCATGTAACATCTTGTGTGAAGTTTATCTCACATTTAGATCAATCCGTTGCCCAAATTTTGCCTTTAAATCTCTTGCTGAAGCAAAAGGTAGTATGAAGAATAGGATAAGAAGTTCTTTGGCCATGGTTCGTCGAGACAACAACGTTGCAGTCAAATAGTCAAATGAGCAGGTCGTTGCAAAGTTCAAGTGAGGAAACATTTACCCCAATATCTTGTAAGATATGGCCATTACCCATGTTAGCCAGACATACGAGGGTGTGAATACCGCATATTATACACAGCACCTGTTTTTCAAAATAGTTACAGTACACAGGTTCGTACCATGAACGCGGTTGAACTTCAAAGCCTGCAATTATGTGGCATCGATTGGAACAGAAAAATTTATAGACATGGTCAAATAATACAGCAGTGTGTTTTGTCGATCTCCATCTGATATGCAGTTCTGACGGTAAGCTTCAGCAATGGACACTTATTAGCAAGTCGTAACTAAATCCGAAGTATCCCATAATAAGCCATCTTTCAAATGGCAGGACTTCAGTTAATAAGGAAAAGAGATACAAATATCACATTGTAAACCATCGATCTGCCTATCAAAAGTACTTATGATACTAATGAAATTGACAACCATGATGACAAGGAACTGAAACTAAATATGCAATGTATATACTCCCTCCTTGCCGCCCTCCCCCCTTTTTTTTTTTTTTTTTTTTTTTTTTTTTGAAGGATTTATGAAATAACAACTTTTTTTACCTTCAAGTTTAGTCTCGGTTTTCTACGGTCGAAAATAATTTCACGGTCGCCGCAGAATTTTACACATGATTATATTAAGATGGCCACCAGACGTATCTGGATACAATGGGGACCGACAACATGGGGGTGTGCCGTGAGGCTCCTATATACACGTTGTATAATTTGAAAATTACCTCTTTATGATCCTTTGGTGATTTATTTCAGAATCATTTTTATAACTAAATCTTTGGTATAGGGACATGTTTTATGTATTAGGTGAGACGATGTTGAAAATTTATAATTCCAAATGTGGGGCATCTGGGCCTACCCCGTTTTCGTTTCCCGGTGGCTCAGAGGAATGAAATTTGGTACCTTTTTGGAAATTTAATTCCCATGCTAGAATTCAACAGAAAACACATATTTCCTAGCGAGTAAAGGAACGAGACGTGAGACCGATCATCGATCATACATGGATATCGATAACATTATCAACAGAATCGATTAACAATCTTACAAATAACCATAACTAACATTATGGCGTGGCTAATTTCCTTCGTTTCTTTTCTCCTCATAAGTACACGATTGTAAACTTTTTCAAAATACCTTATGAAATAAATATTCAATCTGTAAACATATAGGCCTAACAGTTTCCACAAAATTCACAAGGGAACACTTACTGGTTAAATGGTTATCAACTACTCGTAACAATAACTTTTGAGATCTTTATTAATTAAAACAACTCAAACAAGACTACTATTAATTATTCTAACCAGCCCTGTAATATCAAATGCCTTTAACAATCTATGAGCATATGACCGATTCAATATACTGTGATTGTCACATGATTATGATTGACACAACTACATTTTAAAAGAATACCTTTTACATAAAATAACTTTCTATGAACCAGATTAATCTAGATCAATACCAAGTATAGCGATATGAATCTGACATAACAAGCAATATAATGTATGAGGTATTCATTGAGGATCTATAAGGCTAAATACATAATGTGAAAGATCAACAACACTCTAAGTTTAATCGTATTTAGTAATAGATGCGAATAGAATTGTGTGCTAAAATCATTATCAAACCTGATACATTCCTCTTAACAAATTACACAAGGAAAATAATCCAGTTCAAACAGTATCAATTCCCTTAAATCTGTTCCAAAGATTATGGGGTTGGAACATACAATTTCATTGGAAATGTAATGCTCTAGAACTAAATATTTATGAAACATTAACATCATGATAATATCACTGGTATCAAAAACTACGAACCATAACATGCAAATACTATAACTGAATCTCTCAAAAACTAGTAGAGCAAAACAACACTCTTTGTCAATAATACACTAAGTACAAAATACCTCCTGGGAGGGCATACTGTACCCAAATAACAAAATCAAACGTGTACTCGGATTACTGTACAGTATTCAAAGCTTCAGCGCAGGCCTAATACATGTATTACTACATAACGGGAAAAGGATCGAAAAGGAAATCAAATTATCTTTACAGTACACTCGCTATACATCTACTATTTAGCTGTTTAGATTATTACATTCACTGTAATAGACTCATCAATTCCTGAAAGCAACATTACACATACACGAGGCATTTTGATCAGTAAATCAAATATCAATATAATCTTCACTACAACCAAACAACTTTACAATAATCCAATTCTCTTAACCTTATACCTGTATCCCTATTTCCCCCTTTTTCTCTTTCCACTGAAAAAAAAGACAATAAAAATACTTAACTGCATAGCAAAATAGAGCATCACAATCATGGAACACAAGATTATTAAAGCATAGACAAATGTCAAAAAACCTGCTTGAATTACAATTTATAACAAATGAAGAAACATGTGAACAAAATCAAAATTCTGTGTTTTGCAACAGAAACGATCATTAAAAAAACAAAAAACAAAAAAACAAAAAAAAAAAAAAAAAAAAAAAATTGCATGAGTTTATAGTCCAAACAAAATAGAGTCTATGCGTGAGGCATGAAGAGGGTCTAATAAGGGCTTCGTGGGTAGGGAAGGCAATAACATAAGTAGGGGCTACAGTTCAGGGCACTCAACTAGTGAGGATTGTCGTCTGCTGTGCTGAACACGTTAGACTGGAACCATAAGGCGTAGTTCCATGATGGGAAATGAAGTGACCATTAGGTGGACAGGTTACTGCACGGCACGAGCCCACAGGCTGGAAGGTTAATACATCACGAACAAGGGTACTATGAGGAACTGTCATGTGAAACCCCAAAAAAAAGGAACGATGAGGCGTATCATACAAGACAGGGGTCACTACATAGGGACGTATAGGGTAACATGTATCACGAGCTCTCAGTGTCAGAGGGGCGGGGACATCTATAGTAGATGGCAAGTTGTTGGATGGGGCCCTGACATCGGTAGGTGGATGGTAGTCTGGTGAGGCATTAACATATCTGGTAGTGGTACATTCTAGGCGGTTGGTGGGGACATTTACATCTGCAGGTGGATGGTGGTCTGGTGAAGAATCAACATGTGTTGGCGGTGATACATCTAGGCCGTTGGTGGGGACGTCTGTGACACTTCTAATTAGCAACACGTCCTAAATGGTAACATTGTTGCCTAGCTCACTGAAATAAAGTCATGTTTGTGCTTCCGGGTGGCGAAACGAGTGAGATGTAAGAGACTGCATCTATAGTGGTGGCTGGGAGGGGGGGGGGGCTAGGCACAAAATGTAATATTTTTTTGTAAGGCCCATGGGGGTGGGTCAGGCCCGGAAGGCGTGGTATATCAGGGCCATATTACTTTTTAATTCATTCACTCTTCTTCCCCGACAAGTCTAACATGTCTAAAGCTGCCATCGTTACGGTAATTAATTTTAATTAATTTTTCAACTTGTATTGTGTCCTCCTAAAGGAACAAAAAAATAGTTTCCAATAAATAGAAAATAGGAAATTTTATTTTGATTTATTTATTTCTGCGTGTGTGTTTTGTGTTGTTTTGTGTGTGTGTATGTGTGTGTGTGTGCCTTTTTGGGGGGTTTATTTATTAATTTTTTTTTTCCTTTTTTTTTCCTTCATTTTTCCCCCTTTTTTGGGGGGGGGGACTCACTCCTAAGTAACATAATGTACAAACTGGAGGGGGTTCATTGCTACTTGGGTAGGCCTAGCTAGCCAAAGGAGCACGCCCAAAAGGAGCCTGAGATGAGATAATTTTGCAGGGGCGTATCCAGGGGGGCGCACAGGTGCGCGCCCCCCCCCCCCTATTGCGCGACTAAAAAAAAAAAAAAAAAAAAAACTGCTATCATGTGTGGTAAAGCGGCAGTTTCTAACACCCCCCCCCCCCATCACCAGTATTTCCAAGGGCGCAGAACTGAGAAGTCACAGAACGGTTTTAACCCTCATATTACAAATGCCTCGCATGATAGCCAGATTATTACTGTATGGTCAGCAGTGGTGGATCCCGGATTTAAAAATAGGGGGGCGCCTCGACAAGAGGGCTAGGTCAGAGAGAGGGGGAAGGGTATTAGGGCGCGCAAAGCGTTGGTGCGCAAGTTATTGTTAATCCAGAAATGTTTTACCATGCTCTACTATACTTTATGGTAAAAGCTTTTTATTCATTATTTCAATCCTATGATTTGTTCATGTGTGGCGAACATAGGGGGGGGGCGCCTGGGGCGCCCCCGCCCTCCTTGGATCCGCCACTGGTCAGGTGATGATCTGTCAATATCCCTTTCTCCTTTCCAGCAACAATGAATGGCTAACCTCAATTAGGCAGAATGGACCTCTCTACACAGTAGAGGCCGACGAAGTCACTGATGTTGCGAACTGGGAGCAGCTTGCCATCGTCATCCGGTACCTCAAGGATAACCAACCAGTCGAGCGGTTGGTTGGGTATGTTGCCTGTGACAGTATCACTGGTGAGGAGATATGCCAGAACATATTGGGAACACTGACAGCTCTTGGACTTGATCTCAAGACTGCCGAGGGCAGACATATGATGGTGCCGGAAACATGGCTGGCAAAGAAAGGGGCTGTGCTGCTCGATTCCAGGCAGTATCCCCCAGGGCTCACTACCATCACTGCTCCAGTCACAGCTTAAATCTGGCACTCTCCAAGGCCTGTTCTGTTGCTGAGATCAACTGCATGCTTGCTACGATCAAATCCACAGGACTCTTCTTCCAAGGCTCCCCAAATCGATCACGCCAGTTGGAGAAGGCTATCAACGAGGTGAACACTCGGCGGAGAGAAGACCAAGCTGGCGGGAAGCCCCAATACCTCTTCAGAAACTCAAACTTCTCTGTGAAACTCGATGGGTGGAGTGCCACACCACCTTGGATGATTTTGTTGTGCTTTATGAGCCGGTACTGGACTGCCTGGACATGATTCGGGCACAGAGGGACCAGACATGGAGCAGTAAGGCCATCACCGAAGCGAATGGTCTGATAGCCTCACTGACCACGTCATCTTTCGTTGTTGCATGTGTGTGTGCTTCTATGTTTTTGGGTTTTCTAAATCCCTTAGTGTGATGCTTCAAGGCACCAGTATGGATGTGATCAGAGCCTACGAACAAATTACAATGGTCACTGACGAGATAAAGGCCGTCCGTGAGAATGATGATGCAGAATTCGATCGTCTTTTCACATCCATGTCTACGATGGCAGAGGCTGCGGGTATTGAGATCACCATTTCCAGGACTTGCCGCCGACAGACTAATAGGACGAATGTTCCAGCAGATGGCAGCAGCAAAGTCTACTGGAAGAGGGCTGTTTTCATTCCGTACTTGGACGGTCTGATTTCTGAGCTGTCAAACCGTTTCACCAACCTGTCTCACCAAGCTGTTCGGGCACTGTGTCTCTTTGCCAGCTAACCTTGATCTCTGTTCTGATGATAAGATCGATGCCATCATGAAGTTCTATGGCCCAGACTTGCCATCTCCCACTTCTGCATTCCAGGAAATTCGGCTCTGGAAACGATTCTGGAAGGACAATGCGAGAAACCACAGTCGGTCAGCGATACGCTGAAACAGATGAACTGTAAGCAGTTCCCAAACGTCTGTGCGGTTCTGCAGGTGTTGCTTCTGCTACCAGTCACAAGTGCCGAAGTTGAGCGAGTTCACTCTGCCTTCAAGATCATCAAAACAGATCTACGCAGTACAATGTTAGAGGAACGTCTTAATGCGTTGATCCTGCTGTACTACCATAAGGACATTGCCTGAGACTATGATGCAATCATCAACATCTACAGTCGCAAACATCCAAGAAGAATGATGTTCCTCAACCCAATGGAAGAGAAATGAGTTCAATTTGCCATTTCAGAACTTCACTGTTCGTAGTCAGCATTTCAAGTCTTTCAGTCACTGAGCATTATTAGGGAAAGGTCACCCGAGATATTTTACTATGTCAATAATAAATAATTTTAACAGCATATATTACAATAGGACAAATTGGTGAAGGAATTAGAAATTACGCTCATTTACATTTTCTTGTAAATTACTGTTCACTCTGCAAATTGGCAATACTGATTATACATCATATATGATCAGATGCCCAATCATAATATTATTGTACATGAAATTTCACCTTTTCTCATTTTTTTTCAACAGTTATATCTTTTCTCTACCCTTAGACAAATATCGAGGGAAATAGGTTCTTACGCAACATACATTGTCTTAGGGTATAGAAACTATGTAACTTTTGTGATAATTGAAAAAAATGTGGAATTTCATGTACATATGAATATAGAAGAACCCTCCCCCTTCCCCTGACGGCGATAAAAATTTCTGCGCCCCCCCCCCCCCCTATTGGAAATCCTGGATACGCCCCTGTTTTGACTGCTGATCTACTGGTGGGGGAGAGTGGGGTTATATGGAACATTTTTCACAAAAATGGTGTGAAACAAAAACGGACTTTATTCAAGAAAAAAATCAACAACCAGCTTGAGTGTATATTTGTATGCTACAAATGTACCCCATAAAAAGTGATGGTTACGGGGAAAAAAAATCCACTTTGAACAAGACCATGTGAAGTGTTCCAACTAACCCTACATATGGGGTAAGTTGGAACATGGTACCGGCTAAATTGAAAAATTGTGCATGGCCTTAGGAATTATACAATATTGCATGGGTTCAGCTAACTTGCTTTATTGATTCCAGTTCAAATCTTAAATATTGGTGTTCTGCTTTTCCAAAACTCCATGTTTTATTGCACATGATAGACATCCACTCACATACAGGTAGGCTGAAGTCCTGTAAAGAAGCATTCTGCAATTAATGTTCTTTAAACCAAGATTTAAAAAATTGTCCAATGTGCATAAATATACATGTATAGGAATATTTCTGAACACTTCACTGCATCATATGATTTTTTTTTTTTTTTTGTCTTCTGCTGAAACCTATTTTAACATGTTCACACTAACCCCAGAGGCCCATTTGACATTTGTACGCTTACAGCACAAAAGAAGGACAACAACATGGCATAAATTTAACCTTATTTTGTAGCCTGGTATAACTGTCTGTTATACTTTTAAAAAATGGCCAACTTAATTTACGAACTTCTCTGAGATAATAAAACATTTGTAAAAGGGGGAAAAAATACTCAAAAGGTGAAGAAAAAAAAACATTGCTTTCTAACTCATACTGCACGAGGCTTGAAGCACATGTGCTGTTTAAAATGTGGTGGATGGCAGTTGCTAATAGAAACAACTAAAGGGTAGATTTGCATAAATATATTTATAGCCGTTAAAGAAAATTACAATGTTTCAACTAACCCCTTGTTCCAACTAACCCCAATCTCCCCTATATCAATCTATTGTTTGTGTAGTACATGGACATGAATATTATTATAAACTTTTGTAATTGTGCTTTTGCGGCGATTAAAGTATCCCAATAAATCATTTTGAATTGAATTGAAAAAGGAAAATAATGAAGAGCAAAAGAGAAAAGGAAAAAAAATGAATATGAAAGAGGCCGGGAAGAAAAAAGAAATAAGGGGGGGGGGAGGAAAGAAAGAAAAAAAGTAGCGGGGGAACAAATTGCCTAACTTAGGGGGCGGCAAGTAAATATTTAACTTACGGGGGTCAAATTAACCTGATATACTAAAAGGGTGTGAAATCAACCTGAAACCAAGTGGGCGCAAAATTGGTCTTGAAATTAGGAAGTACCAAATTGAATGTAAAAACGGATGTGCCAAATTGATGTTTAACTTGGGGGCACAAAAAGATATCTAACTTGGGGTGCCATATTGACTAAAAAATCAAATGGTGTCAAATTATCGACAGTGGCTTTTTGCTTTCAATTCGCTTTTTTTTTCTTCAAAATCACTAACGTACTTCATATATGTCATGTGTGTTGCAATGCTCTCAAGATACGCTTCGCGCTCGCCTGATTTTAAAATATGGTATAAAGAAATGAATTAGGGAAAGTCATCAAAGGATAACAAAGTAATGATTTTTTTTTTAATATTGTATCTATTTCTTCTTTATTTTACTAATTTGGGGCATTGCTTGAGTGAGCTGCTAACCCATATGATATGTATTTTATAATAATGTATTCCATAGGTTTGTCTTTTTCAAGCTTCTTGGTGAAAAAATAAAATAGATCTACGTGTTGAGAGAATGTATATAAAAACGCGAATTCGATAATTATCAATACGGAGGTAGATGATAGGCCTATTTTTCTTTCAAACATGGCAATAATGGACTTTACATTACACAATATTTGGGAGAGATGCTCACATGTGACGTCACAAATTGAAAATGGATTTTCTTAAACGCTTTCATTGATATAGGATATCTTTGGTATTTAATTTTCTGCTCTGTCTTTTTCAAACCAAATAAATTCCAGGTAAAATTTCCTTTAAAAATTTCTTTATTTGAGACACTTACTATTTCAGAGGATTTAAAGAAAATAAAATAAATCTTTAAAAGGTTTTCAGAAGAAAAAAAAATTATAACAAAGTTTTTGAAACTGCTTGTAAGCAAATGGCCTATGATTGCCTAGTGGGGGCGCCATCCAACGAAAAGTACCCAAGGACGCTAAGATCTCGAGTCCCGCCCTCGGGGGTTGAGAAACTTTCTATTCTCATATTCAACATACCCTTGTTATGTTCTTCCCCCCCCCCCTTTTTTTTTTTACTCATGAATCATCTTTTCTCCCTCCCATCGTTATTCACTTTACATTATCATTTTGTAAAATAATATGTATATATGCGTAGAATTTATATTTGAATAGCACAACATAAAATAATGGAATTGCTATGAGTTGTATTTTTTTCACTTTATAGGGGCATGTAATCTACAAGCCATGCTTTTTAACATGTCTCTTATTCTGTTTTTTCTTCAAATGCAACAAAATGTTTATGCCTAAGATTGTGCTTTAAATTTCAATTAATTTTGTAATACGTTGTTTTTAAGATTATGTTTATATGATTGTTATGTTATTTTGTTGTTGTTTTTTTTCCTGAAAGAACGGAATTAATAAATACTGAATTGAAATTGAATTGAGTAGCCTCACAGAAAAATGCTGCGAACTCGAAGAACGAACAAGTATTTTTCTACGCGGAGAATATTCTGAAATTTAAAACAAAAGTTCTGCGATTTATAAATAAACGCGCCTTATGGGGCGATCACAGTACCATTCGCGGGACCCGGATGTCGTATTGTATCAGTCGTTTTGATAAATTCTGTTTGAGCTGCATGCGATTTTTATTTTCCTAACCGTTTACAAATTAATTACTACTAATAAGCCTTGAACGTGCACTAATACATCCTAGTTTGGTTCATTTAAATTAGGAATCAAGTTGTCGCTATAAGTAATACTAGCCGAGTGGTATGAGGAACAGACTCTCATCCAGAGAACTTGAGTTCGACTCCCAATAATTTTTTTTTTTTTTTTTTCTTTTTTAGATGCTCTAAATGGATAGATCTTACATAAATAAATAAGATCCATCCATAAAACCGATAGTTCAGAGACGAATTTGATCCAAAATATTATTTTCATTTTGTACACCCATTACACCCATTAGGAGAGAAATTACACTCATTTGAAAGTGACATTATGGTCCATGTATTGGGAAAGGAGATGAGATGATTAGTCCTAGATAAACATCTAAAAATACCAAAGTAGTCTTTCCTGCGACAGCCCCCCCCCCAAATAAAAAAATAAAAAAAATAAATAAAAAATAAATAAATAAATTAATTAATTAAAAAAAAAAAAAAAAAAAAAAAAACTCTATATTTATATATATATATATATATATATTTATAAACAAAAGTATATTTCAGGACAGAGTTTGAGATCTGACCCTAGACAGTCTAACCTTCTCGTATAGTCTCTTCAGGAATCTTTTAGGGGCCCTGGCGGGGGCCGCAGGAAAGTCGCACGGGAACCGTATTGCAATAGGCCTGTCAATATTTCATTTGGAGGACTCACTGAAAAACACGGGCGGAGCCCGCTCGGCTACAGGCAGAAACCCGTATGGCTACCGGCAGAACCCCGCTCGGGTCCCTTTGGTGACTCCACGGGTTTTCTACGGCCTACCGGGTTGAGAAAAACGCCGGGAAAAGAACAGGAAGTTTCTTAAATGTTTGTTAGGTTTGAATCGTGGAACAGCAAATTGCATGGTTTACGGAGAACTTGGGAGATTAAAGGGCCTGTCCCACAGGCGGCGATCGTTGTGGCGCCTTGAACACTCTACAGAGTGGATACGTGCGCAATACAAATCACATTATTATTATTATTATTATTATAACCTGATAATTTCATAATTGTAAGGAGTTTGGCTTTAAAAAGGCGATTATAAACCTAAATAAGACTTTATGTACACTAGGCTACAACAACAACTTGCTACCACACTCACAACAGCAAGATCGCCAGGTGTCGCAACAACGATCGCCTCCAGTGGGACAGGCCCTTTAAGGGCCTGTCCCACAGA
The DNA here is from genome assembly GCA_940671915.1 of Paracentrotus lividus. NCBI lineage: Eukaryota > Metazoa > Echinodermata > Echinoidea > Camarodonta > Echinidae > Paracentrotus > Paracentrotus lividus. The sequence goes on from CALNVZ010003229.1 coordinate 129,321, forward strand.
AGGCGATCGTTGTGGCGACAACCTACGAACTACATTTTAGTACCCATCGCCACCATGCGCAGGTCCAATCGCCTATAAGATCGTGAATTATCGCGCCTGTCGCCAACAAATACATAGCAAAATTCTGTTCGCCGCTGTTAAACAATAGTTTCAAACAATAGTTAAACAATACCCTCCTGTGGGACAGGCCCTTAAAGGGCCTGTCCCACAGGAGGCGATCGTTGTGGCGACAACCTATGCAGGTTAGAACCTGCCAGAATCGTGTCATAATCGTAGGTGACCGAAGATCATATACGCATCTACGACTCTGTCTACGATAGGCTACGACAACGACTTGGTTCCACGCAAACAATAGGCTAACAATAGCTGGTATCTGATAATAGAATAGCCTCGACCTTCGCGCATCTCGCGGCTCGACTTCTCTTGTCGCAGCTTAAAATCAACCAAAATATGAACACTGTGGCGATCCTTGCGACTGATACAGGCGATCGAGTGTTTTCTACCTGATGGCGGCCTGTCGCCTTTAGGTTCGTGATAGTCCTCTCAGTCGCGCATCATAATTTGGGTCGTCAGTGAATTTTGAAAATTTCAAAAATCAGCGGCGACTGTACAGTATCTGAATGGGAGGCCGATCCTGATTTTGGTGAATGTTGGTGGCGACAAAGGCCGTAGCGGCTTAAATTTCACTGGCAGTTAGGTTCAGCGATGCGTGCAACGTACACTGGAGCACGGCAACCTACAACTGGCCGCCGTTCCGCTGTGCTTAACAAGTTCTACCTGGCGACAATCTACGATAGCACCTTGTCGCGACAAGAGAAAACAGGCTACGGTCATTGACGTCAACCAAACTGACGCCGGCTATTGTTTAACTTGTTGAGAAACCAGCGGCGAACAAAATTTTACTACGTATTTGTTGGCGATAGACGCGATAATTCACGATCTTATAGGCGATTGGACCTGCGCATGGTGGCGATGGGTACTAAAAAGTAGTTCGTAGGTTGTCGCCACAACGATCGCCTTCTGTGGGACAGGCCCTTAAGTCTGTCTTATGCCGTGGAGAAACGTATGATAACCTTTTGGGCAAGGATAAGTACGTGTGCCGAGTCAAAATTGTCTTGTGTTGTTTATAAGCTTCTACGGCGATTACATGACAAAGGTGATTTCAAGTCGCCGTGGATTGTAAAAGTGAAAAGTATCTTAGATAAATGTGGAATGTCCAACATTTGGTTTGACCCAAATATTATTGTAAATGTTGATTGGATTAAATCATCAATTGGCCTGAGATTGGATGACATGACAAAACAAAATTGGTGTGATGAGATGAATAGAAATAGATTGTGTACGAATTATAGAATATTTAAGTAAATTAGTGCTTTTGAATCATATCTGATAAAATTGGATTTCGTAGATAGAACTTCTGTTTGTCAGTTTCGCTGTGGAAACCACAGATTACCGGTGGCTAATGGTCGTTATCTGCCTGATCAATCCCTTCAATATTGTACCCTATGTGATATCCAAGATCAAGGTGATGAATTTCATTATTTGTTCAAATGTTCTGCTTTTGATGATATTCGAAAACGTTTTATTCGGTTACACTATAGAAAAAGACCTAATGTTAAAAAAATGCTTATGTTATTCAACACTAAGAAAACCAAAGAGTTGAAAGATCTTTCACGTTTTTGTAAAATCATTATGTCAAGATTTTAATGTTTTTCATGTTGCATATTGCTGTTTTAGCACAAGTAAGTTAGTGATAATGTCAGTAGACAAGTTAGTTTATTTTTTCTTTTTTTTTGTATATATTTTTTTTCTATGTACTCTTTCTCTTTTCTTTTCCTTTTTTTACTCTCCTCATCTTCTCCCTCTTCAACTCCTCTCCTACTACTTTTTTTTTTCTTTCTTATTTATTTTTCTTTTCTATATTATTCTACGTTTATGCCAAATATTGCCATTTACAACTTATATGATTTTGATTGTATTTCTTCCATGCCCCCATGAGGGGCCGTTTCAAGAAATAAAATATCATTGTCATTGTCATATCATTGTCATTGTCATTGTCATTGTCATTGTCAGGTAATTTTATCAGCTTCCATTATAGTCAATTTTATTAAAATTCGTTAAGTCGTGCATCAATGAGCACAGTCAAAAGTCACTTTTCGAAAGTCACAAGGTGAATTTCATAACTTTTGAACATGTTTTAACAAATTGGACTGTCGTCCCGTTCTTGACGCTCGAGTATGCCTTTCACGTTCGTAAACAGATCGTAACAAGTCTCTACTACGTCCACTCCGTGTGTCCACAGATTGAGCCCGCTCGCAGTATTTTCAAGAACGAAGTAAGAACTAGTTTAGTGTGATGGGGTATTACACGTTCAAAATTCAGAAGCGGCTTGCCGTCCAAGCTCGTTTAGTGAATTCGTAAACAGATCGTAGGCCTACTAGGTTTCTACTACGTCCACTCCGTGTGTACATAGATCGAGGCCGTTCTGCAATATTTTCAAGAACGTAGTAAGAACTTGCTCAGTG
>CALNVZ010003229.1:131945-144587 GCA_940671915.1 Paracentrotus lividus
GAAATGGAATGATCACGACGTGTAACAGCTTCAAATTATGTAAGCCTGACAAATCATTTTTTCCTCAACTACTTTGATTCATTTAAATACCCTTATTCTTCATTGAGTTGAGAAAAACCTTTCAGTTATGCAACCTTAGACGCAGCAGGGAATGAATCAGAGATATTGAAGAAGGATATTTAGAAATTTTCGTTTGCTACTGTTACTGAAGCACAAAGTGTCAGGTTTCACCTAAATTCTCACCCAGTATATTGCATTTGTAAATCTGTAAAGACAATGATATACCATCATTCTTGACGTTTCATGAAATTAACTGCAGACGTCACCCTTATATTTATGTTGGCTTGCATCGATGTTACTTTTTATAAATGTTTTCTGACAACTAAATGATTGCCATTATAATGATTGTCAATGTTTATTTTTAAATTTCTCTAAATTTAGCTTGTTAAAAACCAAAATAATGATATCATTAAAAAAAAAACAACAAACAAACAAACAAACAAACAAAGCCAAAGCTTGCAAAAGCAAACAAAAATATGAGCACCCTTCAAAGCAATCAAGGGACGTAAGTCTTATTGGCTCATTTTTCTATCTTCCATTAAAAAAAAATTAAAAATATATTGAACTAATATCTAAAATATTATGTAGAAAGGTGGAGAAATGGCAATACCGGTTTGTACTGCTAGGTCAGTTCACTGGCCAATAAGGACTTTGTTTCTTTCTTTTTTTTTTTTCTTCTAAAAATTGGGTTCTGTCAACTGAGTGACTACCAAAATAATTATTGACAAACTCATATTTTAAAATTTCCTTGTTATAAAAAGAATCGACCTACATGTATTTGGGACAAATGACTGTTTACTACTAAGTAGAATTGGGTCTATATCTTTTATTCATTTATATGGATTTGTTGGTAAAATATGCACATTGACTCCTTGTGTAATCTTTAAGACTTTTTTCACCTGTAACTAAGAAACCCAAAAGTTACAATTGTAACCAAACTGATAAATATATATGTTGCATGAAAATATTTTGATTTCACACATTTCATGCATCATGGTGGTCGCTACATGACTTAATTTATATTTATCATGTTGATAGCAATAATTGTGTAAGCACCCTGATAGCAGACTGACGTCTTAAAGACGTCTTAAACTGGTCAAAACTGGTCAACTCGTCATACCGTCGTAAACACGACACTTTATGATGCTTAACGACGTCTCCAAAGCATAATAGAATCTGATATTAATATCTTTACATTTCTATGCATTCATTATGTCTTCTTGTAATGACTTCAAAGACGTTAATTTCTATTTTGGAGCGAACAAAAATTATACAGTGTAATAATGACGCTTAGAGTCTTTACACGTCTATAAGACCACTTTCTTTCATTTTTTGACCAAAATACGACATCTTAAACGCCCTTTAAAATCGTCTATAAGACAAATTATTGTCTTACGACGTCTATAAGACCACTTCTGTCATTTTGACCAAAACGACACTACTTTAAGGACGTCTTTAAAACGCTATAGTACAAATTTTTTGTCTATTTTTTACCAAATAAGATATCTTTAGACGTCTTTACGACGTTTAAAGATCACTTTCGTCTTTCATTTGACCAAATACGACTATCTTTAAGACGTCTTTAAATATCGCTATAGAACAACTTTTTCATGTCTTTACGACGTCTATTAAGACCACTTTTCTTGTCAGTTTTGACCAAAATACTACATCTTTAAACGTCTTTAAAACTCATAGACAACTTTTTGCTATTTTTACTCAAATACGATATCTTAAGACGTCTTTACGACGTTTATAAGACCACTTTCTTGTCATTTTTTGACCAAAATACGACACTTTAGACGTCTTAAAACGTCTATAAGACAACTTTTTGCTTTCATTTGACCAAATACAATGTTTCTGTTGTCATGAATATTCATAAGCAGATTCTGAATTTGAAAAAAAGAAAATGAATAGAAATATGCAATTTAACCATGAACCGGCATTGCTATTGACATAATCAAAATGTTTTAAATATTATCATATTATGTATAACACAATTTCAAGGCTTCATAATGACAATTCTTCATATTTCATTAACAAAAGTGTAATTTAATAATAAGTAACTGTCTTTCTTCAAACATTGTCTGTAGCACTTTATATAGCAGGACCGACACACTGCCAGATTAATAGGCCTTTGTGTAGACAGCAGTTTAATATTAGATAGGTTAGGATAGGATAGGATAGACTCAGTATTAATGTCAACATCCCTGATAAGCACGTGACTCTTAAAGACGTCAGAAAAAAATTTTAGACGTAAATTTGCACCCGCGTTTGACGTCTTAAGACGCGTATTTTACGTCATAAAATTCAGTTTTAGACTAATAATGACGTAAAAAAATACGATTCTTTGGAGACTCGCAACGATGGTGCAAATTTACTTCATATAAGATGTCTTTTCCTGACGTCTTTAAGACGTCTGACGTGACGTCTTTAAGACGTCTTTAAGACGTCACTCTGCTATCAGGGCAGTTCTGTACCTTACAAACTTTATTGGTTTAGTATTTAATGATCTCCAAACAGTCATTTTCTGATCTTGTGTAAACTTTAACAATGTATATCTGGGAATGTCTTGGTTCGGGCCCATTGACGAATCTGCATATATGCAGATTCGTCAGTGGGTTTGAACCAGGACATTCCTATACATAATGTTTCTACATGATTTAATTTATATTTATCATTTTGATAGCAATGATTATGTAAGCAGTTCTGTACCTTACAAACTTTATTGGTTTAGTATTTAATGATCTCCAAACAGTCATTTTCTGATCTTGTGTAACCTTTAAGCAATGGATATCTGGGAATGTCTTGGTTCGGGCCCATTGATTGACGAATCTGCATAATTATATGCAGATTCGTCGGTGGGTTTGAACCAAGACATTCCTATACATAATGTTTCTTGGCAACGCCATCACAAAGCAATTGTCTCTCTTATTTGGCTTTACGCTATCTTTGCATTATGATAAGGTTTTCATGCATCATCAGGTTTCTATATCAATCAATCATGTCAAATTCGAATTCGAATTCTTTAACAACTGATGTGCACAAAATAATCAGATACGTAAATGTACAAGATCTCCACCCTATAGAAACGATTGTGTGCTCACTTATTGTAATGGAGACTAAATAAACATTCACATAATTACTTGCTCTGTGTGTAGTTATCATGCCAACATTCATTTATATTTTGAAAGCAAGTAAACTGTAACCCAATTAAGATGTACATGGCTATTTTCATAAAAGGTTGTATGGTATGTAGGTTCATTGATGATATAGCTTGCATCATACGAGTAGCTTGGCCTACATACGGGTGCGTTAGATCAGCTTTGAACTCCGTATACTATACCCTGTCAATTGTTTGTTTGTTTTTTGTTCTTGTTTCCCCCTTGCCAATTGTATTGTATGCGTATACGTTCATGCATTATTGCATTGACAATAAATTGCTATTACTCTGAACAAACCACCAAAATTAATCTCCAAAATAGAAAACAAAAATAAAAATCAAACATTATTATGTATAATTATTGTCAAACAGTACAAACGCACTTATTTACGCGATCAATGTAGATGTGAATCACGTCAACAATATTCCTGATGCACAATTGTGATAGATATTTAAATTAGAGCATTTTCTATAGAAATATCTGATCCTTAATTGGTGCCACGCCTATGATAAGAAATGCCCTAAACATTTATTAAGTCCGTTCAAATGTCTACACTCTCTGAGCAATTGGGCGGGTTAACTTTGCATTTTTTATTTATTATTATTTTTTTTGTGTTTTTTTTACCATGGTTTCAAAATTCTATAATGCTTGATAAACATTTTAACTGAACTTCTGATATTTTTTTGGGTCTCTTTTGGTCGGTACTTGGCTTGTCAGCTCATTTTGCTTGAGGGGTGTAGATAAAACATAAGATTTCTTCTTGAGATTTAATGGACTTTGATTAGATTTCTAAGATGCTTTTTATTTGTCCCTTTTTAATTTTTTTTAGAAGATTTTGTTATTGGTCACGATCATATTTTTGGCATTTAAACAAAATTAAAAAATAAATCTACAGGGCATTGGCTGGAAGTTACAGCTCTAATACATGTACCTGTGCAAAGGTTCAAATGTATTACATTTATGAATTATGTTTTATTCGTTTTTCATTTGAATTATGTTAATGTTTATTTATCTTGTGTGGTCTTCCGCAGTTGAGTAACGATTTTTCAAGCATGAATTTAAACTCTATACCCTTAACGTACAACACAAATTCACTATGCTTTTGTTTCGGTTTTGCTGTTCTTTTATGCTAGTTTTCGTTCACAAAGTTTTACTGATTAGATTTAACTCGCTTCTACAATCATCATGTTGATGACAGCATTCCAATTTCGGATAATCAATATGAAAAACATTTCAAATTTGTTGAAAAATACAGAAGAATTTGAATACACTTTTGATACAAATGATAGTCTCATGTTAAATCTCTTACTACACCCAGAACCAGTTTTCAAGAATGCCCAGTCAGCTGGAAGAATGACCTGAACCTTTTGGCATCTTAAATACGTAGATGCTAATAAAAATCTGAACAGCTAGAACATATGTGATACGTCTTGTCGAAATGAAAGAGAATCGCAGATCAAAGATCCGAGTAAATCGACAAACTAATAAAAAAGTCAAATTTGAGGAAATTTTTTTGTGATTTCTGGTTCTACCATGCTTCATCTTTGCTCAGTTAAAAACATGAGTGAAAATGGTAACGGAAAGTGGTAAAAAAGCAGTTTTCGGCGAGTGTTTTTTTCCTCTATATTTCTTAACATACATACGAACGTCCACGCTCTATCCCTCTCGTTACTCCTCCCTTAAACATGGCTTTGTCATGTGATGTGTGATTTCAACTAGATTTTTGTTTTGTTTTGTGAGCGAATACAACTAAACTCTCTTTCCCCTCCTCTTGCGTGCGATGCCACAACCTGCTATAATAAAGCTTTTCATCGGGATAGCGGAGCACGCAAACGAATGTCAAATCAACATCGGGTGAGAGGGGGGGGGGGGGGTATGTGGGAAAAGCTACTTATTGCTTGACTTAGCTATCTGGATCCAAATGAATGTTAATTTCAGCATTTATTTTAAGGGCCCGATATCTGTGTCCTGATGGGAATTAAAACCTCCCTATTAACAAATTTGTTCCATCAGGGAAACATAGAGCATACAAAAGAGTGACGTGATAATTACTTCTGATACAAGTATTTAGGTTAAAGTCTTCTGCAGTTTATTTACAAAGTAACGTGTTTAAAAGTAGCGTTTACCTGAACACGACGAAACAAAACCGATTTACTCTTAAAATAAATTCATTTCTAAAAATTATTAATATCTTCTTATTACTGGTAACAGGTTTGATCAATAAAAGACGAGATCGAGCAAATCATTTACGTTTTATTCATTGTCTTAAGCTAACCTAGCCACTCATAAAACGTGATCAGAGAAATTCTAAATACATTCGTGAGGCGCAAATATTTCTTAAAACATTTTGGAGCTTATCTCTATCATATACTTATTCAAAGAATATAAACAAAATGCATAAACCCCTGTACAAGAATAATTTAGTCTATAGACCATATTATGTGTCGAAAATCCAACAGAGTTCAGATCAAAATGACTCGCTTTATATGAGTAAGAGTATACGCGATTGACATTCAAAGAACGCACGCAAACATCGGAATAAAACCCCCAAAAGGTTTTAAAATAGTTTTGTTTCTAACTAATTTAGCGCCAGGATTGGTAAACGTCTTTTCTTAAAAGAGTGGACTTTTTCTTAAACAATTAGAAAGAACATGACGTTTTTATATTTGACGAATATAAAACAACTAACCAAATTTAGTTTCTTTTGAGAAGATTGAATGTTATTTAACAACATCGCTTGCTCGTTTGCCTCGATCATGCGTGACGGACGAGTATTGTTCTCTGTATACCTGAATGCAGCTCCTCATTGTCAATCGTTTCACCTTTGTAACAAGTGGTTGCTAGGCATTTCGGTGAGTAGAGCGGTGACAAATGGCTTATTTTTCTGGCTCGGAGTCAAACGGAAGTCAAACTTCGAAGACGTTTTTCTCTTGATTTTGATTTCCAAGAGCACAATTTCCTCGCGTTCAGAGGCTAATATCTCCACTTCTATTTACTCTTTACAGTCGGGTTATATATCAAATTCAAGGCAATGAATCAGGATCAATAATATCAAATAAAATGGATTTCAAAAATCGCGATTAGTCTCTCCTTTCGACGTGACGCATCACATATTGTAGATAAACATTGATGCAGATTCTTTTGTAATTGGTTTAACAGAGACGTGGTTTACGGATGAACCACATGCAATACATTCCCTCCGGAATCACAACCTGATCTTTAATAATAGAATAAATAGGCGGCTGGGGTGGATAGCGCTGTACGTGCCATTAAATCTAAATTACATTGTGATTAACGAATTGAACTTAATAATGAAACGATAGAAACGTTTTTATTGAAATCATGTTACCTAAAAAGAAAACCTAAGTAGGCACAATATCGACCACTTCTTCCGATCACAATACATTTTACTTGAAATGCAAACAATGCTTACAAATCCTATGATACAAAACAAACAATGCTTTTTAATGGCGATTTCAATGTTGATCTTTTGAAATGCAAGAAGATCTCTTTTGTCAGATTTCTTTGACAATCTACTGTCATTTTCTTTCATTCCATTGATAAATAAGACCTACTAGATTGCTCTCGCTCAAAGCCTACTAATTTGATAATATCTTTTCTAACATAGAGAAGGGAAACGAATTGGTATTCTATCTATTATATATCTGATCATCACAATATTTGCACGAGTGTTATCTTTCTTTTTGTAATAATACATTAATGTCACCTATCAAATTAATAAGAAATACACTCCTGAGAATATAAATAGGCTAAAAGATAAACTTAGTCAACCAACTGGTCAGAAGTTTTAACCCCTAATGATGTACACATCATACAATAATTTATGAATATTTTATGAACTCTTTTAATGAATGCATTCCTTTAGTTCAATGTAAGTCCAATAATAAACGGAAACCACGAAACCTGGGTTACTAAAGCACTATTAGATCTATCAATAGGAAAAACAATTTATATTTACAATATCGTACTAATCCTAGTGACAAAACCCTGATAAATATGTCAAAATAAAAATATTTTAACAACCCTTTTACGACATGAAAAAAAGAAGTTTACTGTTCTAAATTTGAATCGAATTTGAACAATATAAAAGAAACTTGGAAAACAATTAACGATTCTGAATAAGAAAAGAAATCGAAATCGCATGACCATGTCGTAAATTAATAATACAATTGTCGACGACGATTTTACAATTGCTAAAGTTTTAATGGATTACTTTTCAAATATTGGCCGTAATCTTTCCAGCGCAATACCCAAACCAATAAGTCACATGATTTTTTAAAGATAAAAATCAAAAATTCTTTATTTTTCATTCCAACTGACGCTAATGAAATGCTATATTGTTAAAAAATTTAAATGTAAAAAAAACCCAGGTATGATGACATAAGTAACGATTACTAAAAAATATAATTGATGAGATTGTTATTCCTTAAATATATTATAACTTATCATTTCAGTGGTTGTGTTCCCGAAAAAATGAAAATTGCGAAGTTATCCTATTTATAAAAAGTGATCCATCAGACCTAACTAATTGTAGACCCATTTCTCTTTTATCATCACATCCAAAATTCTAGAAAAGTGATTTATCATCGAACAATGAAATTCATAAGGAGTTTGATATTTTTCTAATCGCAATTTTCTTTCGACAAAAAACTCAACAACACATGCAATTTTAATTTTATAAATCACATAGCAACTGCTGTTGACGATCACCTTCACACAGTTGGATTTTCTGACCTCTCCAAGGCTTTGACACCATTAATCATGAAATATTGTTATCTAAATTATCCATTATGAATTAGGGAAAGGCCTTGAGTGGTTCAGAAGCTACCTTACGGTAGAAAGCAGTTCGTTCTATTAATGATTCAATTTCCGATACAATATATAACATGTGGAGTACCACAGGGGTCGCTTCTTGTCCTTATTTTTATTTTGTACATCAATGATTTTCAAAATTCTCCCAACTCTTATCATTTATATTATTTGCTGATGACACTAGCGTTTTCTTTTCTCACAAAAATCCAGATATTCTTTTAAACACAATTAACACAACTTGTAAAAATATACGACTGGATTTGCTGTAATAAACTTTCCTTGAACGTCCAGAAAACCCATTGTAGATTTCAGCAATTCTCTTTCAGCTTTACCGGAAATGTAATTCTTAATAATAAATAATTGATATAGTTGACTCAACGAAATTTCTTGGTTTAATCATAGACAACAAACTCTCATGAAACAACATACCACAAATTATGCAAATTATTGTCCAGAAATGTTGGTCATCAACAAAGATTAAATGCTGTTTTCCCTCCAATATCCTTTTAAATTTGTATAATACACTCATACTTCCCTATTTGAACTATGGGATATTAGCTTGGGGCAATTCATCGAGAGTGTATCTGAGAGAATACTTCTTATCAAAAACGTATAATCAGATATTAATCATAAAATAGATTGCTCACACATATCATCTCTTCTATTCTAACAATGTATTGAAATTTACGATTATATCATCTCCGTCTTGGTGTTTCTATGTATCAGTTAGATCGTAACGAACTGCCAACTGTTTTAAATCTATATTCTCCAAAAATGAAGAATTCCATAACTACCCAAACAAGACAATTATCATCTTTTCACATTCCATTATAAGAACTTTATTTAAACAGAAAACTATCATTTACGCTGGACCTCTTTTTTCAATTCTCTTGACGAGTCATTTAAACTTTCACCAAGCTTATTTCCTTTAAACGTAAACTCAAATCTAGCCAAATAATAACTACAATGTACACTTTTAAACTGCGGAAGGCTTCACAATGTTAATGTCTGTGTATAAAGTATTGTCCCTTCCGTGTGTATTGTACATGCTATCGTATATTTATGTAATATTTTTATAAATTTTCATTTATTGATACAATTGATTTAAGTTTGGGAGCCTAGCTTACAAGCTATGCTTTTTAAGGTTCCCCCACAATAACAGCAATTAAGTTCATTGACTTGTTTCTAAATTATACATTCACCTGCTCTGTTTACATTATAATTATGTTATGATGATTGAAATGCGTATTTTTAATGATTTTGCTATGCAAACACATTTATATTTTGTTACTGTTATTGTGGAAAAATAAATAAATAAATAAATAAATAAATAGTGTAAATACTGTAAAATACGATGTAATAATTTGTACATATGTTTTAAATATGATGTAATAATTTGTACATATGTTTTACTTTATGTAAATGTATATATAATCACAGTAAGCAAACTAGACGGGGCCAACCTAGACTAGCTTTAGCTATTTGTTGGCTCCATTTACCAAATGCATATTTATATTGAATTCTGTTTATGTATATTTTTTGCAATGTTGGTAATAAATAAATACAATACAATACAATACAATACAATACTAATCTAGTAAACTATTCAGTGGCGCAGCTTATATTATTACCCGGACATAGCCATAGCTGCTCTTATGAAGGGCGCTTTAGCGCATACGAGGAATTTCTTCCTACCGGTACCCAATTACCTTACTTAGGTCAAGTCTGGCAAATTGCAGATTAATATCTTACCAAAGGACATTAGTGGAATGGACGAGATTCGAAACGCGTACCTTGTGATCGTCAGTCCGCCGACTTATCCATTCGACCACACCACCTCTGCCCGCTCCATCCCCTTTTTTTGTTTTGTTTAATAGCGGCGAGTTCTGCGCCATGACAAAATGGGGAGGGGGAGGGGGGGGGGGGGGGGGGGGGGGGGGGCTTGCACCCCAAGCCCCCTGTTTGGATACACATTATGTGCATCAGAAAATATGAAAACTGGCCCTCATATTCCCAACGGTGGATTCTGCAAAATACGTGGTCCAAAACCATGGTTTCTATTGGCGGTCATCTGGGCAATAATGAATAACATATGTATGATATTTAATTGTACGATTAACCATATTTTTGCAAAAATTGACATTAAGCTTTAGTTTTTATTTTCACTTTGTTTATTAATTTATGGAGTTATTAATTATGACCTTTATTGCCGCCGGTAGAAACTATCGGTTCAGACTAAGGTTTTATCCATTTTTCGTGAAATTAAACAAAAAAATAATTAAAAATCATATCAGTTTGAATCAGAGATGAATCAGAGATATTCGACATGTCTGATTATTATGTGTATTTGTGTCCTTTCATGATTTTTCAAATTGTTATTCTATGAAAATAAAAAGTAATATGAGGGCCCGTTTACATATTTTTTGATGCATATATTAGTATCCAAACGGGGGGGGGGGCTTGGGGCTCAAGACACTCCCCCCATTTTTTTCATGGCGCAGAAGGTGAAAGGGGGAAGGGGAAGAAAAAAGCAAGGAAAAAAGAAGAAAGTGAGAGAGAGCAAAGGAGAAAGAGAAATATGGAAGAGAAAGAAAGATTCAGTATGATAAGATCAACCCTGAAAGCAGACACTGGTCATAATGACGTCATAAATTGGTCGTAAACAGGGAAAACTGGTCGTAAGCTGACAAACGTCGTATGCACGACGTCTTTTTGACGTCATTTTAACCACTTTCAACGACAGCAAGTGTATGTTGAAATTTCATATGACCAGATTTTGACGTAAATATGACGTCATTTATTGACCAATCTACGACGAGTAAATTTGCAATCTAATATGACCCACATTATGACGCGATTTTGACGTCATTTATTGACCAATCTACGACAATTTAATGTGCATTTTTTTTAATATAACCAGATTATGACGTGACTATGATGTCATGTATTGACCAATCTACGACGAACTAATTTAAATTTATATGACCAGATTATAACGTCATTTATTGACCAATCTACGACGAGTAAATTTGAAATTTTGTATGACCAAATTATGACGTAATTATTACGTCATTTATTGACCAATCTTCGACGAGTAAATTTGCAATTTAATATGACCACATTGTGACGTGATTTTGACGTCATTTATTGACCAATCTACGACAATTCAATTTGCATTTTTTATATGGCCAGATTATGACGTGACTATGAAGTCATGTATTGACCAATCTACGACGAGCTTATTTACAATTGATATAACCAGATTATAACGTAATTATGACCCGTTGAACCCATTACTGGACCATTTGACACCAGTAAAACAAGCCTCAGGGTTCCCACGGTCATGGAAAATCCTGGAAAATCCTGGAAAAATTTGTGGTCATGGAAAGTCAGGGAAAAGTCAGGGAATTTGGGAAAAATTTTGTGAAAAAGTCATGGAAAGGGGAATTTGGTCATGGAAAAGTCAGGAATTGCATTTACCTCTTGGCTTGCCTATGGCAGCTTTCAGTTTGTTGTGTTCGCAACTCTCATACTCTTTGATACTCTGCTATTATAATGGTGTTCATGAATTTCCATTTTCCAGTTTTGTGATTAACACTTTCACTATAATTGCAGTGTAGTTGCCAGTACTTATTGCCTCCGATCATTATTTGTTCCCTGGGGTACTTAGTGTTAGGACTAGTGAGGTTGAAATAACTTTTAATAAAGGTTTTTGTGAATATAACACGGCCACAATCCACATTCTCACTCAAAATACTCATGGACATCAATAAATTGATCACTCCTGACATTCAATTCGGACAACCAGACTCAGCAAATTTCATCTATTTGCAAAGATATTATACCGAGTTAGTCAAAAAAAACTTTACAACCTAGAAAATGTCAATAAAAAGAAAACCAATTTATAAACCCTAAATTTATTTACATATTCTAAAAGAGTAACTCCTCACGCATCTTCTGGTACCATTTTTGTGTGGTATGTCTTTATTCTTGGATGAACACGATGCATTGTTTGCGAACATGTATAATTTCGAATTGTGCCAGGGTGGGATTAAAATTTAAAACAACAAAAGCTGACAAAAAAGCAACTCCATCATAATAAAATAGCATAACTTTTCACGAAAATGTCTTCCGCTTAATAACTGGCAGGGGGTTGTTACACATATTGACTACATTTTGTGTGAAAATGAGGATAAATATGAGTGTAGTCAGGCATGAGTGAGCACACGTCAAGACAAATAATCTCTTTTAAACAGTATTAGGAGGCCTTTTAGGTCTGCAGTGCAATTATTTTTTTATGTGTACTCTTTCGTGCATTACTTGACGAGTCAATCTAATTTTCATACAAAATGTAGTCAATATGTGTAACAAACACCCTGCAGTTATTAAGCGGAAGACATTTTCGTTAAAAAGTTATGCTATTTTATTCATGATGGAGTTGCTTTTTTGTCAGCTTTTCTTGTTTCAATTTAATCCCCCCGGCACAATTCAAAATTTGCATGTTCACAAACAATGCTCGTGTTCATCCAAGCGTAAAGACATGCCACACAAAAATGGTACCAAAGATGCGGAGAGGAGTTACTCTTTC
>CALNVZ010003230.1:15343-27963 GCA_940671915.1 Paracentrotus lividus
GAGATACTGAACTGCTACAAACATCAGAAGTCGTGACAGAAAGCAACTCAGACAGTGGAATGGTGAGAGATACTGAACTGCTACAAACATTATCAGAAGTCGTGCCAGAAAGTAACTCAGACAGTGGAATGGGGAGAGATACTGAACTGCTACAAACATTATCGGAAGTCGTGCCAGAAAGCAACTCAGACAATGGAAAAGTGGGAGATACTGAACTGCTACAAACATCAGAAATCTTGCCAGAAAGCAGCTCAGACAGTGGAATGGTGAGAGATAGTGAACTGCTACAAACATTATCAGAAGTTGTGCCAGAAAGCAACTCAGACAATGGAATGGGGAGAGATACTGAACTGCTACAAACATCAGAAGTCGTGCCAGAAAGCAACTCGGACAATGGAAAAGTGGGAGATACTGAACTGCTACAAACATTATCAGAAATCTTGCCAGAATGCAGCTCAGACAGTGGAATGGTGAGAGATAGTGAACTGCTACAAACACTATCAGAAGTCGTGACAGAAAGCAACTCAGACAATGGAATGGCGAGAGATACTGAACTGCTACAAACATCAGAAGTCATACCAGAAAGCTACTCAGACAGTGGAATGGCGAGAGATACTGAACTGCTACAAACATCAGAAGTTGTACCAGAAAGCAACTCGGACAATGGAATGGCGAGAAATACTGAACTGCTACAAACATCAAAAGTACGTAACACAGAAAGCAACTCAGACAATGGAATGGCGAGAGATACTGAACTGGCTGTCAAACATCAGAAGTCGTGCCAGAAAAGCAACTCAGACAGAATGGAATGGGAGAGATACTGAACTGGCTACAAACATCAGAGTCGTACCAGAAAGCAACTCAGACAAATGGAATCGACGGAGAATACTAACTGCTACAAACAAATCAGAAGTCGTTCCAGAAAGCAACTCAGACAGTGGAATGTGTGAGAGATACTGAACTGCTCACACATTATCAGAAGTCGTGACAGAAAAGCACTCAGACAAATGGAAATGGTGAGAGACACTGAACTGCTACAAACATCAGAATTCGTACCAGAAAGCAACTCAGACAATGGAATGGCGAGAGATACTGAACTGCTACAAATATCAGAAGTCGTGCCAGAAAGCAACTCAGACAATGAAAAGTGAGAGCTACTGAACTAGCTACAAACATTATCAGAAGTCATGAACAGAAAGCAACCCAGAAAAGAAGGAATGGCAAAAAAATACTGAACTGCTACACAACATCGGAAGTCGTACCAGAATGCAACTCAGACAATGGAAATGATGAAAGATGTACTGAACTGCTATACACATTTTCGGAAGTCGTGACAGGAAAGCAACAATCATCAATTGGAATGCAGAGAGATACTGAACTGCTACAAAACATCAAAGTCCGTGCCCAGAAAGCAACTCAGAAAATGGAATGAGAGAGAGGTACTGTGAATGCTACAAACATCAGAAGTTGTGCCAGAAAAGCAACTCGGACAATGGTAGGGTCAGAAATACTGAACTGCTACATACATATACAGATGTCGTGCCAGAAACAGATGAGTCTGATGAGTCGTATCAGCCCATACCTGTAAAGCGCCGTGGCAAATCTTCATTTGCTCTGGAGGAGTCACATGATGAGAAACCCCAGAAGAAGAATTATCAGAAAATGAAGCTACTTTGTGTTACTATTCCACAAGTACAAAAGAAAAGGCCAGAAGAGAAGCTATAACAAACACCATGCTGCTTCTATTGCTCAAAACTCCATACTAAAATCAGTAAGCATTTATTGAGAAAACATTTTCAGAGCTTGAAGTGTCAAAAATTGCATCCTTGCCACTAAATTCAAAGAAAAAAAAGATGCCTTGAGCTTCTAGAAAACAAAAGGGAACTTTTGTCATAATAAGAATATATGGAGCTTGAAAAAGGAGAACTCATCCTAGTTAGGAGACCTGGGGATGCTATTGTGAGAGGATCTGCTGCAGATGTGGATTAAAAGCGAAAGGTCTTGCCATTGAATTCTGATTAATACAGAGTGACCTGTGAAGCATTCAAAAATATTCCTGTAAGTCTCGATCGAAGGATTCGAAAGGACTAACAAGATCAGCAAGAGACATTAAGTGGAAAGCGATCTACTCCTCAATAAATTTCATCGAGCATCTAAATTCCTACAGTCTGTTTTGCTGGAGTGAAAGGAGATATTATTACAAATGTAGAAAACAAGATCTGCTTATCATCGAACTGGGGAACAGTACAGGTAGACGATGTATCAGAATGGACGAAGAGAAGGCGGCATCATATTTCACAAGTTATGCGTACCAGTGCAAAACTGCTCCAAAATTTGAGAACATTGAACCTGCATGATGTACTCACTTTGGATGGATTCTTGAACACCTGCTCACTTTGATGAAGTTGTTGAAGCAGTAAGATGACAGCAGGACAGGCTGAGGATGTTCAGTAAATTATCCTTCAAGTTTCTCTCAAGTTAGGACACATCTTGTCGAAGTTAGCAACCATCAAAAGGTGTCAGGCCTTGAGAAATAATGATGATACGGCTAGGAAAGAGATCAATGTTTCATTAAGCTCAAGGAAAGTGGGTGGTCCGAAATGGTCTCCACAGAAGCACTTACTGCATGGGGCAAAGAAGTATAAACAAGGTATCTGCACTTCCAGAATCAGATGATCTCAGGGACTTTCCAATCATCTAGTCAAGGAAATTCGTTCGTTCACTGAACAGTGAAGCATATGCCAAAACAGTACAAATTTCAAGCGTTGTTCAGAAGTTTACTTACTCGTCTGACATCTTCAACAAGAGACGTCCGAGGGAAATGGAACAGCTGAAGTAAGTTTTGTAGTAACTGTATTATCAGGCCTTGGAGGCACAAAATGATATCACCAATATTTCAAATGTACCAAATTTGATGAAGAGAAGGGGCAATTGAGTTATGCTTAACCCTTGAGCGGCGGGGCCTTGTGAAACGCGATTGTTACCCCTGCGGCGGAGCGATTTCTTGTACACTTACAATGTTATAGAAATTTGTCATGTTTTGGCTTCATTACTCCTTGCATTTAACTCGGTCATTTTCATGAGTGTAGTAAATGTAAACATGAAAGGGCAGACATTTTTCTATCTAACACTGTAAGGCACAGTCATCAAAAACCAAATATAAGACGCGTTATTTGGTAAAGAAAAACAGGAATTTTGGCAGAAGTCCGCTTTCTTCCTTTCCAGTAGATTCACAATGCAAATGCGTAACGCATGTGCAGCACGCGCGGTTCGATCTGATAAGCCAACTGAAATAGCACTTGAAAAAGGTCCTGTTCTTTCAAATTAGTTCATATGACATATGGATTAAAGATTCATAGCGGCCGGGCTTCGCACCTCTGGACAATGGCACCTTGGACTAAGCCCCTTCATTAAAAGCGCTAGGTGTAAGTTTGAAATAAAAATGAGACTTTTAACTTATAATAACCTACTGCATTTGACATACTTTACATTTCATTACATCATTATAATTACAACAAAATAGTTTGAAGCAAATGTCAGATAATCAACCCTCTCATTATCTTGATAAGTATATATAACCTAGCGGAGAATCGGAAATGACACAGGCTTAATCTCCATACAACTAATGTTTTATATATATCTATAATAAATGACACATTGTTTTAACCCGTAACCTTTTTATTTCTCCCTTGCTTCTCATTCTCAATCTTTATCTCTCGCATTTTCTCCTCTCGAGCCAGCTTATTTAGAACATTTTCTTCCCCTCCGGACGCGTAACGCCAAAGTATAAGATCGGGGAATTCGTTCTTATGTAAAAAATTATGGTAATGTTGAAATGAAGTGAATTGTTCTCGATTTTTTTCCACGTAACTTGGTTATTTCTTTAATGGATGTTAAAAATGAATATATCTTTGTCCTATTCCTCAAGAATTTAGCCCCAAAGAGCTGGTGAAAAGCTGAATAAGTTTGTCAGTATATTAGGGAATTATCTCGGCTTCTGTAGAAGCCCGTCGTCGCAGACTGAACACCTCGCTCGGCTTCTGTAGAAGCCCGTCGCAGCCAAAGGGTTAATTAAAATGACCTCAGAAAGGTTTGAAAAAAAAGCATTATTATGCTCCCTTGACCATATTTGTTCATGCATGAATTGTCATGATTTGCGGTATCAATAAAAAATAGAAAAATTATTCCTTTTTTTCAATTTGATGTATAATTCAGTAGTTTTTGTGAACAAATTATTTATTTTTTCAAAGTACATAGACAAAATCAAATATTATTCACTTCCCCTTTATAGTGTGATTTATGTGTAGTGTTCAAAGTTTTATCCACATCAAACTTTAACCTGTCATCTATTTTTAATTATTATCTCTATTGTTGTGATTTCAGAGTTTCTTCCTACACTGAGAGACCACCATGGGATAAAGGGAGCATCATTGAAGTAAAGAAACATCTTTCAGCACTGGAGTGCCAACTCATGAGAAATCTTGACATGGTGTACACCAGAGGGAAAAGGGGAAGGAAAGTACCTATCTTGATTCCTCTTGACTGTAAAGAAGCCATGGACTGCATGGTCTCATGTGGCTCTGTTTGTGGTGTTCTAGACAGCAACCCATACTTCTTTGCCCGGATCAACTGCAACACCCATCTTAGGGCAAATGACTCCATCAGAGACCTAACGAATGAAATCCCTTTGAAGAATGCCCATCTTATCAGGACCACAAAGATGAGGAAATTCACTGCCACAGTCAGCCAAATTCTGGACATGCCTGAATCTGAAGTCAGCTGGTTAGCTGAACACCTGGGTCACTCCTTGCAAGTGCACCGAGATTTCTATAGATTGTCTTCACCCACGCTTGAACTGACCAAAGTTGCCAAGCTTCTTTTGGCAGTGGATAGTGGCAACACTGGGAATTTGGTTGGGAAGAAATTAGACGAGATCAACGCTGAAGGTAAATGAACCTGTGAATGATTTAGTTATTTGCACAGTTCTTTCCCTAGGATAAGCACAACATTATGTAATCACATTGAGAAATTACTAGTACGTGTGTGTCAATTTTTTTTGTGCAATTTTCTGTTGTCGGATGATTGTTTATAATGATCCAGTATTAAAATACTAAATACAGCAATCACTATTTTTTCAAATATACCAATTATCACATTCACAAAATACAGGAAGAATTCAGAAAAAGGGCATCTGGTTCCTAACTCTTTGAACCATCAATTTATTGTACATGAACTGTAAGAATAGGTTAATATACATATATGTAGTTTATCCTCATGAAAGGAAAAAGAACTCGAATGAAATAAAAAAAATTACATGTTCACCAACAACTCAAAAGACTTGAATGTTGTTATTTCTTCAGTAGAAGTCATTTTTTGTCAAAAGCAGTTTTATTCAGATGATTACTCCAAATTGAAGTGAAAGAAAGTGATCAACTTGATTTAGTGCTCTAGAGTGAAATTGTAGCCTGGTTTGGTATGCAGAAAAACTAAGGAAAACTGAAATGCACACAATGAAACCTGCTTACTGAATGATTCAGATTTTAATATGATATTTTTTCCTTGGGGGCCAGTGACATAGTCATGATGGAATGAAATACAAATCTAAGGCATCTAGCTGTAGTATATTAACTTTTACAATGTTTGGAAAATCATATGCAAGCATTCGGATGTCCAGAACAACCTTGGAGGGAAAATTAATGTTGGAAGAAAAGAAAATTACAAATGATTTCGTTAGTAAACATTGTGTTCAGTTGCATTAATGTGTCATTATGGTTTTGTACCTTATAAGTCCTTATTTGCAAGGGTCTTTACTTAAGCATACCAATATTTAATTTTCCCACAAATCTGTTGTATTTATACCTAAATCTACTTGATGTGCAATGTGGGGTACACAGAACAATTTTTGAAGGGGAAATAGTACCCCTCAATTCAATGTATGTGAGGCAATGAGGGTGTGTGTGCATGTCCTTATTGGGTCCTGGATTTGGACCCCAATACAGGGGCCCACAGAGTATATGGAAAATTGACATGAAATGCCCCACAAGGCAGTTCCCTGTAAGGACACAAATGTCAGTAAAGTGTGTACGTCGTGTGTGTGTGGTTTTGTGTGCGTGTGATAATTGGTTTGAGCAATTGCTTAATGGAAATAATGTTTCAGTGATTATCAATTGATTTCAGTGATCAAATGAGTGACTGGTTAATAATTTGATTAATTAATGGAAAAAATGATCCCCAAACTTTGGGAAGAAACTGATAAAAAGCAAGAGGTAGAGAGGATGGGAAGAAAGGTTTGTGTGTGGGGAGGGGGAGACAGTGGGTTGCGTAATTGTCAATTATGATTTGGAATATTTCAATTTAGCCAATTCACATTCTTCCTTAATCCCGTTCACATCTACCAGATCAAATGATTTACAATAAATGGAAGTGGAAGTGTGTGAGTGGGGGGGGCGGTGGGCGGTGGTGTTTCGGATTGATGAATAACACAGAAAAAGGAATGGCAATTCAAGTATTCAAATATCTTTTGATTCAAAATACCTTTTGATTCCATCGATCATGAATATCTCATATCGACCTTATTTTGTAAGCTACGAGTAATTTACCTGTCAAAAGTGGAAGAGAAAATCCTGCGCAGGCGCATTTTCATACCTCTAAACTTAAGTGAACACTGTTCATCGATGACAGCATGATTTTTTTTTTCAATTTTTTCAATCATATGAAAGGTTGGTCCTTTAGCTTTCCATACATATCGACATTTTTTCATAAAATTATATATGCTCATTTGGCAACCATTTCAAAAGTGTTACGTTTTTTTTAGACACACGGTACAGCACAGATATCTACGAGACAAAAAGCAGACGGACAGGTACATTACCAAAACTTAGGACTTCTCAAGGCCAATTTTCTCTATCCTTCTTAAGCAGTATATTCTGGATAATGTACCAGCTGATATCAAGTAAAACCATCCAGAATCTCCTTCAGAGAACTCTTTAAAAATGCATATAATAAATCATAACAATTTGCTTCTCTATGTATAATTTACTGTAATTTACACTTCATATAAACTATGTATCAATAATTGGTATCTGTATCTGTATGGTCTTATGTTTATTGACAACATTTTAATAATGAGAGGGGCCAGGCTCGACTAGCAACATGTGCTATTTTCTGTCCATTTACCATTTGTAATGTTTTAATTATATGTATGTCATGAAATGTTATTATTGGTAATAAATAATCAAATCAAAATCAAATCAAATGAAATAAGTGGTTTTCTTTCGCGGGGTTTTTATTTTCGCAAATTTCGCGAATGCGGGATGCAACAGCGAATTCAACATTACCGCGTACACGCAAATTTATCCACGCTAGAAAATGTTTTGAACTCCAAGTGCTCGCAGTGCAGAGTTGTCTATGCAGCGCTATTAACCCTCTTTGTGCTATTCTTAGAAAAGGTGAGGGAAAATTATGTTGCCATATGGCTACAAAGCACAAAGAGGGTTAATAGCAAACACAATACAGCGCGATGCGTGATGACTGGTATGTAGGTCAAATGAATATGGTCATTGTACTGTTTATTGCACATTATGTGTTAAAACCATCATTCATGCGCTCTCTCTCTGTGTTGCATGTTCAGTATTGAAAGTTTATCAAACATTACTACAAACTACAAGCATGCATCGATTTTTTAAACTGGTTCAGAAGGAGGGATTGCCAAATGCCAAAATCCCACAGACAAAAAAAACATGGAATAGATACTGGGTCTGTTAGGGCAGCAAATGATGCTGTGAATCCGTGGAGGGTGACAACTCATCCTAAAATAGGACGCTATGCAGCCGAGTATGGGGTGGCTTCTGCAGGTCACAAATACTCGAAGGAGCTGGGGAAGAAACTTAAGGAAATCACGATTCGTGGGATGAAGACAGCTTATCTCAAATGTAAGAATAGCGACCCTTATGTTGACATAGACGAGTTGCCTGAGGCTACCCGAGGATGCCTTTGATACTGGGAAAATGTGATGATGATGTTAAGAACTACATTACGGCTATTAGTTAAAAGTGGTGGTATTGTCAAAAACCAAAATTGTTCTTGCTGGAGCATGTGGTCTTCTAAAAGACAAAAATAACGCCTGTTCTGGTAGAACATGGAGAAGATGTAGGGTTAGGGTTAGAACTAGACAAGGCATGGGCTCGCTTAATTATGGAAATGCATGGGTTACACCAAGAGAAAGGGAACCAAAAGGAGTTAAAAAGTCGTCCGGATAATCTTGAGGAGTTGAGTGGGAAGTTTTCCGTCGTATCAGACATCCGAGTTTTGCAAGTATGATACACTGGACGAACTTATTCATCAATTGGGACCATTACAATACAATAGCATGTAGAGAAATACTGCTTCCAGCTGCTGCCCAACACGAACACATTTTTTGTTGGCCAATTCCACCCTCCATTTACCAGCAATGCAAACAAACTGTCATTCATGTGATCCAAAATCCATATACTTTGTTGTTTTGAAGACTGTAAAATGCCGGAAAAAAATGATAATTTCCCATTTGTTTTCCATCGCAACGCGTCATATTATCATTAAATGCTACAGCTCAATATGAAGTGTTTGCACAGACAGCAGAAGTATACCCACTGAGGCATCAACTGTGGCAGTCAAATTGCTAGAGCTTTTATACATGAAATGTTCATAGGCAGTAATAACAGTATTTTAGTCATTATGTTATGTCCTTGTAATCATGTATCCTGCTGTGTAAAATATGTTCCATTGGGTCTTTGGGGTGCGATTGATATTACTTTCAATAAAAACATTTTCAAGCAAAACCTTTAGTCAAGATGATGCATGCATCCGAAGTGAAGCACCTTAACAATTTCTGGAGAAGACTCAACAACATCTTGAGAAGGCCTAACCGAATCCTAAGGCAACCCATCAGACTCCTGAAACGGCCCAACAGATTTCTGAGACGGCTCAACAGATTCCTCAGAAAATATCCAGCAGATTATTAAGATGCCTGAGACAATCAAACAGATTCCTGAGACAACTAAAGAGTTCCCCATGTCTGTGCAAGAGATTGCCAAGACGGGCTAACAAATTCACACTGACATAGGTAAATCATGAGTGTAACTAAAGATAATAAGAGGCACATGCACACTACAGAACCTAAACCTATCCTGCCCCTTGGCCTGGCACCGGCCACATAATCTCTTTCATATATGTATATAAGCCATAAGCTACACCACAGCAGTGCCGCAGTAAGTTTCACTTTGACTTTTCTGTTGGAGCAAATATAATGCATTGGCAACTTTGGGATTATCCCTGGACATAAAAGAACACACCGATATAACTAATATAAACCCCTTTATGAATACATTTTTAAAAATTAAATTGATTGAGATTAATTTAATAAGTTGGAAAGTTTAAGATAAGGTGCATGGAATTGGATTTGATATGAGAGGTTAGCTCTGAATGCATCCTAATGTGTATGCCATAACACTGCCCAAATAATAGAAAGGAATTCGCAATTAAAGCCTACAATTTTCTGAGTTCAATGTAAAGATTGTGATTCACAGCAGTTTTAATGCAACGTACATCAATAATTCTTTATAAATTAACAATTTCTATGATTGAAAAATCTCTATTGTGTTTACTTAATATTAGATCAAATACTATTTGATGCAAGAGATGTTCAGATCAGCAACAGCAAAGCAATTTTTTAGGAACTACTGGACATCGCGCCAGACTTGCAGACGTAAGGGATTCCTGAGACAACCCCTCGGACTCCTGAAACGGCCCAACAGATTTCTGAGATGGCTCAACAGATTCCTCAGAATATTCAGCATATTCATAAGATGCCTGAGACAATCAAACAGATTCCTGAGACAACTCAAGAGTTCCCCATGACCGTGCAAGATATTGCCAAGACGGGCCAACAAATTCCCACTGGAATAGGTAAATCATGAGTGTAACTAAATTTTTATAAGGATAATAAGTGTTGTGTTCGTAAATCACACTATAAATGCCATACCGACTGAGGGCGTAGTCCCCGGATTGCAGATCTGATTAACCATGATAAATGTGTACTTTGGACCGGAAATTTCTGTCATAAAGTGTGATTATTTGGACTCACACGTAATATCTGGCGACGAGACTGGCCACTACTTTGAATCTTCCGGCCCCAGCACCCTTTTTGGCCACCCCAGGAGATCCAGTTACTCCCTGGGAGAGATGGATTTCAACGTTTGAAACATACTCGTTAGCAACTGGTTTGGATTCTGCCCGGCCAAGCGGAGGAGAGCCATTCTCGCCCACTGCTTGGGCGCAAAAGGACAGCGGATTCTTGATCAACTCGCACAGGACAGCGGTGAGTCCCTGAGCAAATATAGTGATGCTGTTGAGGTACTTGCTAAGTATTTTGGCCCTAAGAAGAGTGTAATGATAGAGCGCTATAATTTCAGGAAAAGGGCCCAAAGTAACAGGGAGCCCATCAAGCAATATGTAGCTGCATTGCAGCAATTAGCTTCTACCTGTAAGTTTGGGAATTTGAAAGATGAACTCATTAGGGACCAAATTATTGAGAAAACGAGTACGCTACGTATTCAAGAAAGACTATTAATGGAAAATGATGATTTGACTCTATTGAGGAGGCTGTAATTGTTGCAGAGAATGTTGAAGGTGCTCTTCTTGAGTCACACTAGTCAGGCTAAGGTTTCACTTACAACAACCCCAGCTGAAGCACGAGTTCAGGGTGTTTCCAAGAAAGGACAATATCAGAAGTCACAACCAAAGCTACAACGCTCTAAGTGTAGTAAAACTGTGGAAGGGTACACCCAAAGGACAGAAACATTTGCCCTGCTAATGGAAAAAAAGTGCAGAGCTTGTTTGAAGATGAATCACTTCGAATGATGTGTCGCTCGAAGGGCAAGACTGTTCGTCACATTGAGCAAGATTCCAGTACATCACCTGAGCCAGAACATTCAGCTTTTGTGTACAGTGTTGGGAATGGTGGTGATTTCAAGTACTGTGAGATTGAAGTGAATGGCGTACCACTTAATTTCTTGATTGATGTTGGATCGAGTGTCACTATCATCAATGATATGATATATAAGCGTTACTTTGCTACACTTCCGCTAACACCAGCACCCGTCAACTTGATTTCATACCCAGACAAGTCAATTCCTGTTGAAGGTCGAGTCAAGCTGCCTGTTCGCTCCAAGGACAAGATGGCTGATAATTATCTGCTCTATGTCGCGAAGGGTAAAACCCTCCTTGGGGTTGACTTATTTGACGTGCTGGGATTCTGTGTCTATGATCCCTCGGGTGAGGAAGTCAACATCATCATGTATCATGTATCTGAGTACGCATCCCTGTTTGAAAACTTTGGAGTCGTTACAGGGTACTGCCAACCACCAAGGGTAGACCAGTCAGTGCGTCGAGTTTCGCAGAGCCTACGCCATCTACCATTCGGAGTTCGTGAAGAAGTGTCTGCAGAACTACGCCGTCTCGAAAGTGAAGACATCATCGAACGTGTAGATTCGTCTCCATGGGTATCAAAATGGAGAAATGAGTCTGTGTACTGACCTCAAAGCGGTCAAAAGGGCCATCATACCGGATAAGTATCCGTTACCTTCAATCCAAGAGCTGTCTGCTTCGTTTCATGGCTCTACAATCTTCACGAAGCTCGACATGCGCAGGAGCTACCTACAGATTCCACTCGCAGAACACAGCCGATACCTTACCGCATTCATTACGCATGACGGCATGTTCCAGTACAAGTGTATGCCATATGGTCTCTGTTCAAGTGCATTCCAGAAGATAATATCTTCGATTCTCACAGAATGTGAAGGAACCCTCAACCTCTTAGACGACGTTGTCATTCATGGTCGCGACATGAAAGAGCACGACAAGCATCTGAATAGCGTTCTCACCAAGCTCGCGAAACACAACCTTACACTCAACAGGGAGAAGTGCACATTCGCGGCATCAACAGTCAACTTCTTACGCTACAAAGTTTCAGCAGCTGGAGTATACGTTTGATAATGTCAAAGCTATCCGTAAGCTTGATGTCCCTGAGAATGCTAAGCAGCTCACCTCATTTCTTAGGACAACAAATTTCTATAGGAAGTTTGTCCCACAATATGCAGTGATTGCTGAGCCTTTGCAGAAATTGTTGCAGAGCGACCATGGGAATGGTCTGACAAGCAGCAATACGCATTCGACACGCTCAAGTCAATCGTCTTGTAATCTCTTGCACGGTCATGGGAACTCTTGAGTTGTCTCAGAATCCCTTTGCGTTCTGCAGTCTTGAGCGATGTCCAGAGTGCCTCAAAAATTTCTTTGCTTGTGCTGATTCGAACATCACTTGCATCCAAATAGTATTTGAATTCTAATATTAAGTAACCACAATAGGATTTTTTCCCAATCATAGAAATTTGTTACAATATAAAGAATTTATTTGATGTAACGTGCATTAAAACTGAGTGTGATCACAATCTTTCGATTGAACTCCAGAAAAATGTAGGCTTTAATTGTGATTCCTTTCTTTATGAGTTTGCAGTGCTGCCAATCGTGTGACGGCGAACGCATTTGGATCGAAATGTGGCGAGTATCGGTGCGCGAGCGATCATTGA
>CALNVZ010003230.1:28063-47399 GCA_940671915.1 Paracentrotus lividus
GTTCAGCACACGAAAAAGGTTTACGGTACTCACATAACCCGAGACATTAAAACACCGTATCATCCTTTCTGAGTTATCATCAGTATTTCTCCACCCCCCCATCGATTGGATTATTTACACTTGAATATAATTTCGTTTCATTTTCTTCATTACTGCAACGCATCGTAATACCAGACACATTAAAAACACACTTATAAGATTAATGAAATTTGCTCACCTCTGTTTCTCATTCCGGCATCATTTTTCAGAAAGGACGGAAATTGTCATCCATTAGAGTCCTCCATCTTCTGACTCGGCAACTGTAATAGGTACATCGGCTATACAGGAAAAAATGATAGAAAAGAAAGCGATGAATCTAAAGGTGTATGTCTCATATTGCTATCAACAATACTACTAAAAACTTAATATTAAAATTGTATCATCCCTCCCAGATATAAAGCCAGTATCTATAATCAATAATTGATTGGATTATACCAGAAACAAGTACTTACAAGCGGACATGGCAGGGTGATAATTTCCTTCTTCTTTTTTTAAATCACAAAATGCTGGCGCGATCATACTGAAGCCAAAAGGATTCCACCAGATTGAATCATACCACTAAACTGAAGGCGCATGCCTAGTTTTGCAGGCACGAAACCCATGTTGTTCGCTACTAGGGTCTGAGTTAAGAATAGCACTACATTCACCGTGTACTGAAGCTTTCTTCCCAACCGGCAGAGTCTTGGGACTGTACTCCAACCAAGCAGTTATTTGTAAAACTGTCAAATTGAAGTCTGTGCTTGCAAGAGCTGCGCATGCTCCATCCTGGCAAAATTTTTTTCTGAGAGAATCATAAATACTCGCCATTGTGTGGCAATCTTGTGGCGAATAAGAACGGTTTAATGCAAAATTTAAATGTGTACATCTCAACGTTTAGAATTAATTATGAGCAGATAATAATGACAATGATTCTTTTGATATTTTCTCTAAATTCTGTATCCCTAACTCCAGTAATTATACTAGTTATGTATTGTAGATGCTACAACAAAACAGCATCCATGTTTTAATACTTTGTATGGTACATGGGTTGTGTGGAAAACAAATTATGACGATTGTTCAATTCAATTGTACAAATGTGCAACATTGCCAAATGGACGCTCGAAGTAAACCCTGTAAACTTATTCGGATCATTTACGTCATTCTGAAGAAAAAAAAGATTGTCAGCCTAAACGTAACAGCTGAATTTTGGCGCTAGAACCTCTGAAAATAAACGATTCAAATACATTTACGGGGTTTTGTTAGTAAAATGGGGTAACTATATCGGGATGAGCTCCCAAGCTATATAATTGTTGATAGCGACATATGAATGCACCCATTGGATTCATCGCTATCTTTTCTATCATTTTGCCTGTATAGCCGATGTACCTATTAGAGTTGCCGAGTCTGAACAAGAAGATGACGATTTGGCTGATGCTGATTACATACCAGAAGATGGAGACTCTAGCGATGACAATTCCGTCCTTTCTGAAAATGATGCCGGAATGAGAAACAGAGGTGAATAATTTTATTATCTTAGAGTGTGATTTCAATGTCTCTTGTATTATGCCACGTTCCAACAATGATTAAATGTAGAATGAATTTACCATTTGATATTTCATTATTTAAAGTATGAAGTAAAACTTGTGAAATATTGATGAAAAGAATAGCGAATCTACCCCCAGTGAATTATGTCCATTGCATATTTACCATATGGGTCATTACTGCTGATCTAGCCAACATAATCATTAACTGGCTGTTGCCACTTCGTGAAATGTAGCAGTACATAATCGCATAGGAAAGAAAAGGAGATAAAGGGAACGATCTTATTCCTGTTTACAGATGAGGACCATCAGAACGCAGGAGATGATGGAGGGAGTGATGATGGTAACAACTGAGGGGTTTCAAGTAGCAGATACTCCTGTGAAAAAAAGAAAAAGAAAAGGGGAGGTAGATCCATCAAGCTGGAAGCAGAACAAAAACCGACATCTACGAGAAAAGGGTCAGCAATATGTTGGAAACAAGGGAAATGTAAAAGGTAATAGGTCCATTACTAACCGATGTACATGTAAAAAGACAGACACGCGCAAGTGCGCTGACTTTAGTGATGATGATCGTAACAGAGTTTTCAAGGAAATATGGGACGTACTGGAGTGGCGCCAAAAAAAGATAAAGGTTAGAGAACTTGTGGACGTAAGACCAGTGAAGCAACAAACAAACCAGGAATCTAGACGCAAATCCTCTCTTTTTTACCATCTTAAACACAATGGTGTGAGGAAGCAAGTATGCAAAAAAATGTTCCTCTCCACCACAGGATTGAAAGAGTGGTCAGTAAGGACATGGGCTTGCATCGAGCAGCCAGAGAAGCTTGGGAAACTCACAAAGGAATCCTCCTCGTACTACAAGCGATCCGAAAATGGTCGCAAGTACATTAGAGAGGAGTTCCTAGAGAAGCTTCAGAAGCTTCCATCCCACTATTGTAGGTCCTCATCCTCAAAATTATACCTGGAACCAACCATCACAAATAAAAGTGATCTCTACCAATTGTACAAGGAAAATTGCAATGCTGCGGGTAGAAAACCAATGTCACGTAGAATCCTGATTGAGGAGAGTGACAAGCTAAAGATATCAGTTTTTCACCCAAGGAAAGACCAATGTGACACATGTGTGTCACATGAAGCGGGGAACCTCACACATGAAGAGTATGATGATCATCGATCCGATGTAGAAGAAGCGAGACGGGAAAAGGAGAGTGACAAACAAGATGCGTTGTTGGGTGAACATCAGCATGGAACGTTAGTTGTAACGATGGACCTCCAGGCTGTTCTTCTAGCACCTCGCCTGAAGGCATCTGCACTGTATTACAAGACCAAGCTCTGCGTGCATAATTTTACAATCTATGACTTGGTGACAAGGGATGTCACCTGTTATGTATGGCATGAGGGCGAGGGCGGGATCACTGCAAACGAGTTTGCGACATGCATTGTTGATTATTTGAATAATCACCTCGAATACGACAGATATGTTGTCTATAGTGATGGCTGTACATACCAAAACCGCAATGCGATTTTGGCAAATGCTTTGAATGATTTTGCAAAGCTAGCAAGCAAGGTGGTAGAGCAGAAGATCCTAGTTGAAGGCCACACCCAAATGGAGGTGGATAGTGTGCACTCCACTATCGAACGAAAACTTAAGCAGGCAAAGATATATTGTCCTACTGACTACGTACAGATCATGACAACAGCGAGATCGAAACCTTCTCCTTACTCCGTCAAGTACGTGGACCATGCGTTCTTCAAAAACTTTTCCAAGTCTATCACCATTCCATCGATTCGACTGGTACAAAGGTTGGGGATCCCACAGTAACCCAGTTACGGGAATCAAATATGTCGGTGGTAACATTCAGTACAAGCTGAAGTTCTCAGATGTATGGACTGATCTTCCTCCGTCCTCGTCGTGCTAGGCAATCTGTGCCTACGCGCAAGAGATCAACCCTGCACCTCCCTTGTATGATGATCGCAGAAAGATCCAGGAGAGCAAATACCAACATCTGCAGCAGCTTAAGTTTGTCATACCCTCTGATTACCATGCATTTTATGACGGATTAAAACACTGAAGCTTCGTTTGTCCAGGGAAGGTGCACCTTCCCTGGTTTGTCCGGAGAAATGGTTCCGCCTCTACAGTATTATACATTTGTCGGGTGAAGAATGTGGACCAGTGAAGAGTCTAGTACTCGGGAATACCCGGTAAACATCGCACAATCCGATCTTTTATTGCATCAGGCTCAGCGAGTTGTGTGTACAGGATATATATGAGCCCCTTTGCAAATTCATTTCGATACGTAAGCACATGAAATCTCGTCTTCTCATCCCTTTATCAGAACAGTTGACGGACAACGTCCGGGTAAAACAGGATTGTTACCGCGATTTTATCCTAGTCGTACTAGTGTAAGAATGTGGCAAATGTCCTCCAAAGAACCTTCGACTTTACCCTAGTAGACGTCTTAATCTGTTAATAGAACTCGTTACGCGAAAAAGGTTGTCAAAAAAGTGTATGTTAATTAAGACGGGGCTTAAGCATTCCATATGTACTGCAGTTTTAGCGGGACATAGAGTAATTAACAATAATTCTTGTGGACTCTGTAGAGTTTTGGAAAGTTAGACATCCTTAACGTCGGTTGTTAGATGTTCCTATATTTGTTGTAATAACTACATTCAGAAGTGTTTTTACTCTCCCAAACCTCGCCCCTCCCATTCCCTTCATCCCACCCTCCTCTCACCCCTAAATGTTGGGGTCTGAATAATTTCTGATACGTTGTTAGCATTATTTGTCGTGATCGTCATCAGTGACCATTTTCCAAAAACAGGCATTTGTATCTGAAGCCAAAATGTAAGATTATTCCACCATTAATAGTGATCAACACAATCTTTAAATGTTTGTTGAGAAAAGGAGACATGAAAATGTATTTCGTTTTCTTGTCGCAGCGTTGATATACTCAACCAGAATTATGTGTAATTCAATATCGCAGATTCATGTAGGTACATTATTTGGTCAAAACGTGTATTTAAAGTTTCACCCAACACTTTGCTTACATGGTGAATTTTACATGTACAATAAAAGTACTTACTCCAACTTTTAGCAATATACAGGAAGCTTCTTCATCAATCTTATATGTATGTCATAATGAATTGTTATTTTATCAAATGGATTTACAGTCAGATATTGGACCTGTGATAAAAAATTTACAACAATTGACTTAAGCAATTTCATGTTAGTTGATTTATTAGTATGAAAATAATTAATCTAATTGATCTGAAGTTACGAACGTGTATACCTTCATCATGATTTTGTAGTTGACAAATACAGTTCAATATATGACTTGAATAATTGTTAAGGAATGATTTGAATGGAATTGACTGTTTGATTACACTGAATTTGTACGAACTGGTTTTAATCGATCTGAAACTAGAAAAATGTATGAATGAAATTATTGTGAGATAAATGGTTACTTTTAGAATAATCAGGAATTGTTCAAATACACTTCAATTGTATGGATTGATATTTTACTTTTTAATTTGTTTATTTAATCTTGGAATGTAATCCACGTAATGTTGACTTTCGTATGCTTATTTGTGTTGTTGTTGTAAATTCTCAACAGTGTCCGTGAGAGCTAATTCCCTGAGTGGAGAATGTGTTGCTTAAGTTTGATACCTACACGTGATTTCACTGGTTCTGTCTTATAAGGGCGCTTCAGACGTATACCGAGTTCATGCTACGTTCATATCTCAGGACTTACAAAAAGAACCGTATTGGTGTTTTGGCCAACATTGGATCCGACAACACTGCATTTGGATTATCTCGTTCTTTATGAATTCCCTCCTTTGTCTCTTTCTTTCTATTGTTGACGTCTTTCGAAATGATGGTTTAAGCATTGTTTCGCACGATCATTAAATTATGAACATCATAGTAAATATGAGGCATTATGATATGGATGGACACCGCTCTTGAAAAAAGAGAATAAAGACCAATACAAATTCTTTTGCAGGTCCTCTGATGCGAACATGGTATAAAATCGATACCATGTTCGTCTGAAAACGCCCTCAATAAATTCTCTCTATCGCAGTATAGTCCGCCGCGCAAATTTGCCGCTTGGCCACATTTTGATTTTACTTGCATACATCCAACGAACCAGGAAAAAATGTTTCAATTTATCTGCAGCGAAGTATCCCGGATAGAAAGAATAGTTATGATGTTCGTATACTGATGATATGGGAAGAACGTTGCTTAAACGGGATTTAGATAGTACCAATATTCAGGATCATAAATGATTTAGAAGAAAACAAGAGAATAAACCTAAACTGGACATTGTTTTCATTTTCAATATTTGGATCGAGGAATGGAGTATCGGAAACTACGTCCGATAATTTCAAGTTTTTAATTACATTTGGATTTAATCCCTGGCCATTTAAACTTGAATAATGATATTTTGGAAGCAATGTTGCAGTACCCCTGAAATACAAAAGAATACAAAACTCGTATCTCTTAAAGATATGGACCCAATCCTCGTATCTCAATTTGAAGAAGAACTAAAACCTCGTATATCAATATGTGTGAAATCATAAACCCGTATCTCAATTTGAAGAAGAACTAAAACCTCGTATATCAATATGTGTCAAATCATAAACCTCGTATCTCAATTTTAAATAGGAAAATAATATGTTTTCATCATTAACCTGAACATGATTAAAATAACTAACAAGAGATGTTTAACACAAGTTCACATCACCAGAATTGCTATTATGATTAAATAGGATGGTTATTTTGCTCTCCTGAAAATTTCGATTTTTGAGATACGAGGTTTTATCACGTCAACGACGATATGTAGTTTTGCCTGATAAAACTTTGCAATGCATAGGACATACGTATGTTGCCTGCTAAAACTTTGCAATGCGCAGGACATACGTATGTTTGCCTGATAAACTTTGCCACGTCGGGGACATACCCTGTGACATACATAGTTTGCCTGATCAAAACTAGGAGTGTAATCAAAAGGTAAAGCTCGTATGTTTTAAAAAAATGAGGAAAATTACAAGATTAAGTAAGGAAATCAACGAGTTTTGGTGCCAATACCTTATATATGTACCACAGATCAAAGGAAAACAAAAACCTGGTACACCAATCTCCATTTTTCTAAAAGAAAACAAAGAAGCAATTTTAAACACTCGAAAATCTCGGAATCACAAAAAAGGAGATACGTAGTTCTGCCAGAATAACTTATCTTCATCATTCACAGATGAAGAGACTGAAGAGGAGAGATTTTTAACACAAACAAATATGTTGTTTTCCAGGATTGCCTCCAAATTTTTTATAATTTTCCGTCTCAGTGTCATCAAAAGCAATTGAAATCAAGGAGATACCATTTGGATCCATGGTGAAGATACAGGCAGTTTGCATGAATGGTCACAAAGTAGGTAAATGGTCGTCTCAACCTACAATCTACAAAATGTGTTGGAAACCTTCTGATGGCGCAGCGACATTATTCAGTGGGCTGACTTTCAAGAGGTGAAAGTTTAGCTGATTATGCGGGCATCCAATTTATCAGCGGGCTTCTTTTACAAGTATCAGAGCAGCTTACTGCTACCGTCATCAATGCAAATACAAAGCATCAATTGCAGCTGCACAGGAAAACACAGAAGATTGTTGCAGCAGGCGGCAAAGTAGTAGTGATTCCACAGGCCACAATGCCACATTAGGACCTATTCCATATGTGAACAACAAACAAATGAGATTATTGCAACTGCACTTTTCACGTGACACAAGCAACAAGTTCAACTGCTATGGAAAAGGTTGGCTTCTTACATTGGCATGGAAAAACTCTCAAAAGAAGGCATAAACGTTGATGTCATGACAACTGATCGACATGTAAGAATAAGAGCGGCGTTGAAGAAAGATTTCCAGGATGTGACACATCAGTTCGATGTCTGGCATCTCACAAAAAGTGTCCAAAAAAAGCTAGCTGAATTAAGTAAGAAGAAAGGATGTGAAGACTTGGGAGGCTGGATTCAGGCTATATCGAATCACATGTGGTGGTCAGCCAGCAACTGTGAGGAAGATCCAGGATGCATTGTTGACATGTGGACATCCGTTACTCAACACATTACTGATACACATCAAGGGTCTCATGGTGAGAAGTTCTTGCAGTGTGCACATGAGGATTTTTCTCCAGAAGAACGTGCATCAGTTGCATGGCTGGTTTCGGGTACTCCTGCTCATGAAGCTCTAAACGATGTTGTCTTTGACAAAACCATGCTCAAGGACATTCGACAGAACACATTGTCCCTAGATACAGGTAGTTTAGAGCAGTATCACGGCCTGATGTTACGCTACTGTCCAATACGAAATTTTTTTAGTACCCTTGCATGCTTGCTCAAACACAACTGGCAGTGATTGACCACAATCACAACAGTGAGAGGAAGATGCTTAAGGACAGAACAGGACAGGTGAAGTACACTGCTGTCTACTAGAAAGCTACCAAACGATAGGTGCTCCGAAATAGGTATGTTGAGAATAATTTCAGTTTCGTCAATGGTATGATGAAGAATGTCATTGCATTCAAACTAGGCAACATTGAGCTGGGAGGACCAGACATTCCAGATCTTCCAAAGAACATTACACGTGACCCTTGCCCATCAATAGAAGAAATACTCTCAAAACATTAAAGTCGTATTGATTGTGAGGACAAGAAATGACTTGCACAATTCCTGAAGCAGTGGTTAATTTCCTAAGTTAATGCACAGTATGACTGGAATTATCATACTGCAAACGAATCAGTTATGTGAGAGCCTACAGGGTAGTTGTGCTTTTGACAACAATTTGAAATCACAGAAGTTGTTCTAAAGGGGAAGTTCACCCTGGAATTTTAATAGTTTTTAAAAAATGCAGAAAAAATAAAAGAAAAATATGAGTGAAAGTTAGAAGAAAATCAGCCTCAAAGCAGCAAAGTTATGAATATTCAAAGTTTTGATTCTGTGACGTCACGTGCGAGCAGCTGTCTCATGTGTTGTGTATGAAAGTTCCATAAATTTGTCTTTTTTCATGGTTCTTGATAAGAGAATTGGTCAATTTGATAGAGGCATGTATATAAACATAGGTTTGATGATATATCTACAGTACAGGTGAAATAACTAATAATCTTCTGAAAAAATGATACTTTATGGAATTTGCATTACATAACACATAGGAGAGCAGCTGGCATGTAACGTCACATAATCAAAACTTTAATTATTCATAACTTTGTTATTCTTTTGTCGATGTTATTCAAACCTTCACTCATATTTTTCTATTATTTTTCTGCATTTTTAAAAACCAAATCAAACCCAGGGTGAACTTCCCCTTTAATTGTAACCTGGAAGTTGGAACAACAATGAGTTACACCTTTCATGAAGCTATACATGTACCAAATTTTTATTCTGGGAAGAACGGTAGTTTAGATGATGAAAATGGCATTTTACATGTGTATGTATGTACATTTTAGATAAGTTGTATGAATGACACAAAGACATCACCATCACAAACTGCTTCAGCAGGAGACAAAGCAAAGCAATTCGTAGAAAGACTGAATAACTATAACAAGCTCTACTGCCTCTTTCTGTTGAAAGTAATTCCTACTTTCAATCGTCTCAATCTTGAACTACAAGAAGACGCACCCAAGATCCATCTACTACATGACAGACTGCAGAAGTTTTTGAAAGAGATATTTATGCACTTTCTTAAGCCATCAGCCATCATGTAAGTATAAAGATATCAGTAATCAGAAGGAAGACAAGGAGCTTCTTGTTGGGCATGATGTCGCTGCCTTACTTGCTTCGCACAAGTTTTCTTCATCTCAAACTACAGAGTTCTACTTATCTGTGAGGAAGTATTTCACAGCTGCTTGTGACTATATTTTGAAGAACTTCAGAATCAACAATGAGGCACTCAAACATGCAAGTGTTGCTGACACAAGAGAGAGGCTGGAATGTAAATTTTAGTCAGTGTCTTTCTTCATTGACAAATTTCACATGCTGGAAGACAAGAGGGATGCAATCCAGCTTGAGTTTGCCCACTATCAAATGGATGATCTCTCTGGTGTGACCACTGACAGTGAGCGAAGAGCTGATGACATCTGGGTGGAGATCTCAAAGTTGAAGGACAAGTCTAATTCTAAATAGAAGTATGTGTACCTCCCTAATATAATGCTAGCCATCTTCTACATTCCTCACAGCAGTGCTGAAGAAGAGCGTACTTTTAGGCTGGTGAGGAAGGACACCACTGAGTTTCAGCCTAGTCTTCCTCCAAAGACACTCTCAGACTTGATGACACAGAAGATGATGTCCTTGGCATCAATCGTTCATGCTATGAGATGACTTTTTCAGATTATCTCTTAGTGAAGTGCACGGGTGCTGCTACTGACTTCAATAAGTAACCAAGTATTCTCTTATCCTGAAAGATGAATAGTGAGAAGCCAGGACTTGTTAAAACATGATTCAATAGACTTCTGAAAGTAAAGACTTCTGCAACTTCAGCTGAGACTTTGTAGGTTCTTTTTCATTAGATAAATTGCCAGTGTTGCAGCTTCGCACAGGTTTATAAAAGACTATATGACTATTGCAGGCCTCTACAACTTCAATTGATGTATAGTTTTGTACATATATACTTTGTGTTGACTGTTCAAGCCATCTAGAAAGTGATTTTGTGGCTGAAAAAACAGCTTGAAAATACTGAATTTGCAGTGAAACGTATTTAGATAAACATCTACATTGATATAAAATGTTTTACAATTTGACTTAGCAGGAAAACAATCACATCTCAGTATGCAATCGTGATGCGTTTCGGCATAATAACGTTTCATAATACTCGAAAAATAATAATTTTGAAGGTAAACTTATAAATTGAGAGATGCTGAGTAATGATTTGTGTTTCCAAAGGTTGGCAGATCTAATTGGAGCGTATAGCAACTGGACTGCTGTTCCATCAGTGCAAGTCAACAACTCTGAACCAGTTGGTCATGACCAAGAATTGTGCTTCTTGATAGATACTTCTCAGCTCCGTTTTGCAGAAGAAAGGTGAAAAAAAACTGAGCTCATCATCAGTCCCCATGGGCACCAGAAACACTCTGAACAACCATATATCAGATCTAAGATCAAGAATGAACATCTTGAAACTTGAAGTCTTCACATTGCTCCTAAGTCCAGAAAGTTGTTGATGAGTACTATGAGAAAGAAGGGGGAAGTGACCTGCACTCATTTGCCTCTGTTCCAAATGATAGGAAGCAAGTTTATCGCCATGGTTCTGGAAAGCTAAGAGCTCTGATTTTAATTAATTTTAAAGATGAATTGGAAAGGAGACTTTGTAATGAGTGTGGAATTTTGTTATGAAAAAAAGAGTGAATCAATGCCAAGATGTGTGTTATACACAATAAACAAGCTGAAGACATGGGGAGAAACGTTTGTGAGAACAGAAGGGAAAAGTTCTGGTGTTTGACTCTATTTTTGATTGTGGGCAAATGTATTTGACAATCACGTCTTATTGGCATGACAACTTTGTTAACATGAGCAATGACAAGTCAGTCTTGATGCCTGGGGCAATTTTGATTCATGGAGAAAGATTTTGAAACCTACCAATATTTTGGGAACAAGTTGTCAAAAGGTCTTCAGCACACAAGCGTACAGTTCTATGGGATAGCTGGAGAAATCGCATTTCAAAAGGGCATAGCAGCCACCTCGAGCTTAAAGTTATTTCTTTCCTATAAAAATTGTTGTTTCTCTTGATGTAAAAAAAAAAAAAACATAAAAATATCAAAAAACCATATATACATATATCTATATGGTTACATATTGCATAAAGTTACGTTACAAAGTATGAACGCTATGTCCTGTGATAGCATAGTTCAGCGCTACCCTGTACACGGACCAAATAAAGACAAACAAAAGACAACCTCTGGCAAAGTGATACCCTTCGAAGAGATAACACATTCTCTATATAAGGAGAAAGCTAGTTGCACATGTTTCACTACCACACATGACAGAACCCATGCCTGGATTACAGCTATTAAGGAGAGTCTGGATAGTGAGGATAATACCCACATAAAGTGGAATGATACTAAAAGCACAGTTTGTTGTAAAGGGAGATCACCCTAATGAGGCAGATTTTAGAATGATTGTGTATGTACCTACTGGAAAAATACAAACTCAGGGGAAAACATTTGAGAAATGGTGCCACGACCATTTCCAGTTGTGCAAGTTGAAGGTTAAACAGCTAACAGGAGAACATCTAACCCCCCAAAGGACAAAAACGAAATCACTTCAAAAATGGATTATTCTCCAGATGATGTGATCAAAGACAGCCATTTTGAGAAAGAGGAACCCACTGATGCAGATGGGGAGTCAAAGCTACCTTCAGACTCAAACCCTCAGAATGGAGATTCTAAAAAATCATCTACCACAGACATGACTGATGTCGCTCAAGCTAATGAAGGTCTGGTCTCCATGGAAACGCCCCCTTCTGAAGAAACGCAACAAGATGACAAGGATCAACCGTTTCACAGCACAGAGGGCGCACTCGAGCAAATGGGCCTACGCCTTGATACTATGGAAACAGCTATTATTAAACTCACCAAATGCTGACATGCATCATAAAATCTCAAGACCACGCAAACCACAAAACGCTCATTGAAAAAATTTAATGTAAAGCAATGAGTCAGGAAGATACACATAGAAATGATGAGATGGATATCAAGTTGAAAGAAAGCCACAGGGAAACCGAAACGCTAAGAAAGATAACATGTCAGACAGATGAGGCACACGCAGCACATACCGTTAACCGTTTGCTCTAATTATGTTCATTTGGTCTAATATCCATTTGTTCTCTGATGGTTATTAGACCAAATGTGGTTATTAGACTAAATGGGTGCATACTAAATGACGATAGACCAACAGAGGTTAAACAAACTAGGCAATGGACCAAAATTAATGATGTGTACATCACATTGGTATTGGACAAATTTGGCTTCATTTTAGACCATTTCATGATTAGACAAAATGACAATTAGACCAAATATTTATAGCCCAAAAGGCTATTCTACAAATTGACTATAAACCAAATAGTAAATGAACCAAATAGTAATAGAACGAAATGATGACTAGACCAACGGATTAATGGACCGAATGTTGTTAGACCAATTATCTATTTAGACCAACTGTCTGTAGACCAAGTGGTAATAAACCGACCCACACTAGCCTCTTTGACATAGATGTTTTAAGGTTTGATATAAATTCAAAACTCAGTGAAACTAATCAGAATGGCATATTTATTATTTTTTTTTTTTTTCAATGTACCTTTTCGCCAAAACCAGGGGAGGGGGGCTTTCAACGAAGGGTGGGGTTCCAATCAACACAACCAGTCCAAACACTCCCAACACACCCTTTCATCAAAATCGGGAGGCTTTGAACACAGGGTGGGGTTCCCTTTAACGCGATGCGATGCTACCCACCCTTTCGGTATAATCTGCACAAATTATTCGTCTTTGAAGACACTTTCACTCATTGTTTAAAATGGTATTTACTGGATCCAAGGAGGTACATTCACAACTCCAATGGATGGTGGCAATTATGAGGTATTCTACAAATCAGGTAGAAATTGAATATCGACGTTAGGACCTCCATTAATGTAAGTAACTAACCATACAGCAACTCTCCCATATAATCAGCCTTTATGGAAGCATACCTCATAAGTATTTATTGAGATTGGCTCCGGCATCGTCTTCTTTGACTGAAGGTTTTGTCTCTTCATTATGATTACATTTCAGTTCTGTTTCCTTCTTCTCTGCTGTTTGTGATGTGAGCTCTGATAGCATTGTCTCTAACTTGTTGAGTCTCAGGTCAAAGTGTGACTGTAATTTATCTAGTTTAGAATCCAATGTTGCCATCATGTTAGCCTCCATTTTAGCAAGGAATGTTTGTAAAGAATTCTCAAGAGAAGGGCAGTCTATCTCCTTATTCTCCTCTTCCTCCTCAGTCGTACTACGAACACAAAGGAGAAAAGGAAGGATGGGTCAAAATAATAAATGATTCATAAACAAATCCAATGATTAACCCTTCAGCCTTAAAACCATCAGCTTACTCCTCAAAATGCCCTTCTATTCCTGTTTTAGCTCACCACAGAATAGCCCCGCCCCCACCCCGCCTGCCCCCAAAAAAAAAACAACACAGGTATGTAAATATACAGTTAAACACAACCTCTGAGTACTAAATGATTAACACACTCGGGTGGTGTTTCACCAAGTCATTTTTAAAGTTACCAACGAATTTACGAACGGCTGGAGTAGAATGGAACACAGCCCAGGATGAACATGATCAGACTCTTCAAGAATTAGACATAGGCATGCAACAAAGCATTTATTTCCTGCTGCAATACACAATGACAGGCTAAACATAAAAATGGCAGAGGGATTTCTCAATCTCATTACACCAGGTTTCAACCTTTATGATAGTAAATTCTGTTCCATTTGAAATGCTAAACTTCTGTTCTTAACTTGGTTTATGAAACTTTCTTAATTTTCAAAAACTGAAGTCTTCCCATAGCTATTATTTGGGTCTGTTAGCAAAATGGAACTCTTGTTGACACTGAAATTAAGAATATGTTCAGTTCATTTCATATATTACATGAAGATTTTTTGTTTATTTTAACTACATTTAACATCTCCTTGACCATCTCAAGAAATGGATATGTGAACTTCATGAACATTGTCACTATTGTGAAAATTCTGCTAGCATCAAATCCCATCAGTTGTTGCTTTTACTTGCTTTTACCTTTTTTCTTGATCCAGCTTAGCTTGATTCTTTGCATCTTGTTCTTCTTGTGACCTCATGTTAGTTACATTCCTACACATCATCTTCAGAGCTCCATACATACTTTCTTTCCCAGGGGAATCCCCTGCACCTCCTAATGATGACATCATCTGTGTAAAATGAATCAGAATGAAAATTAACCAGCCCGTCTGAATTCCCTACACCTCCTAATGATGACATCACCTGTGTATAATGAATCAGAATAAAAATTGACCACCCAATCTCAAATCCCCTACACCTACTAATGATGACATCATCGGTGTAAAATGAATCAGAATGAAAATTAACCAGTCCGTCTCGAATTCCCTACACCTCCTAATGAGGACATCATCTGTGTATGGGCCATTCCACGGTAACTCGCGTTACAAATAACCGGTACCTTTCAAGTATAAAGTCCTCTATCTTTCAAAATGCTAACATCTACAAGTTACTTTTTGCACCACATGTTAAGGAGACATAGACTTACCAAATGGATTGAAAAAGAAAAATATTGGTCAAGCTCATTCGGATTCTCAGGTCGTTGAACTTCGGTAACTCGCGTTACGCAAAAAGGACATGGTAAAAATCACGATGAATGTTAAGTTGAATTGTCCTCAAACTACACCTTGTTGACATTACTTTTCCTATCTTAAACTGAAAGTAGTATTATTTGAACCTATCAACTGCATCAAAGTAAAGAAAAAATGAAAAGATAAAATATAGGGAGTGTTTATGTCGGTAACTCGCGTTACGATAACTGGCGTTACAGTTTGTCCGTCAAGATATAATTCAAATTTTCATACCTTTTCTGTAACTTCAGATTGAATTTTGTTGTCAATTTAGGTGTGATTTAATATTCTAAAGCTTATCCAGTTGGAAAAATTGCAAAAGAAAAGATAGTTCTCTGTCAAAGTCTAAAAAAACTTTTAAAAATTGCATGTAGTCCCATGTGCTTAAATCTATGTATAGTTTGGATTCTCCTATAAGGACATACCATTTAAAGGTGAAATCTAACCTAATCCGTGTCCCCTAATGTAATAATAATTTCAGAAAAGTTTAAAGCCCAAAATACAACCTGAATTTGAGATAAAGCATAAAGAAGAAAACAACAAATGTCCTCCCGACCGTGGAATGGCCCGTATAATGAATCAGAATAAAAATTGACCACCCCATCTCAAATCCCCTACACCTCCTAATGATGACATCATCTGTGTAAAATGAATCAGAATGAAAATTAACCACCCCATCTCAAATCCCCTGCACCTCCTAATGATAACATCATCTGTGTAAAATGAATCAGAATGAAAATTAACCAGCCCGTCTCGAATCCCCTACACCTCCTAATGATGACGTCATCTGTGTATTATGAATCAGAATAAAAATTAACCAGCCCGTCTCAAATCCCCTACACCTCCTAATGATGACGTCATCTGTGTATAATGAATCAGAATAAAAATTGACCACCCCATCTCATATCCCCTACACCTCCTAATGATGACATCATCTGTGTAAATTAATCAGAATAAAATTGACGCAGCCGCGTCTC
Source organism: Paracentrotus lividus (assembly GCA_940671915.1). Lineage (NCBI taxonomy): Eukaryota > Metazoa > Echinodermata > Echinoidea > Camarodonta > Echinidae > Paracentrotus > Paracentrotus lividus. Next base: position 43,991 of record CALNVZ010003230.1, read on the forward strand.
AATCACCGGCTACACCTCTAATATGAATCATAATGTGTAATAATGAATCAAAATAAAAATTGACCACCCCATCCAATCTCCTAGCACCTCCTAATGATGACATCATCTGTGTAAAAATGAATCAAGAATGAATTAACCACCCCATATCAAAATCCCCTGCACCCCTAATGATGACATCATCTGTGTATAATGAATCAAGAATAAAAATTAACGGCACCCCGATCTCAAATTCCCTACCACCTCCCTAATGATGACATCATCTGTGTTAAATGAATCAGAAATGAAAATTGACTGCACCCATCTCAAATCCCCTACACCTCCTAATGATGACATCATCTGTGTATAATTAATCAGAATAAATTTTTTGGACCACCCGCATCTCAAATCCCTAGCACCTCCTAATGAATGAACATCATCTGTGTAAAATAAATCAGAGTGAAATTAACCAGTCGCGTCTCGAATTCCCTACACGCTCGCTAATGATGACACATCTGTGTAATAATGAATCAGAATGAAAAATTAACCACCCATCGCGAATTCCCTACACCTCCTAATGATGACCATCATACTGTGTATAATGAATCAGAATAAAAATTGACAACCCCTCTCAAATTTCCTACACCTGCTAATGATGAACATCATCTGGTATATATGATCGATAAACTTAACCAGCCTCTCGAATTCCCTAACACGGGCTATTTCATGATTAAACGAAGACAATGAGTCCAAAATGGTCAAAATTCAAACTCATTTTTATTGTATGAAATTATTTCTCATTTAAGGCTTAGGATATACCGTCAACTAATTTTGACATTTAAAGCGCACAATTGTCAACAAACCTTGATAATTTTCTGATTGAATTAGGGTATAAAATCTGCTTTCTGAGAGACATTCATTTAACACTTAACTATAAAGTAAACTTGATACTTTGATTATGATAAAACAAAAGGAGTCATAATACTTCTTAACGGTGGGGTAGTCTTACAGTATTGGTTACACATCAGAAGGCCATAAAATACACGTATCTATCGACAAAAGACATGTTTGGGTGCTTCAAATCGCAGAATTAATATTTGAAATGTATGTAAAATTACCGCATTTAAGGCTATAATTTTTATCATTTTATAATTTGACCAAATTACAGTGATAATCGATAACGCAGTGTCATTCTTATGTGGCCTAGTAATGTACCCAGCACCAAGTTGCCTTGTGGACTTAATATTGTAAATATGAATAATTGAAAGCGAATTAAGTAGCTCAAGCAATAGTGGCTCTGGAGAGGACAATTTTTTAAAACGAACAGAAATAACACAAGTAGCCTTAAAATTTATCTTACTTTTAAAACACCAAACTATTAGTTTTAACAGTGAATAGTTGGATTTAACAAGAAAAAATAATCCAAATCATTTGTAATAAGATACAAAATATATCTACAGAAGAGACATGTTTGGTGCTTCATAAGGCAGATAAATGTTGAAATGTACGTAAATGCCAGCACATTTAAGCTTTTTTTCATCATTCTTTGATTGATCATACAAGTATTCTTATACCAAGTGCTACCTGTATGTTGAGGAATTAGGTACTTCACACATTTGGCTTTGCTTATTATTGTAACAGAAAAGTGAAGCCAATTAAGATAGCCAGCTCTTTTGCTCTGGATAGGACATTTTTTAACAACAGATAACACAAGATAAACTTAAAAATTTTCTACTTTTAAAAACGATCCACTATAGTTTTAACAATAAAGTGAAATATATAAGAATATGAAAGCATTTCTAATTCATTCAAATTGATAAAACTGTAAACTATCATAAAATGATGCCCTCTTTGACCACTCTTTTAAAGTTTTAAATCAAATACTTGGTGGTTTGTTAGTTTTCACAAATGATTATGTACAGAGTGTATTCGCATTTGATCACAAACTGGCTTATACACAATTAAAATTTGTCATTGAATAAGTAAACTCTCTTTGTGTAAATGATTTTAAAAAGGGCAACTGTAGTAGAAAACTGTAAATTGAGCAAAATAGTGCATATATGTCTATAACCAAGGAGGTGAAAGAGAGACAGCTCGCCTGGCAATAAGCATTGGCTAAACTAACATATGTCTTACTTTACATCGCAAAATATTTCATGACTCTATAGCAATTGTACTGAAGCAGTGGGATATGTTAACAGAACACTAACAACGTGCATGCAACAGCCAACATATTAATGAAACCTCATTTGGCTTTGTTTGAATCGCTTAAAAAATATTGTGGCTTGTTAACAAACTGGCAAAATCTAACCAAGCAGCAATTAATTTCGTTGTTACAACTGTAGATTTTCCTTCGTTTATCGATGACATGCTGAAAATGACTTGAATCTCTCAGAAAAAGCTGTAAATGGTTTTAAGGCGTTTTTGTTTAATCGCGCCCCAATGGGCGCTGCGTGGCGGAGGAGCTCCTGGTTTGTGACTCGCACCTTGGACAGCTCGACAACAGCGCACTGATCTGAGCTTGCGCGCGCAGCTGATGCATACGTACACGTCAAATTGCTCGCACTGCTGTCTAGCTTGCTATAGCTGGTGTGTCTCGGATTAAATATGGCTCTTTTATCACAACTGATTACACCATGGACAAAATCAATACAGGGTTGTATATCCTGAATATCGTGTTTTGAGATATTGTTAAGCGATGTGATTTTTTTGTAGATTTGAACTTGCCTGCGATAGATTTTTGAAGCAGTTTGGCAATCAATGATAAAAGCGCGAAATATGCCATGGCTCATCTCTCACCTAGGGGGCCGGGAACGGTGCGGCCCGTTGTTGTTGGTGAATCGGTTTAATTTGCTATTGACATTGGAGATATAATGGCTTAAAATTCCAGCGTAAAATTTATAGGATTAATTCTTAAAAAAGACATATTCTGTGTTGAATCTTATATTGATTAATATGATTTTTTTTTAATATGAATCCCTCCAAAATAAGTTAGAGCAAAATATAAATCATGCACCGCATGATTTCCACTATATTACACGGATTAACCTACGCATCATTAATTGCAAGGTCGGTCATGTCACATTTCGCTCGCAAAATTCCTTAATTTATGCGAAATTCAATGGGCTACAAAGACCAGAAATTCCTTAAAATTAAAATCAATATATAATTGAGAGACAGAATATTTAAGAATCAATGATGTAAGGGCATTGAATTGTTTGCAATAATTTACAGTCTACAATTAGTTTGGGCTTAATTCTTACACACGCAACAGGATGGGGTAAGTGTATATCAGTCCGGCAGGAGCGGATGGAATATACAGTTCTTCTTCGTAGACTGGGCTGGCTTTATTTCCACACATGCAAAATTCTGTCAAATTCACTGGCAACAAGGTCGAATCTACAAAATAATGTTATTTCATTCTGAACAATAT
>CALNVZ010003231.1:16768-38428 GCA_940671915.1 Paracentrotus lividus
AAGAGAGAGATACACACACAAATTTAGTTTAGACTGAGGATATAAAGTTAAAGCATGTTCCTAACAAAAAATGTTTAGGGAATATAAAAATCAAAATGTACTACAAAATGTAAAATTTAAGGTCAGATGAAAGGTACGCTACTGGTGTAATAGGAGAGAGCAAGTTTTTCTGGTAAAATTTAAGAATCGCTGGAAGATACAAATGTACAGTGTACATGTGGAAGCACCACAGGAAAATGTATATAGCATAGAATACATCAGTATAAATGAAATGTATATAATTTTGTAAAAAATCAATTTACACAATATAGTTTTTTGTATAAAAGTCAAAAAAAGACACACTAGGCTGTTTCCTGAAAGTGGGCCAAACGATTTAATTCTAAAAACAGAGAAAATTAAGAGATGTTATAATACATCCATACATTGTATACCTATTTTTTGTAAACGCACTTTGTACTACCATGAAAGGCGATCTATACAATTGTAAATATTTATTATATCATTATGAAACATAAAACATATTATATTACATGTACAATGAAGAGATAACATCAAGATGTATTCATTATGAGGAAAAAATGTGTAAATTTAAGTAGTATTTACACATGCATATTTTAATGCTTTCTGGTCTGCCTTCTTGAACCTTTAAAAACAAGCTTCCTGGTATATTGCAGATTTTTGCTATCTTAACTTGCAATTAAAAAAAAAGAAAATCTGGGACGTATAGTTTTGCCAATGTTGTTTTTATTTGCATGTACCCAATAATCAAAAAGTTGGATTTTCATTGGCTTCAAATAAGGTGAAAGAAATATTTGAATCTATCATTATTTATTGTCAGGTAAATGCCTGTATACACCCTTTGATTGGGGGAATCAAACAAACCTACTACAACCAAATTCTTTATTGAATATGAATGAATTTATGTAAAAGTATGTCGAGTTATAACTGATCTTCATTTTCATACATTTTGACTTGAACTTATGGGAAATCAGGACTAAAACACTTCCCATGTATAACATGATCTCTGTTCTGTGCTTTCAGTGGCGATCCAGGATTTGAAAAACAAGGGGCGCCACACTCCGAATAAGATTGGTTGAGCTCAAGCCAAATTTTCTGATTTTAATATGTACACGTCAATAAGTGGCTTTTTTTTTTTTGAGGGTCGTGCTTCCCATGTGCCCCCGATGTATCCTGCACGCCACAAATGCACTTAAATGGCTTCAAAATTGGCGCAGACTTACGATACATAATTTGTAATTGGCCAGCATAATCATTTGAGTCTTCCTTCATGGTATGGTATTTTTAAAACAGCTTTCCAACTCTTCCTTTCATGCCACATGTGCTAAGGCAGGGGTGTGAGTGACCACAAATGACAAAAACTGAAAAAAAGCAGAATCTAATTAGAGGTCCTATACTTGGAACACATGAAGAGTGAAAAATGAAAAGCTGAAAATAAAGCTGAACTCAAAACTAAAACGCTTAAATTTTAATGCAATGCATTCAATATATAATATAGTAAATATTAAATGAACTAGAGTAATAGTGTATCAAAAAAATACCCACTGACAGTTTTGTTTCAATGTCAAACATTTTCGGATAGTAGATAGTGTAAAACTGCACTACAACATACTGGAAATATGAACTTCAAAATACTAAATTATCATTGTGCAGGTCTATTTCAACTCTGCCTATGGTATTGTTGAAACAAAAATGCATGAGGGGAAGATTAATTACTTGTGTAGATTATCAAGTATGTTACATGATCTTGAAACATTTTCTTGCTGGGGAATCAAGTCTGAAAATGAAAGGGGACGAGTCACTTGTCCCTGCATGCACATTACAATCTATAAACATTAAAGAGTATGTGCACAAGGTATACTAGAGATCTTGTATATATGTTTATTTTCTGTTCTGTTATCTTTCTGCTTCTTACAGCATACTGTTGTCATTGCAATGATTGCATAAACAACCCGCGATCTTCGCGAGACCTATTGTTCCTGGACACTCTCGACAACTGCTACCACACAATGATGCTGGAACCACCACGTCTACGATGAAATTTGTGACATTAGGGAAAGCGGGCATCTGATCCTGATCCCATTGTCACATTGCCATCCAGGCCATCCCTCAGATGCGCAGGCCCTTGGCCTCTCCATCATCCTCACTAGTCCGACCCCTGGTACCACACCCTGCCATTGCGGACACTGGCTGTCATCCTGCTTGCTGGCACTTCACTTCTTCCCAAGCTCGGCTTGAAGACATGCCAGCTCATCCCAGTTACCATGACGATGAAAGCAGCCAACGAACATGATATCCAAACATTGCAGGTGCCCTCATCCTACGGATCTCTGGCACCACACCCTCAGGGAAAACTCTTGAGACCCGCCAGGTTGTGTACTTCACAGACTCCTCAGACCACCTTCTTTTGTCCAAGCAGGCTGCATTGCCTTGGGGTTGATCTCCAGCAGACTTCCCCACGATCGGGGAAACTCACCAAATGAAGTTGCATCGTCTACCCCTTCGGCGAAATGGGAAAAGACTGGGATCGTCGTTGAGATGCGCCAGTTCCGGAGGGGTAAATTTCTCCGCAAGTATCTTCCTGTTGTTTCCCAGTGCACCATTGCCTGGCACCTGCCAAGCACAGGTTCCCTCTCAACGACCCCTGGGACAGTCTGCAAACCATGACGCCTGATACTTCACACCACATTGGTCCCATCGCCACACCGTAACCGGCCAAACAACCGAGTCCGACACGGCCCCACAATCCGGCGGCGCTCACCTGGTCCGTCTACACCACCTGTCCTGCGGGTCGCCTCCCCTCCGTTGAACCCCCGCACAGCCCAGCTGTGGACTCTGGAACTGCCACACGACACCCCCAGGGCCCTTCGTATCTCCTATCCCAGAATGCCCCTGGACTGAAGGAGCAACCCGTCTCCGCCCAGCAGCCTCAACCCTTGTGCCCCCTCCTGGCACTCGCCACTCGACCCGCTCACCAAGCCACCGCACGGCTGTCTTATGGGAGCGTCTACTGCAATGAATAACTATTGCGTCGCTTTAATTGGGCACAGACTCTTATAAAGAAAAGAGACGTTTTCAATACCAAATCGTGATGAACTCGCCTTCATTTTTTTAAAAGACTTTGTTGGAGAAAAAGACTGGGGGGGGGCATTGAGGATCTTGTATATATGTTTATCCTTTGCGTTCTGTTCTCTTCTGTTTCTTACAGCATACTGTTCTCATTGCTATGATTGAATAAACATCAGAGAGCAAAGAACAATAATGTCATCTAATATATCAACTGCAACTACATGCAGCAATGATTAAAGTCATAATAGTTTGCCCAAAAAGTTGAAAAACATCTATATTATTGATATGCTCCAGATGTATGGGTCCATTATACTATAGCAGATATTGTATGTGCTATTGATGCAACATTACTGGACAATGTTAATTGGCAAATACTAAAAGTATCCTTCATGTCGGTCTAACTTCAACTCGGGAGGAGGGGGGTCGAGTGATTATGCCCCTATAAGATCTTGGCTGTTGATCGCGCGAGGGCGGCCGGAAATTTGCACGATGGTGAGTGTGTGATATATATAACTACAAGAGGCATTGTTAATTTCCCATAATAATAATTTATTTATATGAATTAATTATGCTAATTTACGCATTGCATGAAATCATAATTTTTGTTCTAATTGACAAACTATACTAGCAGCTTCTGGAAATGCTAATTTTGTTTTTTGCATAATCTTTATAGATACCTAACCATTGTACTTGGAAAAAAAATTGATGTCGAACTAAATTCCTTGTGTATTTCATTGTTTTATGAATTTCTTATGTATTTCCTGTTTTTTTTTCGACTTTTGTTTTGTTTGTTTGTTGTTCTTTTTGTTGTTTTTTTTTCGCAAAAATTATTGCAAACCATTTTGGAGCATAATAATGCTAAATTAATTAATTTCAGCCAATTGAAAGTGAAAATAACCAGAATTTATGACCGCGCCCCCACCCAGGCGGTCACGGTGTGTGACCAATTTGTTTGCTAATTAATAATCAAATTAAAACTTGTCATGGATTCATATTTAGTGAGATGCAAGGTACATTAAATCTAGCTTTGAAGAAATAATTATGATAATACCAGAGCCATGGTTAAGACGGGGCATAAACTTTTGTGTTTTCTGGTTACTTGTGTGTGGCATTTTGAGGGCAATTCATTTCCAGGGTTGATTTATCTTAATATAATCAATTTAACAACATTATTTTTTGGGGTTAGATTAAAAGGAATAGAGGTAAATAATAATATAATGACAGTAATCCAAGTAAGGAAAGTCAACATAACCATTTCCAGTCAGGGTTAAAAAAATGATATTTTATCTACCGTTTTTCCATTTAATTATCTTTATGTTAATTTATGCAAATGAACATGAACAATTGCAAAAATCACGAAAAAACATCAGTTCATTGAACTTCAGACATTTGCTCTATTTGAATATGCAGCTTAAATCAAAAAGCAAAAATTTATTTGTCCCCAAAAGGTTCACTTTTCAAAGAATGGCCGAATAGCCTGGTCCCTTTTTTAAGGCATGACCATAGTTGGTCACACACGTGACCCGTGGGTCACGTGTGTGACCAATTTCAAAGTTTAATTAATTACTAAATTAAAGCTATCACATTATATCTAGCTTTGGAGAAAAATTGTAATAAAAATGGAACCATGGTTTTCGGGGGCGTTAACTTTCGTGTTTTTTGGGTCACGTGGTGTGACATTTGATGGCAATTGATTTCTTTAGTTATTATCTTAAAACAATCATTTAACACCATTATTTTTCATTTAAATTTAAAGGAATGAAGTTAAAAAAGGGTATAATGACAATAATCAAAGTAAGGAGACCAGCATATACAATCAAGTCAGGGTCAAACAAATGATATTTTACGTACCATTTTTCTATTCAAAATTTTTGCATGTTAATTTTATGCAAATGAGGCATGAAAATTTGTAAAATTAAGATAAAAAATGCATTTCATGAACTTCAGACAATGATCTATATGAATGTGCAGCTTAAAAACAAAAAGGACAAACTTTATTTTTTCCCCAAAAGGTTCACTTTCAAAGAATCGCCGAAATAATATCACATGCCATCAAGAATCATGTGCAAGTGTCAGTTTTGAAGAAAAAAATTATTGCAAAGTGCCCCAACCAACAACCCCCATTTTTCGAAATTGAGGTTTTGTAGTGGAAGAAGTACTTAAGTCGATCATGGTAGTGGAAGAAGTACTTTTAATAAGTCCATCATTGTAACGGAAGAAGTACCCTCAAGTCCACCAAGATGTGAGTCCAAGTTTTCAATATGGACGAGGAATAGGGGGAGCCCTCCTATTTTTTGGTATTGCAACCCCAAAATGTGTACTAGAATTTGCTGACGTTAATATGTACGTGTGTGTGCGTGTGTGTGCGTGCGTGGGGGGGGGGGTCAAAACAAATTATTTGTTTTTGGAGGGTACTTAAAACACATAGCTGGTTTTCACAGTAGGGAAGTGGTAGTCTTTCATAGTGATGCAATATTTGGACTTTGCAAGAGAGTAAGCACAAAGGAGGTTGATCAGCGCCCCCCCAAAAAAAAAATTAAAAAAAATAAATAAATAATAAAATAATAAATATTGGGGATGTCAAGTGCACACACAAAAGTTTCACCTGCAATGTGGCGTCTCAATGTCAAATACTTTCAATATTTAAAAGTCCTGATCATTTTTGTAAAGTGGAATGGGGGCCGGCCCCCCCCCCCCGGCCACTTCAACATAAAAAATCCCCCCCCCCCCACGCACGCACACACACGCACACACACGTACATATTAACGTCAGGCAAATCTTAGTACACATTTTGGGGTTTGCCAATACCAAAAAATAGGAGGGCTCCCCTATTCCTCGTCCCATATTGAAAACTTGGACTCACATCTTGGTGGACTTGGGTACTTCTTCCGTTACAATGATGGACTTATTAAAAAGTACTTCTTCCACTACCATGATCGACTTAAGTACTTCTTCCACTACAAAACCTCAATTTCGAAAAATGGGGGTTGTTGGTTGGGGCACTTTGCAATAATTTTTTTCTCAAAACTGACACTTGCACATGATTCTTGATGGCATGTGAATATTATTTCGGCGATTCTTTGAAAAGTGAACCTTTTGGGGAAAAAATAAAGTTTGTCCTTTTTGTTTTTAAGCTGCACATTCATATAGATCATTGTCTGAAGTTCAGAAATGCATTTTTATTTTCTTAATTTACAAATTTTCATGCTTTCATCTTGCATAAAATTAACATGCAAAAAATTTTGAATAGAAAAATGGTACGTAAAATATCATTTGTTTGACCCCTGACTTGATTGTATCATGCTGGTCTCCTTACTTTTGAATTATTGTCATGTATACCCTTTTTTAACTTTATTCTTTAAATTTAAAGAAAAAAATGTGTTGTTAAATTGATTGTTTTAAGATAATTAAGCTAAAGAAATCCAAATTGCATCAAAATGTCACACACGTGACCAAAAAACACGAAAAAGTTAACGCCCCCGAAAACCATGGTTCCATTTTTATTACAATTTTTTTCTCCAAAGCTAGATATAATGTAATAGCTTGTAATTATCAGTAATTAATTAACTTTGAAATTGGTCACCACACGTGACCCACCGGTCACGTGTGTGGACCAACATTATGGTCATGCCTTAAAAAAGGGACCAGGCTATTCGGCCATTCTTGAAAAGTGAACCTTTTGGGGACAAAAATAAATTTTTCTTTATTGATTTAAGTGCAATTTCAAATAGAGCAAATGTCTGAAGTTCATGAATGATGTTTTTTCGTGATTTTGCCAATTTTCATGTTCATTTGCAATAAATTAACATAAAGGATAAATTAAATGGAAAAACGCTAGATAAATATCATTTTTTTAACCCTGACTGGAAAAATGGTTATGTTGACTTCCTTACTTGGATTACTGTCATTATATTATTATTTTACCTCTATTCCTTATTAATCATAACCCAAAAAAATAATGTTGTTAAATTGTTATATTAAGATAATCAACCCTGGAAATGAATTGCCCTCAAAATGCCACACACAAGTAACCAGAAAACACAAAAAGTTTATGCCCCGTCTTAACCATGCTCTGGTATTATCATAATTATTTCTTCAAAGCTAAGATTTAATGTACCTTGCATCTCACTAAATATGAATCCATGGACAAGTTTTAATTTGATTATTAATTAGCAAACAAATTGGTCACACACGTGACCCGCGGGTGGGGGGCGGTCATAAATTCTGGTTATTTTCACTTTCATTGGCTGAAATTTAATTAATAGCATTATTATGCTCCAAAATGGTTTTGCAATAATTTTTGCGAAAAAAACAACAAAAAGAACAACAAACAAACAAAACAAAGAGTCGAAAAAAATAAAGGAAATACATAAGAAATTCATAAAACAATGAAATACACAAGGAATTTAGTTCGACATCAATTTTTTTTCCAAGTACAATGGTTAGGTATCCTATAAAGATTATGCAAAAACAAAATTAGCATTCCAGAAGCTGTAGTTTGTCAATTAGAACAAAAATTATGATTTCATGCAATGCGTAAATTAGCATAATTAATTCATATAAAATAAATTATTATTATTATGGGAAAATTAACAATGCCTTCTTGTAGTTATATATATCACACACTACCATCGTGCAAATTTCCGGCGCGCTCGCGCGATCAACAGCCAAGATCTTATAGGGGGCATAATGGCCCCCCTCCCTCCCGAGTTGAAGTAGACCGACATGAAGGATACTTTAGTATTTGCAATTAACATTGTCCAGTAATGTTGCATCAATAGCACATACAATATCTGCTATAGTATAATGGACCCATACATCTGGAGCATATCAATAATATTAGATTGTTTTCAACTTTTTGGGCAAACTATTATGACTTTAATCATTGCTGCATGTAGTTGCAGTTGATATTAGATGACATTATTGTTCTTTGCTCTCTGATGTTTATTCAATCATAGCAATGAGAACAGTATGCTGTAAGAAACAGAAAGAGAACAGAACAGAAAGATAAACATATATACAAGATCCTCAATGCCCCCCCCCCAGTCTTTTTCTCCAACAAAGTCTTTAAAAAAATGAAGGCGAGTTCATCACGATTGGTATGAAACGTCTCTTTTCTTTATAAGAGTCTGTGCCCAATAAAGCGACGCATAGTTATTCATGCAGTAGACGGCTCCCATAAGACAGCCGTGCCGGTGGCTTGGTTGAGCGGGTCGAGTGGCGAGTGCCAGGAGGGGGCACAAGGGTTGAGGCTGCTGGGGCGGAGACGGGTTGCTCCTTCAGTCCAGGGGCATTCTGGGATAGGAGAGTACGAAGGGCCCTGGGGGGTCGTGTGGCAGTTCCAGAGTCCACAGCTGGCTGTGCGGGGGGTTCAACGGAGGGAGGCGACCCGCAGGTGACAGGTGGTGTAGACGGACCAGGTGAGGCGCCCCGGGATTGTGGGGCCGTGTCGTGACTCGGTTGTTGGGCGGTACGGTGTGGCGATGGGACCAATGTGGGTGAAGTATCGGCGTCATGGTTTGCAGACTGTCCCAGGGGTCGTGAGAGGGAAACTGTGCTTGGGCCAGGTGCCAGGGCAAGTGGTGCACGGGAAACAACAGGAAGATACTTGCGGAGAAATTTACCCCTCCGGAACTGGCGCATCTCAACGACGATCCCAGTCTTTTCCCATTTCGCCGAAGGGGTAGACGATGCAACTTCATTGGTGAGTTTCCCCGATCGTGGGGAAGCTGCTGGAGATCAACCCCAAGGCAATGCAGGCCTGCTTGGACAAAAGAAGGTGGTCTGAGGAGTCTGTGAAGTACACAACCTGGCGGGTCTCAAGAGTTCTCCCTGAGGGTGTGGTGCCAGAGATCCGTAGGATGAGGGCACCTGCAATGTGGATATCATGTTCGTTGGCTGCTTTCATCGTCATGGTAACTGGGATGAGCTGGCATGTCTTCAAGCCGAGCTTGGGAAGAAGTGAAGTGCCAGCAAGGCAGGATTGACAGCCAGTGTCCGCAATGGCAGGGTGTGGTACCAGGGGAGTCGGACTAGTGAGGATGATGGGGAGGCCAAGGGCCTGCGCATCTGAGGGGATGGCCTGGATGGCAATGTTGACAATGGGATCAGGATCAGATGCCCGCTTTTCCCAAATGTCACAAATTTCATCGTAGACGTGGTGGTCCAGCATCATTGTGTGGGTAGCAGTTGTCGAGATGCTGTCCAGGGAACAAAGGGTCTCGAAGATCGCGGTGTTTATGCAATCATTGCAATGACAACAGTATGCTGTAAGAAGCAGAAAGATAACAGAACAGAAAGATAAACATATATACAAGATCCTCTAGATAATACCTTGTGCACATACTCTTTAATGTTTATAGATTGTAATGTGCATGCAGGGACAAGTGACTCGTCCCCTTTCATTTTCAGACTTGATTCCCCAGCAAGAAATGTTTCAAGATCATGTAACATACTTGATAATCTACACAAGTAATTAATCTTCCCTCATGCATTTTTGTTTCAACAATACCATAGGCAGAGTTGAAATAGACCTGCACAATTGATAATTTAGTATTTGAAGTTCATATAGTCCAGTAATGTTGTAGTGCAGTTTTGACACTATCTACTATCCGAAAATGTTTGACATTGAAACAAAACTGTCCAGTGGGTATTTTATTTTGATACACTATTACTCTAGTTCATTTAATATTTACTATATTATTATTGAATGCATGCATTAAATTTAAGCTTTTTAGGGTTTTGAGTTTCAGCTTATTTTCAGCTTTTCATTTTTCACTCTTCATGTGTTCCAAAGTATAGGACCTCTACATATAGATTCTGCTTTTTTTCAGTTTTTTTCATTTGTGGTCACTCACACCCCTGCCATTAGCACATGTGGCATGAAAGGAAAGTTAGGAAGCTGTTTTAAAAAATGACATAACCAGAAAGGAAGACTCAAATGATTATTGTCTGGCCAATTACAAATTATGTATCGATAAGTCTCGCCATTTGAAGCCATTTAAGTCAGTGGCAGTGGCAGATACATCGGGGGCACATGGGAAGCACGACCCCTCCAAAAAAAAAAAAAGCCACTTATTGACTGTACATATTAAAATCAGAAAATTTTGGCGGCTCAACCACTTATCGAGTGTGGCGCCCCCTTGTTTTTCAAATCCTGGATCTGCCACTGAAAGCAGAACAGAGATCCTGTTAATACATGGAAGTTGTTTAGTCCTGACTTTCCATAAGTCAAGTACAAATGTATGAAAATGGAAGATCAGTTATAACTCGACATACTTTTACATAAATTCAATTCAATTCAATAAAGAATTTTGTGTTGTAGTGAGGATTTGTTTGACTTCCCCCAATCAAAGGGGTATACAGCATTTACCTGACAATAAATAATGATAAGATTCAAATATTTCTTTCACCATTATTTGAAGCAATGAAATCCACTTTTGATTATTGGAGTTACATGCAAATAAAAACCATGGCAAAACTATAAGTCCCAGATTTTTTTTTTTTTTTAATGCCAAGTTAGATAGCAAAAATCTGCTATATACCAGGAAGCTTGTTTTAAAGAGTCAAGAAGGAGACCCAGAAAGCATATAAAAATTATGCACTTGTGTAAATACTACTGAAATTTACACATTTTTTTCCTCAAATGAATACATCTTGATGTTAATTCTTCATTGTACATGTATATAATATGTATGTTTATGTTTCATAATGATAATAATAAATATTTACAATGTATAGATCACCTTTTCATGAGTAGATACAAAGTGCTTTACAAACAAAATAGTTATACATGTATGATGTATTATAAACATCTCTGTAATTCTCTGTTTTTAGAATTAAAATCGTTTGGCCACTTTCAGGAAACAGCTAGTGTTTTCTTTTGACATTTTATACAAAAAAATATATTTTAGAATTGATTTTTCAAATTTTATACATTTCATTTGTATACTGATGTACTTATAACAATTTTCCTGGGTGCTTCCTACATGTACACTGTACATTTGTATCATTCCAGCGATTCATAAATTTTACCAGAAAACTTGCCAATCTCCTATTACACCAGTAGCGTACCTTCATCTGACCTGAAATTTACATTGTAGTACATTTTGATTTTTATATTCCCTAAACATTTTTGTTTAGGAACATGCTTTAACTTTTATTCCTCATCTAACCGTAATTTGTGTGTGTCTACATAACTATACATATATTTGTAATGCTGCTATCACATATAGTTGCTGCATGACTCAACACATGCAAAAAAGAATGGTATTATTTGAGGAATCCAAAACCGACTTTTAATACTGGGAAATATCTCTCTCATGTCCCTGTCATCCATCATCAGATGTTTTTAAGCTATGAACAACACTTGACGATAAACATCAACAGAGAATGTTACAGGGCTTAAGTTTGGATATCAAACAATACAGGTTCACTTGCTATGCTCCAAATGCTTCTAATTTTATTGTCTGAAATTGAAATTCTATTTGCCCAATTGATCAGGGTCCGAGCAGTGTAAATGTGTAAATATTTCAATTTTACTTATTTTTCACATAGATGTTACATGTACATATAGTGATACTGTCTGGGTTCAAAACATTAATTCCACTAGAACTTTATTAAAAGGTGATATGGATATTTGTTGAAAGACGGACAATAGAAGCAACTGATAAGGAATTGTTAGGGCAATCCATCCGCGAGTACAAGTGGATATGTACCTATTCTGACCGTATTTTTTTTTTTTTATTAATTTTAAAAAAATAAAATTTGTTGGTCCACAATAGTCTAGCTATGTGTACAAAGTTTACATACACACACTTATTATTAGATTATTTTTTTTCAAATCCTCTTGGTTAAAAAAAAATATTGGGGGAACTTACTTTTGACATTCAGATAACAAGTGCAACTTCAAATGCAATAATTCTAGATCAATGCAGAATTTATGATACACGAGGTGTGCTGTTCAAAATGTAAATCTTGTTAATTATCTTCGACTCAAATAGAAATCTACCAAATTATTCATTTGATGGCACACATACAAAAGATTTTTTTAGAACTTGTGTTCTGTCATTATTTTCTTCAAATTTGTATGTTCATATACCAATGTATAGGCCTATTGAGATAGTAAAACAATAATTGTGCATAACAATAAATACTATCTTGTTTTATTGTTTACTGTATATGTATGCCCCAAATAAAGGTGATGTGTTTTCTATTCTTTTGACAAATGTCCATATCATGTAATACATATTTTTTCGAATTACGGTCTGTCCTCGCAGATGTACATGTACATATGACTCAAAATGTTTGCTGTAAATTTCAAGTATATATATACATGTAAATGAACATTGCTCACAAAAAAGAAGAAAAAAGAGAATGAATAGAATACTAGTATAGGGAGTATATTTTAATCATTATGATACACTGTAAAAAAAAAAAAAAATGTATTTCCGAATTGTCTTCTGAACGACGACAAACATGCATTGTTATGGAGCGAATTTAAAAGTTTCGGGATTTTTTTTTAAACATAGTTTTTCTTTTCTCCTTCTGCACAATTATCAATCTATGATGTTAAGAAGTATGAATATACCGCAGTGCGATAAACCACTTTTTTAAAATCACTTTTGGTAAGTTAAAGATCGACTGCATCAGATCTGGACTGCATTAATTTGTCTAAAGTAGGTATGAAATTCTGATTAAGTCCTGGATCAAGTATGTTATCCCCATCATTTCTCTCTATCTCTTTCTCCCTCCCTCTCTCTCTCTCTCTCCCTCTCTCTCTCTCATTCATTTCTTGTAGTTCAGTCTTGTACGTAGTATGTAATGTAGTTAAGATGAATACACCAGTGGTGGACTGTACCATATTGGAAGAAGAAGAATAGTATTTCTTGTAAGTGCCCAAAATGTTTATTGTATTGTAGGCCTATTGTATATGTATATATTTAAATACTTCATTCATATAGATTATCACTGGTATTATTATAGACCTGAAGTCAATTAGTTAACTCAATCGGTATAATCTATAGCTTATTTTGAATATGACTGTATTATTTATATATCATGTAGATAAAGGCTCTCCTTGCATGCAACAGAAATCCGATCTGTGTTTCAGTGAAATTACGAATAAAAATAATTTATGTAAAATCATGGATGCATCATAACTTTTAAGTTTCCTTTCACCAAATGTAATGAAGTGAAAGCGAACATGTCAGTCACTATGGCAACGAAAATGAGGATTCGGGTCACTGAGTAGGCCTATGTGAGTGGGTAATATGAGGAAGTGCGTTATTGTTGCAGTCTGTATAATATGAAGTCGTAGCGAATTCAGGATTTGTTGACGAGACTGTAAATCGAGAGAGTGGGAGCGGACAAGATTATTATTATTATCATTTTTTTATTGTTCTATTTAGATCATAACATCTAAGATTAATATGCATTGGCAACTGATACGTGTCGCCCAACAAGATACTGGACGCACGTTTTTCATGCCCTGCCTGGATTCGTCACTATAAAATTGGTATATCTTAGGAAACTCCATGCTCAAGTGGAGCATCAGGTTACTAGATTTCTGTTCATGTAACTTGGGAGTGTTGCTGAATAATATCTTGTGTTTGTTTTTATTTTTGTACGACCTTCTCTAAACCTAGTTGAACTTAGATGTTAGGCTCAGGCCCAACTACTCAAGTGCAAGTATTGCCGTGAACAGTTGTAAATAAGGCCCCCCCCAAAAAAATTGTTTGGTTGTCCAATGAATGCCTTTTTTCAAAAATCGGGTCGGTCGGGCGGGTTTTTTTTTTTTTTTTTTTTCCTCCCATTGAAAAACAAAGAAAAACAAAGAAACGAATGACTTCCATTTTTGAGATCACTTTTACGTTTTATTGAGTTATGTAAAATGGGACTGCATGGAAAAATAACACATGTTATAATACTGTTTTATGAAAAATATATACAAATAAATATGAGCTGTGTATTTTCGGCGTTTGGGTGAAAAAAAAAAAAAAAGAGGTTGGTCGGGTCGGGCCGTTTTCAGAGGGTAGGTCGGTCGAGGACAACCAAACAATTTTTTTTTTTTGGCCTAAGGAATGGGTTTAAAGACAGAATTTAAGAGATGTGTTATTGATGAAGAGGATATGGATGGAATCTATTGTGAGAGGATCAAAAATAAACCAGAAGATAAGCTATGTACACTGGCTCCATGCGGCTAGATTCTACAGATGCATTGATGATTTATGTTTTCCGTTTTGTTACAACACAAATATACCAGAAATGGGCCTAGTGTAACATCACTGGATACTTTCAATCTATAGTGAGCTTCAATAACTTTACCAACAATAAGTTTGTATTTACAAATTTTGCTTTTCAACTTGATCAGATATCATATATTTTTGCTTGGATTATTATCAGAGCTTGGATCATCCTTGCATCACTGCAATAACGGAAAGACTGGCAAGCCCGGTAAGTCGATACTTTTGCAATCTCTTATATACACAGAAAATATAAATACTTTATTTTAAGGATCATTTTAAGGGGAAGAAAGCACGTTGGGGCACCATGAAGAGCAAAAATATGAACATTTAGTAGGACTATTTATACCACAAACTTTAAGGACATTTTCGGAATTTGTGAAGTTGGTTTACTATCTCCTTATTACCGAAATACCACATTTACGTTTTTAAGTTTAAAAACAATGTTCCACATTTTGCTGTATAAAATATAAATGTTTTGTTTAGAAACAAAAAGAATAGAATGTGTGTTGGCTAACAAAGAAATCAAATACCCATTCGTTTTAAGAAATGCTGTTTCCCCTATCCACATAAAGAGTATTAATGTATTTTGTTTTTTTGTTCAGAGTTTAATTGGTTACTTCCTAGGCGTGCAAAAATTTTGTTGGATGAAAGCAGAGAAATGAACGACATAGAAGGGCAAGAAACGCCACAAAGACAGAACTCTCGGAATGAGATCAGGGTCTATGTTGACGAATGATGACATGAGCGACGATAACCAACCGGAGGAACAGGAACGACAAATGCCACGAGAATAGCAAGAATAAAAGCGCACTATTCGATCGTCGAACTGGTACGTATTTTTGCTTTGACGGTACAGATAATACAATTAATTAAAGGACTATGCTAGGAGGTCACTGCTCTGTTAACCATTCATAAAATCTGTGAAACGTATAAAGATCAATTTGACGGTTACTGCTCGTTGTTCCGAAGGTTCATTGTCCGAAGGTTCGATCTTCAGAACACGTGCGCTAAATTTCCTGTACCGAAAATGAAATATGGTTCATTCTTACGAACATTTGTTGCATTACTTCGGAACATCGAATATTCGGAGCAACGAGCTGAACCCTGGAGGAAGGTATCTATCATTCTTGGTATCTATCCTAATCTAATGAAAATTATCAAAATCCTGAAATGTTTAGAACTGAAGGACTGTTGAATTGAATTGATTAAAAAGATTTTATTATAGGATAAAACATAGCACTACAGCCCGAAGGCTGAATTGCGTTCAATGCAAACAAAGCAAACACAGCAGTAAAAAACTCAATCTCACACTTCTCATCCGAACCATATAGCCTCTAGTCGAGGTCCCTTGCTGCCTCCCCCACAACCGTCGGGTCACCCGAGACCCAGAGATACGCAGTGCATTGCGATCCCCGCGACTCACGTCAGCAATGGCGTGGCCCGCAGCCAAGGAAAACGCAAAACATCGCGCAACCCAGAGTCCAAAGGACCGCGGCGACTACACGGGAAGAGCAAGAGACCCCGACCAGAGGCTACGTACCGTAGCCAGAACGAAAGAAGTATGATAAATTACTTGAATTACCTTTAGAATAAATCTGCGAAGTCAGTCAAAGTCCAGAAAGAATTGACACCGATTGGTCCGACGACGGAGAAACTGGGATGGTAAAAACGACAGGTATGAAGCTTGCCTGTATTGTGTGGAAGATGATCTTTCTTGCTTGCTGGGCCTGATAGAGACGTCCATTGACACACGGCTCTGCGGAAGGTCCGAGAAAGAAGTGCTGACGTCGTCGTCCAATGAGCGAATCAGATACAACTGTTTCAATCACGTTACATCGTCGTTCATATACCACGTGGCACACCTTAAGTCAGAGGACGACAAAACAGTTGCATCAGTGCTTGCACTAATTCCGCTTTGAACAAACTTACAAAAGTGGGAGACAGACACGTGGAATGTATGCCTTGGCCAAATGGCCAGGAAATATTGATGAGCGCCCTTCTGGGGTGAGGGCGTGTCTCAAAGACTAGAGATAGCCTAGGCAAATACGTCCTCAATGAGGAAAACGAACATCGGTCTTACCGTCGCGTGCTGAGTCAATACATCTACGATGGAGCTGAGTGACCGGAGAGCGAATCGGAGAACGACAACACTTCGATCTTACCGTCAGTGCTAGCTCAGTTGACACGCCTACCATACCATAGACATGATAGAGCTCAGCGCACAAGCACCCGTTCAGGAACACTCCTACTGTTGTGTCTAGTGGTTTATCGTTTTCTGATTCGCTCGCCGGTCGCTGAGCTGGGTCCACGGTAGGCGTGTCCAGGAACGAATCTCGCGTACCGTTCGTCGCATATCGGGTTGGAAAAAAACCTTCGCGTCGGTGTTTCCAACCCGGTATGACGTCACTATCCGTGGAGGTATTCGTGGACCACGAATCGGAGGTGACGAATTGGTGGTCGCACATGGAAACAAACCAAGGGCGGTCTTTATTGTGACAACGGTGCTATCCCGCTTTTGGTCGATAACGGAATTTGATCCCGAAGACGTGATCGGGATTACTCATGATGAGTTGTGATGAAACAGACATATCCAAGTATTAAACCTTTGGGTAGGGGACTTGAGATTTCCTATGACATGTACGGTTTAAGGTCATCTTGGGGTCCAATTAGGTCAAAGTAGGTTTTCTTGAATTATGTCCTATGGCTACCAATTTTCTTTAGACGATGATGACCTACACAAAGGTCATTGGTCAACAGAGGTCAAATAAGGTTATCAATGCCCTATGGCCACCAAACTTGGTCAGAACAACCCCCGAGGCAAGCTGTAGACGATGATGACCTTGACAAAGGTCAAAGGTCAACAGAGGTCAAATAAGGTTAACAATGCCCTATGGCCACCAAACTTGGTCAGAACAACCCCCGAGGCAAGCTTAAGACGATGATGACCTTGATAAAGGTCAAAGGTCATCACAGGTCAAATAAGGTAAACAATGCCCTATGGCCTCCAAATTTGGTCAGAACAACCCCTGAGGCAAGCTTTAGACAATGATGACCTTGACAAAGGTCAAAGGTCATCACAGGTCAAATAAGGTAAACAATGCCCTATGGCCTCCAAATTTGGTCAGAACAACCCCTGAGGCAAGCTTTAGACAATGATGACCTTGACAAAGTTCAAAGGTCATCACCGGTCAAATAAGATAAACAATGCTCTGTGGCCAACAAACTTGGTCACAGCAATCCCCGAGGCAAGCTTTAGACAATGATGACATTGATAAAGGTCAAAGGTCATCACAGGTCAAATAAGGTAAACAATGCCCTGTGGCCTCCAAATTTGGTCAGAACAACCCCTGAGGCAAGCTTTAGACGATGATGACCTTGACAAAGGTCAAAGGTCATCACAGGTCAAATAAGGTAAACAATGCCCTATGGCCTCCAAATTTGGTCAGAACAACCCCTGAGGCAAGCTTTAGACAATGATGACCTTGACAAAGGTCAAAGGTCAACAGAGGTCAAATAAGATCAACAATGCCCTATGGCCACCAAATTTGGTCAGAACAACCTCTGAGGCAAGCCTTAGACAATGATGACCTTGACAAAGTTCAAAGGTCATCACCGGTCAAATAAGGTAAACAATGCTCTGTGGCCAACAAACTTGGTCACAGCAATCCCTGAGACAAACTTTAGACGATGATGACCTCGACAAATGTCAAAGTTCAACACAGGTCAGATAAGATAAACAAGGCCCTGTGGCCACCAAACTTGGTCACAGCAATCCCTGCGGCAAGCTCAGATGATGATGACCTTGACAAAGGTCAACAGAGGTTAGATACGGTCAATAATGCCCTATGTGGCCACTAAACTTGGTCAGAATATTCCCCTGGGCATTTCGCAAGCTTTAGACGATGATGACCTTGACAAAGGTCGGAGGTCATCACAGGTCAAATAAGGTAAACAATGCCCTATGGCCTTAAAACTTGGTGAAAAGAATCCATGAGGCATGATAGTGACCGCTGCAACAGGCGACACAAGTGATCCATGGATCACCCTGTCTTTGATATAGGCATGGTGTTCCGCCATTGCCTACTAACACTAATGTACATTGTGAAACTTGTTTAATTCAGTATAACTATGAAACTATATTGGCAGCCCCTGGACCATCCCTTAGGGCCTACCCTTTTACAGGCTAACTTATCTCTGTATCACTATCACCGCTAATGCGGCGGTCACAACTCGCCGTACCTTCGACGTGCAACTCCCTACGATGGATTTCGTAGAAAATTCGTGCAGCGGAGGTACCTTGCAGGTACAATGCATGGACGACCAAGGAGGTACTAGCCCTGGAGATCTTTCAAGCGGGAATCGTTTGATATAGCTTAAAAGCCGCGAGGAGAAAATATGTCGGGCATGTGCTTAACTAGATCTCCCTTGCAGATTGGTAGACAAAAGATCCCTATACTTGCTGATCGTAGGGCCACTTTCAAAAGGAGATATTCTTTTGTAAGAGAAATTACTTTTCGCTACCACTTGTCTGAAAGTTGTGAGCAATGCAACAATGCGTATACTTTGTGAGGCAAGCGAAAAGAAATGTCATAATATTTTCGACATATAAATCAAAAATTACTCGACTGGGCACTTGTGGGCACTAATCTGACATATAGCATCATAATTTCCAATATTCCAACTAGCACATATTCAATTTTCATCTGCCGGAATTAATGCGAAGATTGTTAAAAAGGGGATTTTAGGATGATCATTTTTTAAACGCTTTTCACAAATTTAAGGTGCTGTCATTGAATATACCCCAATGTTTAGATATTATATCGTCGATATATTCATATTTTATCATGTGCCCAATTTTGGCGCTATTCAGCCAAATGAAAAGTGAAATATAAGCAATATTCTATTTATACAAAATTCGCTTCTCTGTTATCTCCATGAATCTGTCGGCTTTGAGGATCAGACATCAAAGGCAGCATTGAACCTGCATATTCTTTTGCGCGTCTTTAGAAAGTGACAGCTGTTTGCATAAATTAGTTGCCAGTTGGAACTCCATCTCTCGTATCTCCTTGGGACGACGTACAGGAAGTTTTTCCAATACCCTTACTACAGAAACGCAGGAATAGCAGAAGTTGACCAAGGACCTGTGCGTGCATTGTACATGCAGTACGCAGGCTACGTTGATGGCACGTGCCCCGTAGCCTACGACGAGTTGTGACCGCCGCATAAAGCTCAAGGTTGCTACGTTATAACGAAGTCGATGTAGTCAATCACAAATGTGAGATTATTATTTGGGTTTCCAAGAATTTGATATAATACCATATACATGATAATAATAGTAATTGCTATTTATATGAACCGGTTTCATCAAAGCGCTTTTAATGACATTCGTGAGTTTCCTCTCTTCGTCCTGCTCCCAATACTTTTTATCAAATTCCCTATACCTGGCTGTTCGTTTGTCTTTATTTTTATTTTCGGACAAATAAACCCTATTTCATTTTCGGAAAATTAACCCTATTTGATTTTCGGACGAATGAACCCCATATTTCACTTTCGGACGAACGAACCTTCGGACAATAAACCTTCGGAACGAGCTGCAGCCTTTAAAATAGTGTCTCATAAAGAGGAAATAAACTGCCTCACACTTAAACGGAAATCATACTTTGAAATTAAGTATATACTACTTTGGGAATATGATATCGTCGTTATTTGCCCTAAATGCAGATCATATTTCATTCCAAACTTAATGGCCAGTGAATAGTATGTGTTCATTTCATTTATTTAATTATATATTATAAGACATAACTTTAATCACATCAAATGTCAAAGAAATATGATAACGACGATGAGTGCGTCGTTGATGATGACGATGATCGGAGCCAGGCAAACTGTATCAACCAGCATGGTGACGGCTAATCAGTGTTCACCGTCTTCTTGATTTCTTTGTTCCTGTCTCCGATGACCTAGTCGACATCATCGAGCTCCATCGACCGCGATGGCATTGTTGTGGACTGAATGCTTGGTTCCGAAAAAATGGTTCATCTGATCGATTGGTATAATTTGATTGTGGAATGAAGAATTCTACTTCTATCTACTGGAATTCTTGATTGTTTCTTCCTGTTCCTGTAAATTCCAATGACCTGACAACATCCGGCTCCAGCGATCACGGGACAGCCGGGATCCACGAACGCTGTTGGCATGGAAGAAGAGGATTTTTCTATTTACAATGGGTTAATCCTTTCGAAACAAACTTCCGATGAAACGATTTAAAAGAAAAAAGAAATGTATTTTATCACAAAATAATTACCACTTTTCCAAAAAAAGAAATAAAGGCACCCTTATATGAATATTTATTTTAGCAGCTAATATTTTTGTACACAATATGATCATGATATTAATTTATGGAAATTAGGTGATATTTATTGTGGTTTCATATGTGTATGAATAAAGGAATAACTAACCTTAAATTTCTTTTAAAAAATGATAATAATAAATACAATGTTGGCCTATAAGATATTTTACTTTTGAGTGCTTATTTCTCTTTTCGTTGGTATAATTTGCCAATGGATGTTGATCACATGTATGTGAAAATTGATTGAATATTGGTAATTATGTCACCTGCGTCCGTGTAAAAATGACAGGGGTAAAAAGGGCAACAGTAGGCCTAAAGTTGGCAGAGATTTTAAAAAAAAAAAAAATGGTAGAGTACTGCATGGTAGGGGTGAAAATATGGCAAAGATAAAAATGGATAAAGACTTCATCAGGGGGAAAAATAACATTTAAGGGTGTGTATGTGAGAGAGAGAGAGAGAGAGAGAGATAGATAGCAGAGGAATATATTGGCAAGGGTAAAAATGGCAGAGGCATGCAGGTTTTAAATTAATAATTGCTGAGGAGTTTCTAAAATATGACGTTGAGGGCGCACTTACTCTACTTCATCTTATTTGTAAATCCATTTTCAGCAAAATAAACATTTTTTGAATGAAAGGGAGCTAGAATAAAACTATGATTTAAAGAGGAAATTTCTTGTCCAACATTGTCTTGTATAAGGCATAGTCTCTTTGATGCTTGCTTGAGTATAGTAACTTTCCACTATTTTTTGGTTCTCTTTCTTTAATTATTAGAGGAGAAATTTACAACAAAATTTTAATTTTTTTTAAATTTTAAATTACACTTTTGTATGGCGACTCTGCTGACATCACTTTTCTGTATTTTTTTGGTTGTTTTTTTTGACAGTGTATTCTAAAAGATTTCCCCCTCATTTTGTCTGATATAGGTTTCCTACTCAGTGGCGGATCCAGGCCGGGGCGTAGGGGACGCACCCCCCCCC
>CALNVZ010003233.1:4115-16290 GCA_940671915.1 Paracentrotus lividus
GTAAATGTGGGATTCCTCCCCATATATTCCAATACTTTACTACTGGTACCTCGTTCAGCTAACCAATCATGAGCTGGCTGCCTGACTATAGCACTCGAGAAGCTACGACTCATACCGTTAGTCTAGATTCTAGACCTTTTTTTATGAATTTTATAATGCCCAAGCATAGCTGCTATGCACACTGCACGCGTCAAGCCGAGTGATGGAGCGACCCCGAGAACCTGTCCGCCCGAGAACCTGTCCGCCCTGGCGCGCGGACAGGTTCTCGGGCAGTGCAGTGTGCATAGCAGCTATGCTTGGGCATTATAAAATTCATAAAAAAAAGATCTAGAATCTAGACTAACGTACCGGACTCCTAGTCTGCACTAGCACTGGCACTGCACTTGCTGCTGCTGCAGCACTGTTGATACTGCATACTTCATGTAGCTCAGCACCGTGGTGTACTCGGTTGAGACTATATGAGCTCCAATTCTCGTTGATTATGCACGAGCGGCTTCCGCGCGCGCTGCATGCATGATATACATTAGAGATATGCTATACACAATACACATGGTTCATTAAATACAGGCAAAGTATTCTTTATTGCCAAAATGCCTAACTATATAAGGCGGGCTCCTAAACTCTATATTGGGCTCCTATTCTCTCTGAATCATGACAGACGATGAAACTCACCATGAAATGCCACAAAAGTGAACGATTTCGTTCAAATTGAAGTTTTGATGATCTTTGCAAATAAATAATCACTTGTAATAATCGGGGGAAGGGGCTATCTGTATTTATCATGATCAAAACTTGTATTCTTAAACATACAGCTTAAACGGGGCTCCAAAACTCTATATCGGGCTCTTATTCTCTATGAAGTATGACAGACAATGAAAATCATCATGAAAAGCTACAAAAATGAATAATTTTGATCAAATTAAAGTTTTGACGATTTTTGGAAATAAATAATCACTTGTATTAATTGGGGGAGGGGGGTATCTGTAATTATCATGATCAAAATTTGCGTTCTAAAACGTACAGCTTAAAGGGGCTCCAAACTCTATATCGGCTCTTATTCTTTGATCATGACAGATACCCCCCCCCCCCAATTAAATACAAGTGATTATTTATTTGCAAAGGTCATCAAAACTTTAATTGATTGAAATAATTCATTTTATGGCGATTCATGATGATTATCATTGTCTGTCATACTTCATAGAGAATAAGAGCCGCGATATAGAGTTTTGGAGCCCGTTTAAGCTGTACGTTTAAGAATACAAGTTTTGATCATGACAATACAGATAGCCCCTTCCCCCGATTATTACAAGTGATTATTTATTTGCAAAGATCATCAAAACTTCAATTTGAACGAAATCGTTCACTTTTGTGGCATTTTCATGGTGATTTTCATTGTCTGCATGATTCAGAGAGAATAGGAGCCCATATAGAGTTTCAGAGCCCCTTTCAATTAAGCTGTTCGCTTATGAATACAAGTTTTGATCATGATAATTACAGATACCCCCCCCCCTGATTATTACAAGTGATTATTATTTGCAAAGATCATCAAAACTTTAATTTGAACGAAATCGTTCACTTTGTGGCATTTCATGGTGATTTCATCGTCTGTCATGATTCAGAGAGAATAAGACCCAATATAGAGTTTAGGAGCCCGCCTTATATAGTTAGGCATTTTGGCAATAAAGAATACTTTACCTGTATTGTAAATGAACCATGTGTATTGTGTACAGCATAATCTCTAATGTATATCATGCATGCAGCGCGCGCGGAAGCCGCTCGTGCATAATCAACGAGAATTGGAGCTCATATAGTCTCAACCGGTGTACTCTCAATCTCACCTCCGCGATTTGACTCTGGTTTATCAGGTAATAATAATAATAATAATAATAATAATATAAATAATAATGGCCTTATCGTCGTTTCGGAAACCACTCGCTCAATGCTTGTACACAAGTGAATTGGGGTGGAAAGAGGAAACCAATACGTGTTACTGAATAAAGCGCTGCTGTACAAAGTGAATGGTGGTTTCCTCAATCACGATGCCATAATAAACTTAGACCCTATATAGATCTAGCGCCTTTTCCATGGATACAAGCGCTGCACTGCTCCCTCAGGGAAATTCAAAATGAATGATCACTCAGGCCATGAAGGATAGAGTCTAACGTTACACTACTAAAAAGTTAACGTTAGGCCTAACTTAACAGTTAGACTCTAAAAGATATGTCTTGCTATTTCTTAAGACGAAGGGAGCCTATTCATGCTATTCCAGAGACGATGAGCAAGTGATTGAAAGGAATTGAAACCAGCCTACCTGGGAACAAAAAATGTGGGAGCCGAGGCAGATCTGAGCGAATATGTTGTGGTTAATGGTTGAAGGAGTGAAGAAATGTATTATATTGAGGAAGTGTGGATGAAATGGTTTGAAAGGTTTGAATAAAAAGGGTATAATGGCAGAATACCCTACCGGCTGTTAGTCTTGTTTAAAGAGGTTTAAATATCGTTAAAGATTTTTTCTTTCGCTGTAGAGAATGAATGAATATTAAAGTTTATATATATGAGGTGTTTGGAATTGTGTGGCAAAAAAAGTGGAATTTTACGCCATTTTTGGAAGGTACTTTGTGCCGAATTTGCACATCGTCGTAAATTTGCAACACTAACTATCCGATTTCTGGTCTATTCTCATGTTATATTAACAACACTGAATTCCGGCTTGAACCTACCTTTAACTTCTCTGTCTCTTATTTTCAATTGTGAGACGTATTAATGAATTAACAACATAAAATCCCAACACAGTTTCATTAAATCGACGACATGTCTCGATCAATGCGGAGCTATATACGGTATCGTCAAAGAAACAAATAGGTTTTTTTTTTTTTTTTTTTTTTTTTTTTAAATACATAGATCTATATTATGTACGTGTAGTTTTGTCTATTAATTACGATACTATTTAATGCGGAGCTATTATTACGGTATCGTCAAAGAAACAAATAGTTTTTTTTTTTTTTTTTTTTTTTTTTTTTAAATACATAATTATATGTACGTGTTGTTTGTCTATTTAGACTATATAAGTGAGTTTGTTCGGGATTTTTTTTGTGTGTGTCCAGTATTCTGTTTTTGAGTTTCCTTATTATCCATTTATAACCAAGAATTTAACAAATTCACTAGTCTAAATTTTAATGACCCGTGTAACCCCCCCCCCTCAAAAAAAAAAAAAAAAAAAAACCTTCATATTATCATATTTTATTACTTACTTAAACGTCCAAAGATTTTTAAAAAAAATCAACCCTGGCTGCATATATCATAATAAATAAATAAATATAAAATGAAATACATATAGATATATATAAATAAACACACAAACAACCAAAATTATGAAACAATGTAATAAAACTTGTTAGGTAAAAGTGCGGATTTTGGAGAGAGGCATTGATCCAAAGGCCACCTCTACCCCCTTTACCCTCCCCTCCAACCCCAATAAAAACACTAATACAATATAATGAAACTTTTAGAAAAAATAATTGTGTGAGCGCAAAGCGCGAGCAAACATTGCATTATGTTTAGACATCAAAAGTAATACAAGTTATTTAACAATGGCAAGCGTCAAACACCATCGAAACTTTTGTGCATTGCACTGATCGTAAATATCATTATTCATGCGGTCTTCGATCATGAATACAATTACAAATTCATCAAATTGATGAGGAAAACATCAATTTGCTATATTGAATTGTAACATCCCCGACAACAACAACAACAATCCCCCAAGCGGCAGTGCAATACAAGTCAACGAAGTGTCTTCAACCACAGACTGAATAAAGAAAAAAAAAGGTTCTTTTAAGAACCAACAAAACCCCAAGAAAGATACACGCTTACTTTATGTAACATGATGCACAATTCACTTAATAATGTAAATAATTCAATGAATATCCCTTAAATCAACATTCAAATCTATTTATAATAGTAATAATAACAATATCAATCTTAAACAAAACAAAACTTCTAATTTATAATATCTCAACATTTCAAAAAAACTACTCGAAGAGTAGAAAATAACATATCAAAAAAATAATAATAAATTAAAACTGAACCAAAAGCAACAAAATAATAGATAAAAGACAGCAATACTACTAGCAAATGCCAATGGATTTAATGACTGGTTATAAAAGCACTTTGAGAAGAACAGTTTATCAAGTCAATACCATTCAGATGGCTCACAAATTTAAAACATTACCAAAAATTAGTGATTACAATTAACAAATTAACTTTTTTTTATTGTTTAAAGAAAATATTTCACCATATATTCACATATATATCGTTTTCTCTACATTGCACTCTATATTCTTCGTTTGCACTATTCTCACTTTATCTCTCATTCTCTTTGTCTCTATCTTCCTCTCTCTCTCTCTCTCTCTATCTCTCTCTATTTGTATCCCTCACAATCACAACAAAAAATTCAAAGAATCTTTTCAAAGTTGTTTCCGCAAATCATTCTTTTTGCGAAGACGTCGACAGAAAAGAAATTTTAAACAAAACAACGGATAAAAAAAAATGTTACAAACGTCTCCGTATCGCTGAACGGCTACGAGTTATTGAACTCTATATCCTTCGTTAGCACAGACTATATATCTCACTCTATATCAATCGTCTTCGCGGAGAGACATACCACCATAAGCCAATAAGTCATAACACCAATCCATCTAATTACTTTCTCACCTTCAACATACAATACATAAATATAAATTAATTTCAAAGATTGAATGAATCCAAACTAAAAAAAGCATTATCATTTGGTTATAAAATAAAAGAATAAAAAAATACCCCCGGCCCAGCAACATCGTTAAATATTAATTTGTTATGATAAGAATAGCTTAAGATATGAAACAAATATTTTCTTTTCAATATGAAGAGAGCAAACGATCGCTAAAAATTTGCGGCTCGCCCTTCACGATTGCTTTGCTTTTTGCATTAATGAAATGCAACATCATTAAAACCATCAATTAAAATGCAGTTTTTTGGGCCTACCCCCTATTCATCAGAATGCATTTCTCTTTATACATCTAGTCTCAATTCTCCGTTTTGCATGAAGAAAACCCCTATTCTAATACATCGTGACTCTCACTTTCAAATTTGTTCCACTGCCTGAAGTAAAACAACTTGGGCATAACATGCCGTTCCACCATTTACTTAAAATTAAATGGCAAGGTTAGCGCTTGCAATGTCTTATATGGGCAAAATTGTATTCATGGTGGCAATTTCAGATACATATTCAAACCTATAAAGTTTTCATTTTTTAAAAATATATTATAAATAAAAAAGGTGTATATATATATATATATATATATATATATATATATGTATATATATATATTTGCTAGTGTATATTATTATTTTCTTCTCGAAAAAGTAAAAAAATTATTTAGATTACTTGTTTTAGGTCAGTAGACCTATACATAAATATATTGCAGAATATTTCAAACTCGCGCTACGCGCTCGTTTGCTCGCTCCGCTTGCAAGATATTTCTTTTTAAAGCTGGGCCCCCCCCCCCCTCTAAAATCCCGGATCCACGCCTGTATAGCCTCATCATTCTTACCATTATAAGAACGCAAATATTTCATAGTACATGAGTGTAATAACTTTTCATTTGTTTAATTTTAATTTTAAATGAGTACGTCATTATCTAACAAACAATTTCAGAACGATTTGAAACGTTTTGATCACGTACTATAGGTCTTACTCTCACATGAACATTTACAAAAAAAAAATCAGATTAAATAAATGTTGGACTTTTAATTTTCACAAAAAAATTAACTGTCGTTGAACGTTACAAAATGTAATTTCTTAATTAAAACGTTCACAAAACATATTAAATAGTACCTTATGCTACAGTCACAATGAACTACAGTTACGTCCACCGTTGCGTATATAAATGTTATTTTTGTCCAAGAATTTCTTTTTTCTCTCTACTATCTGTTCTTCTATCATCTCTTCTTCTTCGGATTCCAGCATTAATTTCAATCATAAATGCGTTCATAGCATATCAAATAAATAATTCGCAAATCAATTCATGGACAAATAAAATTGCCATAAGTATAAAAATAATATTAATATTAAATATCTTCGGTCTTTAATGACATTGTTTAAATCTAACTCAAAATAAAAACAAAACAATTACACAATACAGTAATGTACTAATAAATATCTGCGTTCTTATATGCCACATGAAGCTACGTAAAACTCCAAAATTAAAACCCAAGAAAAAAATGCGATACATTAAAAACAAAATCTCCCCCATTCCACTGACAATCGGGCTCTCATCTCGATCTTTAATGACATTGTTTACATATAAATGAAGATTAAATGTAAACAAAACAAGAAAAATTTACAGTCACGTACTATGAAATATGTGCGTTCTTAAATGCCAGTGATGATAAGGCCACGCAAGACTTCAGAATCTTAACAATTATTAAAATAAAAGAATCATCGTTTCCCACTTTTGTTACAACTACTTCATATCTTTCTAGATGATATAGAAATATATAAAATGAAAGGTCGTAGTGCGTAGGCCCGTAGGCCAGGAAAATATATTGAAATATAAAAGGATGGAGTGCGTAGGTGCGTAGGCCAGGAAAATATCTTGAAATATAAAAGGATGGAATGCGTAGGTGCGTAGGCCAGGAAAACATATTGAAATATAAAAGGATGGAGGGCGTAGGTCCGTAGGCCAGGAAAATATAATAAAAATTAAAAGGATGGACGTGCCGTATGGTCGAAGCCCTAGAAAATAATATTGAAATACAAAGGGATGGAGTGCGTAGGTCCGTAGGCAGGAAAATATATTGAAATATAGAAGGATGGAGTGCGTAGGTCCGTAGGCCAGGAAAATATATTGAAATATAAAAGGATGGAGTGCGTAGGTCCGTAGGCCAGGAAAATAATTGAAATATAAAAGGATGGAGTGCGTAGGTCCGTAGGCCAGGAAATATATTGAAATATAAAAGGATGGAGTGCGTAGGCCCGTAGGACAGAAAAACATATTAAAATATAAAAGGATGGATGCGTAGGTCCGTAGGGCAAGAAATATATTGAAATTAAAAGGATGGAGTGCGTAGGTCCGTAGGCCAGGAAAATATATTCAAATATAAAAGGATGGAGTGCGTAGGTCCGTAGGCCAGGAAAATAAATTCAAATATAAAAGGATGGAGTGCGTAGGTCCGTAGGCCAGGAAAATATATTGAAATATAAAAGGATGGAGTGCATAGGTCTGTAGGCCAGGAAAATATATTGAAATATAAAAGAATGGAGTGCGTAGGTCCGTAGGCAAGGAAAATATATTGAAATATAAAAGGATGGAGTGCGTAGGCCCGTAGGACAGAAAAACATATTGAAATATAAAAGGATGGAGTGCGTAGGTCCGTAGGCCAAGAAATATATTGAAATATAAAAGGATGATGCGTAGGTCCGTAGGCCAGATATAGTGATATATTGTAATATGAAAGGATGGAGTGCGTAGGTCCGTAGGCCAGGAAAATATATTGAAATATAAAAAGGATGGAGTGCGTAGGCCCGTAGGACAGAAAAACATATTGAAATATAAAAGGATGGAGTGCGTAGGCCAGGAAAACATATTGAAATATAAAAAGATGGAGTGCGTAGGTGCGTAGCCAGGAAAACATATTGAAATATAAAAGGATGGAGTGCGGAGGTGCGTAGGCCAGGAAACATATTGAAATATAAAGGATGGAGTGCGGAGGCTGCGTAGGCCAGGAAAACATATTGAAATATAAAAGGATGGAGTGCGTGGGTGCGTAGGCCAGGAAAACATATTGAAATATAAAAGGATGGAGTGCGTAGGTCCGTAGGCCAGAAATATATTTGTAATATCAAAGGATGAAGTGCGTAGGTCCGTAGGCCAGGAAAACATATTGAAAATTAAAAGGATGGAGTGCGTAGGTCCGTAGGCCAGGGAAATATATTGTAAAATTAATAGGATGGAGTGCGTAGGTCCGTAGGCCAGGAAAATATATTGAAATATAAAAAGATGGAGTGCGTAGGTGCGTAGGCCAGGAAACATATTGAAATATAAAAGGATGGAGTGCGTAGTTGCGTACGCCAGGAAAACATATTGAAATATAAAAGGATGGAGTGCGTAGGTCCGTAGGCCAGGAAAATATATTAAAATAAAAGGATGGAGTCGTAGGTCCGTAGGCCAGGAAAACATATTGAAATTAAAAGGATGGAGTGCGTAGGTCCGTAGGCCAGGAAATATTGTAATTAAAAGGATGGAGTGCGTAGGTCCGTAGCAAGGAAAATATATTGTAATATAAAAGGATGGAGTGCGTAGGTCCTTAAGCCAGGAAAATATATTGAAAATTAAAAGGATGGAGTGCGTAGGTCCGTAGGCCAGAAAATATACTGAAATATAAAAGGATTGGAGTGCGTAGGTCCGTAGGCCAGGTAAATATATTGTAGAAGTCTAATATAAAAGGATGGAGTGCGTAGGGTCGTAGGCCAGGTAAATATATTGTAGAAGTCTAATATAAAAGGATGGAGTGCGTAGGTCCGTAGGCCAGGAAAATATATTGAAATATAAAAGGATGGAGTGCGTAGGCCGTGGGCCACGAAAACATATTGAAAAATAAAAGGAGGAAGTGCGTAGGCCGTGGGCCAGGAAGATATATTGAAATCCGTACTTCGTATGAAAGGTAATAGATCCATTTTGAAATGTGTAAAGTCCGTGAATCGTTGTCATCACTACTCTAACGAAATTTTTTTTAAGCTTCCAAAATGTGGTAGGGTATTCTGCAGTTATTCCCTAAAAAGTTAGAATTCGGTATTGTATTTCATGAACAGGGAGCCAGTGAAGTTCGTTAAGGAGAGGGGTAGCATGTGACCATTTTGACTTCTGAAAAATTAGTCGGGCACAGCTATTCTGGAGGCGTTGTAGCCCCAGGACGCTGCCACTTCGTGGCAGCGTCCTGAAGGAAACCCTTCAAAATTTTTAAAGTGCGATTTGGAATGGTTAAAAATACTACTAAGAATCGGTCAAATGTAGCAAAAATAAAATTCATATAATGTCACTTACCTAAACAGACTAGATGCAAATCAGATATTCCTAAAAAATTGTGTGCACTTGAAGAAATCTTGTATTTTCCAGTCCATTTCAGAGTCTCCTCCGACTCTGTCAAAATACTAGCGTGTAGCAGGCATGTAGAGTATATAGCTGCTGCTGATGTCGCGCATGCATGTTGCAAACTAATCACCGCGAATGTGACTCATTTAACTACACTGTAACAGCAATTCTGATGACATTTTTTTGCTTTATGATCATCGTAAAAAATGAGGATAGACATCCGGCTAGTATTGTAAGTAGACCCTACATAAACTAATAAATAAAAATAAGTTTGTCCATCTTTTATTCCATAATTTTGACATTCTTGTCTGGAAAAGGGAATCACCTCATGTTTTTGAGCTAATAACTCGCAGCCCGTACACTTTGTGTACGGGCTGCCGCAGTAAGAGGCGTTGGAGCTTGTCAAGTTTTGTTCTGTTATACACCACAGCAAGCAACACCTTACTGCGGCAGCCCGTACACGAAGTGTACGGGCTGCGAGTTATTAGCATCAAAACATGAGGGCCTTCCCTTTTCCAGATAAGAATGTCAAAATTATGGAATAAAAGATGGACAAACTTATTTTATTTATTAGTTTATTTGTACTGAGACCTGCTCTTTCTTCCACTCCATTAGATCTGATTATACTTTACTTACTTTACTTTACTTACTTTAATCCAACGATGCTTGTAGGACAGTGCCTGTTCATCGATCGGTTGAAAATAAATATTGCATCTTTCTTTTATATTTGGGTTGTCATGTCGTGCTTCATTCAGGATCAGTGATGCATCTTTAATATCTGCTAGAGTAGCCTGGATTAGGCGTGCCTGATGTTGTTCTTAGAATTATATGGGTTCATATTTCGATGCATCGTTTTTCCAAAACTTATCTAGTCTCATCTTGAATGAGTTGATTGAAGGTGCAGTCACCACCTCATCTGGGAGGCTATTCAAGAATCAATTACACGGTTGGAGAAGAAGTGTTTCCTTACGTCGAGTCGGGCATACTTCTTTGCAAGGTTTAGGGAGTTTCCTCTTGTCCTTTCTTCTGTAGATAGTTCAAAGAGCGGAACATCAGTCTTGTACAGGCCATGTATATATTTGTAGACGTCTATCATGTCACCTTCTTTCGTCTAAAGAACAGCGTCGAAAGTTTCAAGTGCTTTAGTCGCCATCATAGGATAGGTTTTTGACGCTGGGATCATCTTT
The DNA here is from genome assembly GCA_940671915.1 of Paracentrotus lividus. Classification (NCBI taxonomy): domain Eukaryota; kingdom Metazoa; phylum Echinodermata; class Echinoidea; order Camarodonta; family Echinidae; genus Paracentrotus; species Paracentrotus lividus. The sequence goes on from CALNVZ010003233.1 coordinate 14,434, forward strand.
GTGGCTCTACGTTGGATTGCCTCAATTGCCCTCTGTTCTCCTAATTTATGGCGACCAAACTGCTTGACTATCCTCCAGGATAGGACGGATAAGGCCTTTAAACAGGAAATTGAAGGTCTCTGTATCTAGGTTTACAAATGATCTGCGAATAAGGCCTAGTAACCTATTCGCCCTGGCAACAGCTTGAGAGATGTGCTCGTGAAAGTTTAGATGAGGGTCTACCTGAACACCGAGTCCTTCTCCACCATTGTTTCCACCAAAGTAATCTCTTCATCTCCATTCCTCATGACATATTGTGTTCGGAAGGTATACGACCAACTTTTAGCACTTTACATTATCAGGGTGGAACCTCATCTGCCATTTCTTGCCAGTCTTGCAAGCTGTCTAGGTCGGCCTGTAGTTGCAGCGAGGATTCGTCTCTATCTGTCCTTGCATAGATTTTTGTTTCATCAGCAAACAGTTTTACTCCTGACCTGACTACTTCTGAAGGTCGTTGATATATATTACAAACAAGGTCGGGCCTAGCACACTTCCTTGTGGAATTCACTTTCGACATTCGACCATTTGGATTGCTGTCCATTTATCACCACTCTTTGTTGTCTTCCCAGAAGGAATCCCTTGATCCACCTTAGTACAGGGCCTTGAATTCCATAGGCATCTAACTTACTCAGTAGACGGTGGTGAGGAACTGAGTCGAAGGCCTTCATGAAATCCATGTATATGAATCAACTTTGCCATCTCATCCAAGGCTTTTGTCCATTCCTCCAGTACTTCTAACAGTTGTGTGGTGCAAGAACGGTTGGTTACAAATCCATGCTGGTGTAGTGAAAGAATGTCGGATCCGTCAAGTGTTCAATGATGTCTGTCTTACGATTGTTTCAAATACTTTGCAGATTATACATGTCAGGCTAACTGGTCTGTAGTTCTTGCTCTCGCCTTTGTTTCCCTTCTTGAAGATTGGTGAAACATTTGTGACTTCCAGTCTGTGGGCAGTTCTCCAGCTTGCAGACTCATCTTAAATAGCTTTGTGAGTGGTTCTGCACAGACACCTGCCAGTTCTAGGAGTATTCGTGGATGTAGACCATCTGGTCCCGGGGACTTGTCTGGCTTGAGTTTGCATAACAGCTTAAAAAACATCTCCGATCAAAAGTCAATATTTTCCAGTGGAGCATATAATCTATCGGGAGGGGGTCGGCATACTTTCCCGATTTTCAACAGTAAAGACACTACAGAAGAAATCCTGCAGTAAATCGGTTCTCAGTATCAGATGTTGTCTGGCTACCATCAGGTTTTTTTAGATTTGCCACGCTTTCTCTAGCTGTCGTCTTAGACCGAACATAAGACCAGAATGCTTTAGGGTTCTTTTTACTCCAGATGCTATGCCTTCTCAAACTTTTAACAGCTTTCTTGCATGACCATTTCGCTGGTTGCTTCTCTAGTATAGAGGTTGTGGTCTTTTTGACATCTTGTGTACAGCTCTTGGTCGTTTTCACCCTTGTTTGCATTTTGTTGTCATATTCTCTTTTGTTTCACGCCACTTTCTGTACAGCTGTTTTTTTCTGACAAGCGTATGTTTTGGTGTCCATCCATGGCTTCTTTTCTGGTTTGACTCGAGTTTGGCTTGGGGTGTATCTCTCAACAGCCTTATTTACGTTTTCCTTAAAGATTTCCCAGGATTCGTTGACAGTTTTCTCTTGGAAGACGATATCCCAGTTGACCTTCTCTATCATGTCTGCCATACTGTCTAAGTTGCCTGTTATAAAGGTATCTAATTGTTTTCTTGCCTTCTTGGTTCATTTTCATCTTGAAAGTTAGGGAGCAGTGGTCACTTTTTCCAACACTTGCTGTTGTTTCTAT
>CALNVZ010003233.1:16390-32994 GCA_940671915.1 Paracentrotus lividus
ACGATATCCCAGTTAACCTTCTCTATCATGTCTGCCATACTGTCATAGTCTGCCTTGTTATAAAGGTATCTAAACACAACACAAAAAGTAAGTTCCCCCTATTTCAGATATCAATAATTTTTTAACCAGGAGGAATTTTAAAAATCTAATTATATGTCCATGTAGGGAATATAATTAGCTACCATAGAACCGAATTTTAGGACAAATCATAAAGTCATGGTTCAGTGATTAATGGTTGAATGCAAAAATGTCATTTTTTGAAGTTCACAAGCTTAAAATCACAACTTTGATTCAATGGAATCGGACCCATTTTCAGATTTTAAACAATTTACACGTCAGAATGTATGCAAAACGTGCTTCCCAACGTACGGAAACGAAATTTGCGTCAAATTTCACGATTGAGTGAGCATGCAGCAAAAATTGCCCAAACTGAGATTTTTACTTCTTTGCCATGGTATAATCGATCAAATGTGAGGGAATTCCTGTTTTGGAAGTGTATACAACCAATATCCATCCATTCACGGTTGAATGAACCCATCAATCAACCAAAAAATAGGCCATTTTAGAATTACGAAGAGTCATTGTAGTAATTTTATGCACTAGAAAGCATCTCAATAACTTTTTTTGGGTTTTATTTATATTCTTTGGGTACGTGTCAATGATCCTATGACATTTGTTAAAAAATTTATGCTTCAGTGAGCACGTGAGAGTGGAAAAGCCCTTTTCTCACGTACGGACTAAAATTCAAATTCTTACTTTGATTGAATACAACAATTATTGTTGGGGAGTACGTTTGATTTTATTTTCACAAAATCCCGATGTTTCACGCCTCAGTGGGCACAAGATACAAGAAAATCATGAAAATGAGAAGAAAGTTTGGGGCTTCGTCATGGTTCAGTGACTTTTAGAATACGTAATTTGAATCAAGATCATGTTAGTTGGAAATCAGTTGAAGCTGTGTGCCAAGTTTTGTGACATAACTCACGGTAGAATTAACAATAATCATCAATGAAATTGGTGAATTTCACGTTAGTCAGGTATTGATTTCCTCCTCCATTGACTTTATGTACAGAGGTTTAACGAAAGTTTAACAAAAGTTAAATTTGGCATATTTTAGTTGTCAGTTTTTATCCATTTGACTGTGAATTCTTGTATGAAACTTTGCACATAGCTTCAACTGGTCTCTAACTAACATGATCGGTACTCAAATTACGTATTCGAAAAGTCACTGAACCATGACGAAGCCCAAAATTTTCTTCTCATTTTCATGATTTTCTTGTTTCTTGTGCCCACTGAGGCGTGAAACATCGGGATTTTTATGAAAATAAAATCAAAAGTACTCACTGAAAAGAATTGTTATATTCAATCACAGTAAGAATTTGAATTTTAGTCCGTACGTGAAAAATGGCTTTTTCAGTCTCACGTGCTCACTGAAGCATGAATTTTTGAATAAATGCCATAGGATCATTGACACGTGCCCAAAGAATATAAATAAAACCCCAAAATTGTTATTGAGATGCTTTCTAGTGCATAAAATTACTACAATGACTCTTCGTAATTCTAAAATGGCCTATTTTTTGGTTGATTAATGGTTTCATTCAACCGTGAATGGATGGATATTGGTTGCATACACTTCCAAAACAGGAATTCCCTCACATTTGATCGATTATACCATGGCAAAGAAGTAAAAATCTCAGTTTGGGCAACTTTTGCTGCATGCTCATTCAACCGTGAAATTTGACGCAAATTTCGTTTCCGTACGTTGGGAAGCACGTTTTGCATACACTCTGACGTGTAAATTGTTTAAAATCTGAAAATGGGTCCGTTATCATTGAATCAAAGTTGTGATTTTAGGCTTGTGAACTTCAAAAAATGACATTTTTGCATTCAACCATTAATCACTGAAGCATGACTTGATGATTTTTCTTAAAGTCCCAGACCGGACCGAGAAATGAAAACCAAAATTACATATAAAACGAAAGCTAATATTTCTTCCTAATACAACAATTCCCAATTTAAGCATTTTTATCTTCCATTTAGAAAGTATTTCATTAAAAAGGTGATCGAACCTCAACCAGGCCATCCCTCCCAAGTACTCGTAAAAGTACCCCTATTATATAATGCGGCTGATGACGTCAAAGAAGTTTAAGGGAATGCTGCTGCCAGGCATGATAGGGTTTCGGCTGTAGAAAACACGTTTGTATTGCTATGTCAGAACAATAGACCCCATGTGTGCTAGAATTCTATTGTTCTGACATAGCAATACAAACGTGTTTTCTAAAGGCGAAACCCAATCATGCCTGGCAGTAGCATTCCCTTAAACTTCTTTGACGTCATCAGCCGCATTATATAATAGGGATACTTTTACGAGTACTTGGGAGGGATGGCCTGGTTGAGGTTCGATCATCTTTTTATGAATACTGTTATGAAAATTTAATTTATTTTGGGGGTATTTATGTTATACGCCTACTTAGCTTTCAATCGATGTAAGGTTGTATTTACTCTGTCAACGGTCTTTAAAATTCGGTTCTATGGTAGCTAATTCAATTCCTTACATGGACATATAATTAGATTTTTAAAATTCCTCCTGGTTAAAAAATTATTGATATCTGAAATAGGGGGAACTTTCTTTTTGTTTTGTGTTTAGATTGTTTTCTTGCCTTCTTGGTTCCTATTTTCATCTTGAAAGTTTGGGAGCAGTGGTCACTTTTTCCAACACTTGCTGTTGTTTCTATGCTATCTATAAACTCCTCATCATTCGTGAAGATCAAATCTAGAAGGTTGGAGTTTTGTTCTAGGCGATGTCTAGTTGGTTCAAGTTGATGTTGGACAAGGAATGCATCTCTAGTACATTCCAAAAATCTTTTAGCTGGGTGATCAGTTCTCGTTTGGCTGCTCTCTGTGTCCCAGTTTATCCGTGGGAAGTTGAAGTCACCCATCAGGAGCTTGTAGGAATAGGTATCATGTCCAAATTCCATTAAGAGTTCATTTAGGTTGTCATTAGCCAAGTTGTTGCTATTTGGACTTCTGTATACAACACCAATCAGCATTTTTTCTGTCACTGAAAGTTGAATTTGTGCAAACACCGCGTCCTTGAAGTCATTTTCATCATACTTTGGACAAGCATCTGGTTTGAGACTGGACAGTATATACAAACAAACTCCACGGCCATTCTCTTGGAGGTTGTGAAATGTTTCATATCCTTGGATGTAGACCTCATGCGTTTGTATTTCATACCGACAGTTCTTGGGCTTAACTTCTGTCAACCCAATTATGTGGGGCTTGTGAAGGGCAATAAGTGCTTCTAGCTAAAAATTCCCCGGCCGCGTAATACCAAAGACGTTAAAAAATGGTACAAGAGGGGGATAGAGCAACGTCCTTCCGGCGCTGCTCAGCGGCTGCCGGGCCCACGAGAAAAGGGGCAAAATAAATATCCTTTCCGGACAATAAAATTTGGAGCATTTTTTTTTGTTCAATAGTGAGTCCACATTTGTGTAAAAACATTTGAAGTGGTGCTGAGTACTTTGTGTACTAGAACAAAAATCATCACTCCTTTTTTGCGCTAGTTTTGGTGATCTGGGGTTCTCTGGCTCTCCATTGCGTCCAGCAAAGTTTGCAGGTCCTGGGTTACCGGTGTATCTTGTTCTTTGGGGTGCCTCCCTTGGCTGTTGGTTACCGGTATGTCCTGGGTTACCAGTATATCTTGTCGGACTTGAGCATCCTGGTTGGTATCCCGAGGTCGATGATTGGGGTGCCTCCCTTGATTGTTGGTTGCCCGTACATAATCTCCTATGTTCACTACCTTTCCATTTCGTCTGATCCACTTTGCTTGGTTGTCTCCTTTCTGGAGAGACTCTTCCTTTTTTGACTGCCATTCCTTTCGTAACTTTGTTTCTTCCTGCCTTTGTAGTGGTGTCAGGTCTTTGCGAATTGTTATATCTTTGGTGTTGTCAATGCTTCTCAGTTTATGGGCAGACTTTAGTATTGTATCTCTCTGTGTTTGCGAGTCTACCGTTATCCTTAGGGGCCTTGGTTTATTCCCTATACTGTTTCACGGTTATAGCGGCCTAGGCGTCTGCAATCTCTGATGTCAAGTGGGGTTGCATCGATCTGTGTGAAGACTGCTTGGATTAGGTCTGATTGATCAAGCTTCTTTTCAATGCTATCCAATCGTGAAGAGGGGGCCTGGTTTTGAGGTTGGTTAGCCTTTGGATTCAGCAAACATGATGGACACTTCCAATCTACTTCAGGCTTGCCTAACAATCTCTTCTCGGTTTAGGTGTAGGGTAGGCAATTAAAACACATCCATCCTCCACAGCTACCGCATTCAAGCATATCTAATTTGAGCGTAGGATCATCAAGATTTACTTTGCATGGTCCAAGGCATAGTGATTGCTGGTGTCCAGTCGTGGCATTTAATCCAGGGTCTATATTTGCGGCAGCTTGAGAACCGGTTCCATATCCTTGAGGGGTACATGTAGGTGTATCATTTGGGATATCATGGTTCGTTAAAACAAACCAGTTGAAGCCTTATATAAAGCATTTAAAATGAGGAGAGATGTCCTTCGGGGGAGTTGTCCTGCGGGGAAGTTGTCCTCCAGGGGAGTTGTCCTCCGGGGAAGTTGTCCTCCGGGGGAGCTGTCCTCCGGGGGAGCTGCCCTCCGGGGGAGTTATCCTCAGGGGCAGTTGTCCTCGGGGGACCAGTCCTCCGGGGGAAATGTCCTGCGTGGGAGTTGCCCTCTATAGGGAGCTGTCCTCCGGGGAAGTTGTCCTCCGGAAGAGCTGTCCACCAGGGGAGTTGTCCGTTGGGAGTTGTCCCCCGGGGGAGATGTCCTGATACGGTTATAGGAAAGGAAATTCTCCACAAGATATGTTCCCATTTTTAAAATCAGAATTCGGAATCATGACTTATTTAACTTGTCGTATTGGAGTTTTTGTTTTGTTTTGTTTTGTTTTGTTTTTTTTGCCGTTCGTTTTGTGGGTTCGAGTCCGGTGTGTCCACATCTTTTTTTTCTTCAAGTGAATGTCTTTCTCGGTCATTGCAACACACATACAACCGCCAATAATGTGATAAAAAATATAGAATAAAATAAAATAAAATAAAATGGAATAAATATAATAAAGTAAAATCAAATCAAATCAAGTGAAATCAAATCAAATCAAATCAAACAAGTCATGATGACGTCATCCATGCACCATTTTGTAAAAAATTCAAACATTAATCATATCATCAATATAAATCGTACAAAATCAATCATATTTACAGCACATCAATTTCATGTAAAAGGTCATCAGACCATGTCATGCCTCATTTGATCCTCAATTATATCATGACGTCATCAAAATGGTGTCGGAACTCAAAATTTCCTTTTTGCTTTTATGACGTCATGAAAAAATTATGCAAATTTGATTCCAACTCTGTAAATATTGGTCGATTTTCGCCCAAATTTCAATATTTAATTCTTCTCCTTCTTGAAAGTACAGGCCACCGTCTGGTGTTTTGTCGTACCGTTTAACTTGCCGTAAGATGGAAATCGCACTTTTCGTTCTACGTGTAAACCATGTACTGGAATTTTAGATGCAATTTGAAGTGGATTTTGTACACAACCCAAGGATAACTTCAGTTGCTTTGTACTGAGCGCATTATATCACGTCAGTGCATTTCCTCTTTGTTTCATCTTTTCTATACATCTCCTATGTAGTTCTTTGTTTTATCTTTCTTCCATCTTTCTTCTATCATTTCTTAAGTATTTCTTATACAGACAACCTAATTCGTCCCGATGACGAATTAAATTTTTAATTTTCATTTTTTTTTTTTTAATTTTAATTTTCTTTTAAAGGGATTTAACTGCATGAAACCTGCGGATGCCGGCCGTATGATTGCTATCGGAATTTAAAAACTATTTTAAGAATAATAAAATTAATAGATCACGCGGTCACTGCAGCAAAATGTAGGGGCAATGTAGGGGCAATGTAAGATGCAATATGCATTTGATTTGATTTGATTTGATTTTATTCAGACAATATAAAAACATGTCTTGGGTTGCAAAAAAAGGTTCAGAAAAACCCATACAGGTTTGCAACCCATGCAGATATGGACAATAAAATGACATTCATAATTACACAGTAAATATTGATACATAAAATAACCAATTTAAGGCACAGGTTGCAATATTCCAATACACTTCTATCTCAGAAATCTAGTTTGAGATGTTTTACCACAGCCGATTTAAATGTTTTTAGTGATTGACTGTTACCGCCGTTTGCGGGAGTTGATTCCATTCGTTAATTGTTTGGGGATAAAATGATTTCATATAATAGTCTGTTCTGGCATGTGGAACGTGCATCTTTAAAGTATTACCATTTCTTCCTATTCTGTTCGCTCGTGTGCACCTAGTTACTTCTCCTACATTAATCAAGTCATTTACAATCTTATAATAAAAAACGACTCTATGGTACTTTCTTCTTTTTTTTCTAATAAATTGAGTTTGACATTTTTTAAATAACACAATATAACCTGTAGACCAATCCTTACACATCATCCTTACGTAACGTTTTTGAATGCGTTCAATCAGCTCTTTATGTGTGTTTCTTATAAGGATCCCATGCAGGCCTACAACAAATATTTTAAACTTGAACGACTTAACGATTCAAAAAGACTTTTCAAAATAGACTTTGGACAATTAACAAAGTTCCTCCTAATAATTCCCATGATCCTGTTACATTTTGTATATAAGTCAGTGCAATGGTCGTTTCAATTTAACGAATCATTTATTACAAGACCTAAGTATTTTTCAGACTTTACAATTTTTAACTCCTGACCATTAATAGAATAGTTATATGTTAAATCGTGACGCTTTCGTAATAATTTCATAATTTTACACTTTGATACTTTAAAATCGAGCATCCATGTTTCAGACCATTTACTTAAAACTTCTAAATCATTTTGTAATATCTTGCAATCATCTACATTGAGGACTGGACGGTATAAAATACAATCGTCCGCATATAATCGAATAGCAGATGAAATATTAATAGGCATGTCATTAATGAAACATAAAAACAATACCGGCCCTAAAATTGTTCCTTGAGGAACACCTGATTTGACTTTGATCCATGAAGAACATTCACCATTTATAACTACCCTTTGATATCTATCCTGTTAAAAAATTCATTATCCATTCTAAATTTTGAGATCTAATACTATACATTTCAAGTTTTGTTCTTAAAAGGACGTGCGGTACACTATCAAACGCCTTTGAAAAATCAAGGAAAGAATGAGAACGCTTGAACCAGACTCCATATTATAACTCCAATAATTTATTGCCTCGATAACTTGTGTTTCACAACTCCTTTTTTTCCGAAAACAATGTTGATTATCACATAAAATGTTATTTTCATTAAAATGTTCAATAAGGCGTTTACAAATTATACGTTCTAATATCTTATATGTAATTGATGTGAGAGATATAGGCAAAGAATATAGTGGGAAGAAATTTCGTTTCGACCACTCGCAATATGATAAATATGTTTTGAACAATATGCTTTGAACGTAAAACAACAGTTTTTAGAACGGATAGTTTTCCCCTTTTATTTCTTTAAAAGATTGGGAATGTTAATTTTATCAAATTTAAATAAATTTTCTATTATTATCATGCAGTTGAAACTCTTAACAACCCCGTAAAAAAGTCAGTGACTATGCCTCCTTTTGGGCATGACAAATTGCCTTCCAATGGGTTTAACACGTAGTACAGAATATTTTAAAGTGATTCCGATTCCCATTATATTTCCTTTTAGTGATTGGAAATGTAGATTTTATCAAATTTAAATAAATTGTCTAACATAAGCAAGCATTTTAAACTCTTGAAGACCTCCTAAAAAAGTCAGTGACTATGCCTCCTTTTGGGCATGAAAATGTTTAATACGTAAAATACATGTTTTTGAACTGGATAATATTCCCCTTTTCTTTCATTGAAACAATTGGAAATTTAGATTTTATGAAATTTCGATAAATTTCCTTGTATAATCAAGCATTTTAAACTCTTAACGACCTCACAAAAAAGTCAGTGACTATGCATTACTTTTTAGGTTTTCACATAGGGCTGTGTGTTATAAGTTCGCCGCCTTTTGCGTTACATGCCAATTTCACTACAAATGGCACTTTTTCACTTCAAAGACCTGTATCTCGAAAAGTATACACTCTGATATATCAAAACTATACATTTTCTGAAAGGAAATTCCTCAAGGGATCTAAATCTGCATTGAAAAATTAAACTAGGTGCAAGATAAAAAAGATATTAGGAAAAAAATCAGGAAATTTAGATTTTAAAATTTTTCATTGTTTTTATCGTCAAGTCATCTATAATCACCCAAATATTAATAACATTATTATATTCTGGAAGAAAATAATAAGACCTTTCAAACAAGGTATAATTCATTATGGTTTACAATTTTAGAATAAAAAATATAACGATCTGAAATTTCGCCCTCAAAATATAGCTTTTTTTTCCAAATTCATGAGGGGGTTGAGTCCTGCCAAGTACTGTTGCACCATCAAACATTTTGTTAAAGTGATATGATAGTATAAAGCAGTTTAAAAGCTTCAATTTGATGCTAAATTCACAATCATAGGCTAAAATTTGGCAGAGATATTGCAGTTTTCCCAACGGTACTACAATATCTCTAATTCCTAATGACTTTGTACAAAAGGCATTGCCTTTTTAAGTCAAATAACGATTGTTGAGTCTTCCTGGGTACTATTGTAACATCAAACCTATTGTTCAGTGATTTCATGGTATAAAGCAGTTTATAAGCTTCAGTTTGGTACCACATTCACAGTCATAAGCCAAAATCTGGCAGAGAAATTCAAGTTTTCCCCAAATCAACCACAAAATGTAAAATTTCCCATTGACTTTGTACAGGCGGCGCCGCTTCCAGCACCACCCCTACTGTCCCAAAATTAAACCATTGTAATTCCACTAGAATGTTACCTAGAACAATGAAACTTCACAGGGAGCTAGCACCCCGGGGGGGGGGGTGGGGGTCACTCAAAGAAAAAAGTGCTACCTATGCGTGTCCCCGCACCCTGAAAATGGACCCTAAACGTCTCATTGCATGAAGTCAAATTTGCTAAAACATACCCTAAATGGCGTAAACACCGTGAAATTGTGAACCCAAAACAGCCATTTCTGGTGAAAACACCCCCTAAATGGCGTATACACCGCGAAAATTTTGGCCTCAAAACAGCAATTTCCGCTGAAAACACCCCTATTTTAGGAAAAGCGTCGACGTCTTCGAAAGGCTGAAAACAGACCCTTTTCGACGCTTTTTGGGGACACGCATGCGTAGCACATCATGACTGGTTAGTGACCCCCCCCCCCCGGGGGGGGGGGGGCTAGCACAGTAACATAGCTTCAAAATGAGGTCAAATTTGTTACATAAACTTTCTTACTTTGGAAAATATTGACAAATTAATGCTGAAAAATAGCAAAAAGCGTAACAGCACCACCCTATTTGGGTGGCGAGTTCATAACACACGACCATAGAAATTATCGTCATCTGCAGTATCAACACGTGCAATTCATCAGCGCATGCGCTAGACTGATTGAATAACACGTGTATTTCCAATGTACTACAACATTTTACGTGCATACAGGCGAACTCGCACCTCTCCGTTATATTCTCTCTGATATCGGGCGATAATTACCCGGGTCCTGTTTGTTACCTTTTTCATACAGTGGACATATATTAGCTTTTTGCCAATCGGCTGGCAATACACCGGATGACAGAGACATATTAAAAAGTTTACAAAGAGTAGGTGCCAATTGTTCTGCACCTTCTTTCAACAAACGTGGGGCTAATTCATCGGGTCCTTGCGCTTTTGAGATGTCTAAATTCTTTAACAATTTTAAGACTTCAGCTTCGGTACATTGAATATCCTTCATTAAATGAACATGACTGTTTGATTCAGGCTGGGAAACGGTAAGCCGATTACTGAAAATCTGATTAAATTGTTCGTTTAAAACATCAGCTTTTTGTTGATCTTCAGTAATAATTCTACCATTCTATCGTACCACGTTCACATTTTCTAGATTTAATAAAATTCCAAAACAGTTTAGGGTTATGTTTAAGACTAGTGCATATATCATTTCGTAAATAATTCACATAATTTGATTTAACTTTCTTTTTTACTTCTTTTCTCAATTGTTTTTATTTTTCCCAATCGATCTTTTCAGTTGTTTTGGGGGCTTTTTTAAAAGCTCTGTTTCTTTTTCTAATTGATTTCCTTAAATCCTTATCTACCCATGGAACGTTTGATCCTTTTCTTAAATTACCATGAGGAACATTTGCATCACGAATCTTCATTATTGTAGATTCAATCAACTGTCAATATTCTTTCACATTAATATTTCTGCATTCCTCAGATAAAGGTACATCTTTTAAATCGTTTGGGAAATCTTCATAAATAGCTTCAGAATAAAAATATATGTGTTTCTTTTTTAATTCACTTTTATCAATACAACACAAATTATATTAAAACATATCGCCTCATGCATGGTCACTTATACCAGGAAATATATGAACTTCAGACACATCTGACGGATGAGAAGTAAATAACAAATCTAGTATATTGCAAGTCTTATCGGTAATTCTTGTTGGTTGACTTACATGCTGGTAGAGGAAATTGTTGTCAATAACGGACATAAAATATTTTGTTAACTCAGAGTTTTTGGATGTAACATTATATCCGTTTACCCATTTAAAACTTGGAAAATTAAAATCCCCTGTCAAAATTACATTACATAGTTTTTTACCATTATGAGTTATCAATGACATAGATTACTCAAATTCATAAAATACTAAATTTTCTATTTTACTGTTTGGGTGTCCATAAAAAACTCCAAGAAAAATAGATTTTGCTTCTTTAAAAAATAATTCAAACCAATTAATTTCGCAGTTAGTCTCGAGATCTTCTCTATGGAGTACTGATAAATTATTGTTATATGCAATAAGGATTCCTCCCCTATGTATATTCCTGTCTTTTCGGGAAATATCTCTGAAGATAAAATTTCCTGACATAAATGAACACAAAAAAACATCAGAATTTTCGATTTCAATAATATTTTGACTTTCCTCAATCTTATTTACAACACTTCTTGCATTTAAAGAGATACATTTAAAGTTGTTAGGTTTGTGAGGTCTGTCTTGTTTGTCACGTAATACATGATTTTCATTCAATTTGGGCTTACAAGATATATTTGCTCTATTTACATTTGCATTGTTTGAAATGTTAAGTTTGATATTATTATCTACGTAATGAAATTCTTCATTGTCATTATAATGTTCGTAATGTTCGTAATCCAGTTCTTCATTACAACCCACCTGGGCACACTCTTCTTGGCCTGTGTTCTAATAAAGAAAGGGACAACTTTTCGCTTTGTGTCCGAATCGCATGCAGTAGCGACACTGGAGTTGAGTACCGTGGCTACATGTTCTCGCTCGGTGGTTTTCTTCTCCACAATTCTCACATCCAATCATGTAATAATTGTCATAATTATGATGTGGGAGGGTTGACAAGGACAGATGCGTAGGATGGTCTTTGTTGCGTAATGGGATTGCGGTACTGTTGGTTCATAGGAGGTGGGAGGTTGCGGCGTGGCTGGACAGGTGGTGTGGCAGATGTGGTCTGTTGATATCGTTGCTGAGAAAGTGGAGGGCCTGACGGATATGGTAGCGTGGTTGGATATTGTCGACTGCGTGTCTGGATAGGTTGGGGGTTCTGTTGGGGGTGCTGATAGGAAGTTGGAGAGGGCTGTCGAGACGCGCGAGTGGGATCTGATGATGTGCTGGAGTTGATGATGCAGTCTGACGGCGGTGCGGTTGAAGATGTCTGTTCAGGTTGACTGAGCGTGGTCGGGTTGTTCCGGGTGGTGTGGGTTGATCATACTGGAAGCGGTCATTTGTTGATGATGATTTCTGCTGGGAAGAAGACTGCGATGGAACTTCTAACAAAGCCTCGATCACGTGTTTTACTTCTTTCATTTCCATTGAGAGTTGATCGATTCTAAGTGGCATGCACTTCCACTTCATACATATTGATCCGCTTTCATCACATTTCAAGTCGCACATTTGACAATGCCTTTCAGATCCATTGTCATTTGATGATGGTGCTTGACTCACAATGAATTCATCGTCTTTGTCTCATGCGTTCGGTATGTTGACATCAAGGTTCCGGGTCAAGATAAAATGGCTTCCTATCACCGGATTGAGAAGTGGATATAGGGTACGTGCAGGTAATATGGGCCCCCTAAGCTCATTTGCCTAATTCGCATAAAATTGCAAAATGACACACAGTCTAATCTTTGTTTATATGAATCAATAACTACTGCTCTAACTTTTATTGTTAGGAAAAACAATTATCACCAACCCCCCTGTCTGCAATATTCAAATGTTGACGTCATTACCAAAGTGCCCATATTACCTGCATGTGCAGGTAATATGGGCACATGTATTCAATGTATGTTTTAAAATCTGCAATGACTCTACCATGTCTGGAATTTGCTTAAAATGTTGAAAATCATTAACTTAAAGATATAATTTGAAATTATAAGACCCTTCAGTAAATACTTCGACTATATATTTAATTGTTTTGTATTTTTTATATTATTAAAAAAAAAAATATTATTTAAATATTATTTTCATTATACAAGTCAATATAGGCCTACAATAAGTTATTTATATGAATTATACAGGGTGTTTCCGAAAAAAGGAAACCCAAATTTGATCAACAATAATTTCAAAAATATTCCAATGGTAATTATGAAATTTATATCACTGTAAAGTGCAACTCATTGCCATTCTAATGATACCTCGCTTACCTCACCAATGTCACGCATCACTAAACCCCATTGTTTTCAAAAAGTCTTGTAAAATTGTGCGTGGTTCACTTTCATGCACCCTGAGATGGTTTGTGTGAATGTGCCTGGAAAGGAAACTCAACTTTGATCATCAATAACTTCAGGAATATTTCAGTGGTGATTAAGATTTTAATATCACTGGAAAGTACAACTCATTACCATTCTACTCTCAGCTCACCAATATCATGCATCACTGAACCCCATTGTTTTGAAAATTGTCTCGCAAAATTGTGATAGGTTCTCTTTCATGCTCCTTCAGATGAGTTGCTTCAAAGATTCCTAACAAATCTAAGTAAAGCATTCCAGTGACTTAAAATAAATGAGTTTGATAAATGGGTTGGAAATTTTTACTTATTTAGTCCTTTAATCTTACCATCCAGGTAATTTCAACATGTTACTGGTCACGACAACCCAGAGAACCTTCAGTTCCCCATGGATAATGTAAGAAGCATGACAGTGCATCAATCACAATTTTGCAAGATATTTTCAGAACAATGGGGTTCAGTGATGCGTGACATTGGTGAGCTGAAAGAGATATCAATACAATGATAATGAGTGGCACTTTCCAGTGATATAAACGTCATAATCACTACTGTCATGTTTTTAAAATGATTGATGATGAAAGTTGGGTTCCTTTTTAGGCACATTGCAGCAACCCATCTCAATGAGCGTGAAAGTGAACCACTCACAATTTTGCAAGACATTTTCAAAACAATGAGGTTCAGTGATGCGTGACATTGGTGAGCTGAGCAGAGTATCATTAAAATAGTAATGGGTTGCACTTTCCAGTGATATAAATTTTATAATCACCATGGTAATATTTTTTAAATTATTGATGATCAAACTCGGGTTTCCTTTTTTCTGGGTCACCCTGTATACTGTGAATATACCCAAAAAAATCGTAGCAAAGAGATTGACGCCTCATCCAAATACTGAGTACCAGAATCATTTCCGCCATTTTGGATGGCCCATATTACCTGCACTAATGTTGCTATGTCAGGCAAGCATTAAGTGCCACATTGCACCCCTTTACTACAACTAATTGACCTGTACACGCTAGTATGATCAACATGAAACTATAAGCTTACTAAATATACAAAACAATTGAGGTTACCCCCTCAAACACTCTTTCACCATCACATTGTGTGAAATATCAAATTTTACATCAGGGTAAAAAAATACCGTATTTTTTACGTACCATGTTGGTTTTCAGCAATTTTCTCAGAGAAATTTCGCCATCAGATGCTCTCACGACGATATATTTTCGTATACAGTTCATATGATCAACATTATGGTGTTCACACCGGTCATCGGTCACCTGTCGACGGTCACGACATGATTTGCTACAGGTGGCCATATTACCTGCTAGCCCATATTACCTGCATGTACCCTATGCGAATGAGGTTATTGCATTGACGCTCCAGCGACAATGCTATTTTATCGTTCCAAATTCTTATTCCGTCGTCTTCTTCTTTTTCTTCTTCCACAAAACCCTATTCATTTAACACGTGATCCTTGTAATCGCTGTCCAGGTCCAATTACTCATCCAAATTCGTTCAGACTTCGTAGACATATCATCCATGATCCATTATTGAGCCCCTGACATTTCATTTTCCAAAATCACTCATCCGTGACCATCCATCGGCCATTTTGTCCATCTCCGGCCATCTGAAAGCCATTTTTTCAGGCTCCATATCTATGTCATTATAGATGCTTCAGACATCTAACAAAATGCATTAAATATTCCATGAATTGGCCTTTCATATGCAACCAACAACTTTTTATTTTAAACTATTTTCATATTTTTAATTAATTTCAAAAATCAACTCCGTTATGAAATAAAAAATTGTGATTAAAAACATACAAGAATGGCTATAACTTTCTTAAATCAATTCCATCCCTGATAGCAAAAACTGGTAAAAATAACGTCATATTTACGTCTTTTTCTTCCTTGCCTCACGTCTTTTTGATGTCAGAAATTGACGTCTTTTTGACGACAACTTGCACCAACGCAAGACGTATTTAGATGGTCATAAATTGACGTGATTACGACGTCTTTTTTGGTTGACAATGACGTCTTAACGACGTCTATATGACATATCCTGATAGCAAAAACTGGTAAAAATAACGTCATATTTACGTCTTCTTCTTTCATGTTCCACGTCTTTTTGACGTCAGAAATTTACGTCTTTAAGACGACAACTTGCACCAACGTAAGACGTCTTTAAATGGTCGTAAATTGACGTGATTATGACGTCTTTTTTGGTCGACGATGACGTCTTAACGACGTCTATATAACATACTTCTGACCAGTAACAGGACGTCATAATCATGTCATACCATCACGTGATATAAAAGTCTTATTTTTGATTAAATTCAACGTCTATGAATTCTTTAAGACGTGATTAAGATTGATATGACGTGATATTGTAGTATGATTATTGACGCCTTGGTCGTCAAATGACAAGAATCACAATTACGTTGATATACTATTGTTTTAGTTCAAATGATTTCGGCATAAGCAAGGTAGACTGCAGGACCAAGACTTTTCAAGAACAAAACACTCTCACATGTGTAAATAAAATGTAAAAAAATGTAATACACATTTAAATTAGGGACTCATTTACAGTATTTAATGCATACTAAAGGTTGCATAACTGGGCAAAATATCATATTTCAATGAACAAAAAAAACAAACAAACAAACAAAAAAACAAAACAAAACAAAAACCTCCTCCACCCCCCCCCAAAAAAAAAAAAATCCTTTGAAATAATGTTTTTGGCATACATAAGTATTGAGTCAAAGGAATAAACAAGTCAAAGGAATAACAATTTAAACAAAAAAATCTGGTTTATATAATATATTATTATTGGCGAAAATGCATTACAACATTTTGTTTTTTATATGTATATATGTGTAGATATCAGCTTGAATTATCACGATGTGAATGTATAAATACTGATGTCCAAGAATTGTGGCTTTAAAGTGATACTGACTTAATACTAATGTCCAAGAATTATGGCGTTCAAGTGTCAAAAGAAATACCCATGTCAAAAGAAACACACATTGAGACAAATTTATGGCATAACCTGTAAAAGGACATGTATGTATAAATCAAGATATAAACAAGAAAGTACCTGAGTTACAATAATTTTATGATTTACATCTCACATTTGGATCAAAACATACATCCATTTGTACAAAATTAGTCTTTGATTGAAGTAATGAATCAGCTGACGATGGTGATATTTGTTGCTAACTTGTAGAATAAATATATAAAAACATAAAATATTGCTTATTATGTGTAATAGAAAAAACACAAGAGCTAAAATATGAATTAAAAAAAAAACCTATTAAAAAAGAAAATACATAGTTTCATCAAATGTGTTCTACTCAATACAATAATGCTGTTCAAGTATCATACAAAACTGAATAAGGAAAGACAATACATATGGCTTACCCTGTATACGCATATAAACATATACATGTATATGAAAATGCAAGAGTAAAAAGATTTTGGCAAATAACATAGCTCAGTTCTTAAAAAAAAAACCAAACAAACAAACAAATAAAAGCACTTTATATTAATAATATATAATATATAATAAATAAAGGTTTAAAAAAATTAACAAATGAGCCAGTTGATATACAGAATGTCTCAGTAATATACATATGGCTCATAAGAAT
>CALNVZ010003235.1:0-11579 GCA_940671915.1 Paracentrotus lividus
ACATGCTATCATGGCAGCCATAAGCGAGAATCAAACATTTACATTCCACTATAAAATATAATATTCTGTTTACAAAACCATTCACTCCAAGAAAATATACATTTGTCTTTTACAAATTTTATTTAATTCTATTCTTTAAAATATTGTTTCACTAAAATTATCATATGTTCTTTAAAGAAATATACATTCACTTAAAAAAAATCATTAAAAATTACATAATTTATTATTTACGTAAAGAATTAATATTTTGGCCTACTTTGCGCTATTATCTCGAATCGTCCAACCAACCGTACTTTAACCCCGAAAACTTTTATGCTCTATTGTCTGCACTTCCCCTCCGCCTGTGAGAAGAGGCGCCCTCTCATTGATGAAGGGAGTCAGCCAACATAACACAACAAACTGTCCTCTGTCTCATACCACGCTAACACTTTATAGTAGTGATGGAACGGGGACGAGGAGAGGATTTGTAGGCAAATAGTATAATTCTTTATTGGTAATAATAAAATTAGTATAATTTAATTGATATTCTTCAGAAGAATATTATTTGCAAACTTTCGCTATCCGACTCAGCACCATTTTGTCTGGGGAGGTCAACACCTACAGTTTTAGGATATAAGAGTGACGCCGGTAGCTGAATGATAGGACAAAGAGAAAGTTTCCTACCATCGCAGAACGTCACAATCCATTATTTGATAAACATATCACTTCCGGAAGTGCCTTTAAAACATGTCCCACCGACCGAAAGGCTGGTACATCCATCGAGGCCCTAGAACTAACAGTACTTAGCCCCCCGTACCTTCCGACCGTTATTATTTTTCCCTTTTTCTCCTCCTCTCTTCCCCTCCCCCTTCTCTATGGTTTCCCTTTTCCGCTCAAACTCCCTTATCGAGACCCCTCACCCTCACTCGATCTAACTCGAGCATAGTACTGCCCAGTAGTGTCCGAAAGATTCCATTGATATTAACCAAGATTGGACATTTTTCAGAATCTAAGAGTCTTCAAGTCGGCCGCACATTCTGTAGGCGCAATCGATGAAATTGACTAAAGGACGTAGGAAATATTTTACAGATCCGGAAAATCTGTCTGATTTCGTTCATAAGCATGTCGAACAGAGAAAAGATGATATCTCTATAATTCAACTGAGTGCTCGTTTGATAGAAGGAGAACGAGCACTAAACTTAGCGTTTTTCCCGACTATAATAGGGACGAAACCTTGGAAGATTGATCCGGCAGAACCTAGAGAGGTGGTGATGAAGGAAGGTAAGCTAGGCCCGTGATGTCTCCTGACCATATCAATATTAATGAGACCCGAGGTTTGAGTAAGCGGACGTCTTAAGAGATAGAAAATATTAAGGAGAGTGATCGCAGAAAACGCGCTGATAAATGACTATCCATTCGATAGAATTTGAAATAAGCTGGATATGCTGAAACTGAAGCTTGAATAGCGGTAGGATCCAAAATCCTTGGGATGAGCAGAACATCACCGTCGAGTGAAGAGTGCATAAACGGTATGAAACGTAACACGGAGAAGAAAGTTTTTCTCGGGAAACCACAGGAATATTACCGTATCGGGAAGAGGGTTTTACTAGTGATACACACTAATCCCTTAAGTGTCAGAGAGAGCAACATTCGTCACCATCCCGTAGCTCAGAAATTGACTTCTTGTAAAAGACTGAATATAAAAGGAAGACGTTTCAGGTATTTGAAGGTTAGCTACTAACCGCTGCTGTATGCTAAAGAACTCAGCACACGCAAGTGATTAATGGTTTCTCCGTTAATCAGAGGGAGAAACTATCGGCAACCAAGTCCCGCTGTGGTAGAGAGGAGATGATAATGTGACTCTGCTCTGCCCTTAACCCTTGGGGACTGACCCAATATATATTCGTGGGCCAGGTCCTTGGGAAGTGTGTTGTAAGCCAATCCGGCTCGTGCTCCAACAGTTAAACTTCCTAGGAAACAGGAGAACTTACCGGAAAACAAGGGGATTTCGGTCAAGTTCCAGGAACATTGACGACAACAACATGGAATACCCAAATATTCCTTATATTAAAATCTCTAACCTAGAAAACAGAAGATCTTTAGCGACATTGAGAAGCCAAACTGAGAGAATTGCAAACTGAGTGCCTTCGTACATCGTAAATCTATGAAACCAGCGACCACATCTGAGTAGTCCATATTATACGTTGTGGAAAAAGAAAAGGTTCAAACCAAGTTATTTCCCAAATGGTATGTGCGAAGGCACTGACCGAATTCTGCGTGTTGCATCAGACTCAGAGGTTGAAAGCTACTCTGCTCCTAGCATGGAGGTAAATTCCTCTATGTTCGAATAGAAATAGAACATCATCCTTCCGATGTCTGATCACACCTAAAATACTGTCCAGCGTATCTGTAAAGGTCCTGCGGAGAGAAGAACTTCTCACCTTCAGGCTCTCCAACGTCTTTGAGAAAAGTTCGGAGATCCAATCACCGAGTCAAGGGCCTCGAATAAGGCTCTCCCTCAAACTGTAAGCAGTAAGCGGTCAATATAATTGAGAACGGAGCGCCCGCATGTCTTCTGGGAAGATGAATCCTAACGCGCCAAAATAGAATAAGGGTTAATTATCAGTAGAAAGGATATCTAGACGGAGCGACTGAATTAAGGCATGGAAAATCTCAAGATCGAACATGAATGTCACTGTTAAAAGCTGCACATTGGACCCTGGCAACAACTTCGATAGTCGAACATACTCTATTGTAATAACCTTACAAAAACCTCTCAACGGATCCAAGCCTTAATAGATCGATAAGTTTAGCTATTCCAACGGGTTCTCAGATGATTCGGGTGTCCGGTTGAGTCCTAATCATGGGAATAATCTTAAACTCATCAACATCTATGCATGAGTTAGAACTTAAATTGCTGTGGTCCTCCCAACTGAGAGCTACTGCGTATCGGTCTCCCTTTTGGGAGGAATGTAGAACATTACACAACTTTAGGGTAGATGTGGACTTTTTCTCGATTTCTTCTGTGAGCTATGTTCCCGACAGACATGTGTATGAGGTTTGGGTGGATGACTTCCTGAAACATCCTGCGGATCGCGGTTTCTCAAAGACTCTGAAATTGACACCGGAATCTGATTGACGAACGATAATAATGGTTTGAGATCGGAAACAAATAGTCGTGTCCATTCGGACCTAAATTTTTGCAAACGTAGGTGGAGTCACCTCGAGGCGCTTTCCATCCCATACTAAAAGGATGAGAGTTCGAAGCGATTAGAGCACTCCATTCCTGATCTACCCCAGCTGACCAGTATTGATTTCCTCGACCACGATCGACTGTCTGTGATGAGAGTGTTATGTCTACTTCCTTGTCAGACGTTATCCAGTCGCTAGAAATGTTGACGGCTGAGGATTGTAATACCGGTAAAGTAATAACAGACTGGAGGTTGATATCAAGCTTTCTAAACACCTAAGTCGTTTGGCGAATTCTGCCTCTGAAAATTTTCGACCCCACCGGGCATTTTGGTCACCGGAAAAGCCTAGTCAGTGAAACGGGGAAGACCACCATGACCCAAGATGTCCTCAATTCTTTACTGTAGACACTGTCCCTGCTGGTGACAAAAGGCGGAGCGCACGAAAATCTGACTCGTGACTGCAGAGATTCAAAAGTAAAAATTTTTCCTGTCTGAACTCGACTCACCGTTATGATATCACTCCTTCATTTACACGGAAGCGATCGAGCCCAGTTACAGAGAAACTCCTCTGATCATATCGAATCATTAGTGACCCGTATTTGTCTGCTTTTCTCCAACATGTATTAAACGATAATGTCTGAAAGGTGGAGTCCTATGTTTCTCCCAATGAATGATATAAATTCCGCTCTAAACGCTTCCTTCATTCTTCTACATGAGGCTTTAGAGTAGAAAACTTTAGGTTCTAGATCTCATAAAATCTAACTTTTCGAGATCTGTTGAAATCATCTGAGAAACCATTCGCGGTTTGAATTCCTACATAAGATCGATATAGGCTAAAGACTCGTATATTTTATCATGAAAACTCGTTGAAGGTCTGAACTGAGTACTGAACTTTTACTTTGAAGTAACAAATCGGACCTCTTCAGATAGACGGGCTTAAAACGTGCGAAGGTTACGATAATCAAATCATCGAAGCGTGAACTGAATATCCTTGCAAGAGCGTGGAGCGATGATCTGGTATCAACACGCTCCCTTCTTAAGATTAGAGATCTATAAGTTTTCTCAATGCGGAATTGTGAGAACCGAACTCCGGGAGGAAGAGGTTAACTCCTCAATCTATGGCGTAGTCTTCTTAGTCTCGAGACATCCTACACGAGGTGGTCGGATGACGCGACTCTGAAGGAAGAACGCTTCGCGAGTCTGTCGAAATTTCAAGTCGGTAATTACGCATTGTAGGAATTACCCTCCGAGCGAACCGGTTACCAATCTGCGAGTCCCTTCGGTGAGTCTCGAAAATCGGCTTACGAAAACTCGCCGCAAGGAGAGCTTCTATTTCCGCCCTAAAGCTTGCGAAGTCGATCGTCCTCGGGGAAAAACTCGTACCATTCAAGTCTACTAGTAAGTACTTACATATTTAAAATCAGGTCGATATTGTAAGAAATAGACCGAGAGGGTAATATCGAAGCCATTTGAAGAAGAAAATAAATTTTTAACGCACATATTAGTTCCGTGAGGAGATATTCCGGACAATCATGGTAGATTGACCACTCTCTACCTCATTAACTTCTGGACGAAGATCAAGTCAGGTGACTTAGTCAAGGAACAGGAGAAATCCCATCCAAAGCATTTATATAGCAATCAATTGATGTGAGCGACTATGACATAGTAGTAGCGTAGAGATCCTTCCTTAAGAAAAAGTATATGAAGGTTCTCTCGAAATATATTTCACCGAGAAAGTGGGACGTGACTCGGACGACGAAAGTCCCCACTTTTGCATCACTTTGTGAGTGTTAGTAAGATCGACTTTGATTACGATGAAAACTACGATGGTATAGACTGATTATTTCCATACCAAACAACATATCATTCTGTCTACAAATGAATCTGTCCGGGATTGATTTAGCCAGGCAGACATGGGAAATCGAGATGAGAGACAACATATATCGATTCTGACATGAATATAAAGAGATGATTAGATGAATCATTTATTATAATCGATTGTTGCTATGATCGATTTCCACGAGATCGAATTGGTGGATGATTCAAAATTGATCGATTTGGTGTGTCGATCATCTAATCGATTATGTGTAATCGATTCAATGTGATCGGATGTGTGTTGTGATCGATTCAAATGTATCGATTATGCTGTGATCGAATCGAATCTGTGGATCGATTATGTCCGTTAATCGATCAATCTGCAACTTCAGTTATGATTATTGATCGATCGTCAAAGTTGTAATCATTATGTGTGATCGATTCAACTGTGACCTCGATTAGAAGTGCGAGTCGACGATAATTTTCATGTGATCGATTTGTGATCGATTTACTCTAACTGATAGCCGATACGATTACCGTGGCATCGTACCTAGACATCTCAGGTGCAACCAACCTTCGAGTCAGATGTCTCGATCATGTTGAAGATCTGCGAACGATCCGATCTACAACTTCCACTAGATCATGTCAAGAGACATGATCGTAAACGAAGTTCGCCTCCTCGATCCCTCACAGATTCGATTTGGGTGCGTCGCTGGGATAGCGCCGCGACGACGATCGAACCTTCCCCGGGAGTTCAACTTACGTGACTCCATACGTAGACTTTCCGGGGGCTCGCGGCTACCGTAGTTGTGGATCTTACCAACATGCACCGGCCCATACGCCCACCGGGCGGGGTTGTGAAATCCCCGCACTTACTCGTTGAAAAGTACCACACTGTGAACGGGCTTTCGTTCCCGTCTAACTGCTCTTTCCGTACTAACTGCTCGCCGTGGCCTCTATAAAATATCAGATCGACTTCGTGTTCCTGGTAGCATGAGACTCTCCGATGAATCAGGATGGTTGAAGTCTCCAGATTACAGAATGGAATGAAAATCTTCTCCTCGGAATAAGAAAAACTCTGCAATATTAGAAAAACATTTAATACAAAGGAGTTTAGACCTGCCTGGGACAGAGGTCACAAGGCCTCTCCACCAACAGAAGGCTTCACTGAACGGTGAAATGAATAGCGCGAACGGAGTAACAAGGCCCGCCCAAAGGGTGTAATAAAAACACGTAGTAACGAGATGTCAAAACTAGGGAGAAAGGCGCCGTAATTCCAACAGATTACTAAAAAACGCCCTCAAAAAACTCCGCATAAATAGGAAACCTGACCTAGACATTGGCTAGGCAACTGAGAAGAGCAAGACGCCCACAAATAGGTATCACAAAGGTTCACAAAAAGGAAAAACAAACCATTTGCGGTAGCAAATTCTCGGGTTTCCGCTGGGGCGGCGCGGATGAGAAAAGAAAGTTTGTTGGTAGTTTGCTGGTGCCCTCACATGGGAGAGGGCCTTCATCACAAGGAGGGGCAAGATAGAGACAATAGAAAGCAAAGTTTAACGGGTTAAAGTAGCTGGTTTGTTGGGCGATATCGGGGAACGAATAGCAAAGTAGGCAAATTATTCATTCTTTTGAAGTAAATATAATTATAATTTATATATATGTTTCACTTTCACAAATAATATTTTATTTATCAGCAAAAATAGTCACTTTTTAATATATTTGTCTCTTCAACAAAATATCATTTTCTACTTTTAATAGCAACAAATAATTTTCACTCTTTTGTAATAATACATCATTCACCAAAAAATAGCTTCACAGATCACAAAAAAAAAAGTGTTTCATAGAAGACATGTATCCTCACTTCAGTTACATGAACTTCTTGACGCGCGATTCGCATTGTTCTATTTAGCTTCCACGCATGGAATACGTTACAATCGTGTATTTTTACAGTGGCCGCTCGCGGGACAACATCACGCCCGTTGTCGAATAGCGCAGGAACGACAAAACTCCCTTGGATTGTCCCGTGCTTCTAGACGCGCCCGACAGCTCGTCTTGTCCAAAATCAATGTGTCGGCAGGAGACTTGCCGAGCGCCCGCTACGTACTCGCTTGAGACGAAAGAGTGCTGACTGAGGACGACGAGTACTGCAGGCGCTTGGAGACCTGCCCGCGAGCATTTTTTGTACTAGACTAGAAGGATGACAACATTTTCCTTGCTCTTATGACGCAGGACAGTTAGCGTTGCTTATTAGATGAAACTGAACACTGACCTTTTTATTAGAATTCAATTTTTAGAGTTGTCATTTGAGATTCTAATGTTTTTTGTCTTCTCGCAACATAATATGTTCTCTGTATTATATTCCGAAACTATTATCGACTTTAGTTATCGAATAAATACAAATTCTCGCCTCACTTCTAACTAAATACATTGATTCGCAATCGCTACCCTTTTCTCATGTATTCTATAGTATTAGGTTTCATATGAACATCTTTGCAGATAAATAATCAATTTGCGCTATGTAAAATCGGTACGTTTCATCTCGATTACTAAATATAATTACGTTAATCTGTTACCCGCTCGCCCTTTATTTCATAACGGATTTATTTCGGACAATATCGACTTTGAAGTTTTCAGTATAAAACATTTCTCGCTACAATAACGGACGTCATCATTCACATAACATTCAAGTATGATAACTTTACGTAATGTGTCAACGATCCGATCTTTATTTCATGAAGGATTATTTAACGAAACATTATAGGTGTCTTAAGTTCTTCCGGAAAAATTAATATTTTCTCAGCTACTAAAATGGCAGCTTAATTATGTCCATAGTATGATATCATTATTTATTATGTAATTTGTACCCGACTCGCTTTCCTTTCATAAGAGATGATTCCAGATTACCTTTAAGTTCAGTGTCAGTCTGCATAATGCATTTCTACTTGCTCATACAAACCCGGAGATGTTATCATGTCCCATAACTAGATGATTAATTACGTAATTTACCTAGCGCCCGACTATTATTTAAGACGTAGTATTATTCGAAACAATTATATCGATTTTATAGTATCTGCAGATAGATATAATTTCGCTACCAAAAACGGGATGTTCATTCCATTAACAAATGAGTTACGTAATTAGACGTAATCTTTGTAGCTTCGTTACTCCGCTTCCGCACTTCTCTCTCATTTTTATTTCGATCGTTCTGGTTTGTGGATACGTTAACGCGATCGGAGTTATTAGTCTA
The DNA here is from genome assembly GCA_940671915.1 of Paracentrotus lividus. NCBI lineage: Eukaryota > Metazoa > Echinodermata > Echinoidea > Camarodonta > Echinidae > Paracentrotus > Paracentrotus lividus. The sequence goes on from CALNVZ010003235.1 coordinate 8,236, forward strand.
AACTTAGTCAGATATATTGATTTGTTAGTTTAGGGGGGGTATCGAACTTACTTAGAACCTTAAGAGTTTCCCTCTCAGTAATTCTTTAAAACCTGTCTAACTTTTAGCCAGCTAATATAAATTATATTTTTTTTATTCTTGGTTTGCTAACTAAATAAATAGGCTTCTATATTCATTCCCCTTATTTAATCCTGTAAATTAATTGTATTTATGCAATTTATGAGAATTATACCTTCGTAGGGTTGGGTGCAACACGCCTCCGCTCTGTATTTCCATAAAGGAAATTATAATGGTATTCTATATTAAGTTTTCTCGTTAGACCTTTACTTAATTATTATCTTCTTTAGTTATTTGCCGTATAAATTATATCTAACCTAGATTTCCTTGACCATCTACTTAAGAATCCTTTTTTTAGTTTTTCTTTCACTGGGCTTTATAGGGTCATACCATTCATGCTACTATAATGCTGGCTGTGTGTATATTTGGCTATTTTTTTTCTACCTCAATTGAACGGGCACATCCCGACCTATTAGTTTGACTGCATAATCATCATTTGAGATAATTTGCGTATATGGTTTTTCCGATTATATTTCTGTTATCTTGTTCTTTGTATGAGTGATATATGTGATCATAAAGTTATCCTCCATTCTAATTAATTAGTCAGCATTTTTATTGAATAAATTTTTTATTTATAGTGTTTTTCATGTATTCTATTTTGGTCCCGGGGATTTGAATGGGCATTTCCGGTGCGTATGTTGTTGAAAGTTGTAAGTAATGTATTCTCGTACAACTAACAATTCCATCCTCACTTGAAGGACATTCCTTCGCAATCTGGAGTCACCGGAATCCCGCACTGGACTCCCCAATATCTTTGGCGAAAATAATGACGTCCACTTGCTAACAGAGGCGGATGAGTTTATGAGTGGACCCTTATTCATCTTTCGTCCATGTCCTTGACTCCTACCTGTAGACGGTGTTCATGACCCCACATTATCAACCTTCGGCAATTAATGATGTAAATAAATGATTTTTACATCATTCTCACAGAAATTTTAAGATGGCAGCATTTGGAATTCTTTGGCGGTAAGTACCCCGCTAAGGTGGCCCCGAACACATATGATTCAAAGAATATCTGCCGTCATCGACCAAATCATAAAAGTGTGGATATTCTCCAGACAGCTGAATGCGCTTATTAGTTATGATAACTCCGCGTCTGTAATGGAATCAGCCAGAGCCGCACAGTCTCTGAACCAAGGGCAGTACACAACTTGCGTCCATATATATTTCGAGCAAAAAAAAGATATTCGGCCTTTTCATTAACTAGCCTCATTTTGCTATGTAACCAGCGACGCGGAAAGTAGGAATAAGAAACAAGTGGGAAGTAATCTCACTTATGACCGTATGTTTTCTGCCCAGCCGTTCATTGAATTTGGTTTAAACTAAACTCAAACGGGGTATGAATGATAGTGGTAAAATTTATCTCGTATATTATTGGATTACACCCAGATGCCCGCGAGCTGTCAACGCCGGTGGCCTTTCAGAGATGCGGATTTCAATTCTGCAGGTTATAACGTTAGAGAAGGCGAAATAAAAATCGCTCGCGCGGTTGGCGATGTTTGCGATATATGGAGGTATTTTATCGGCTGGAGAGTTGTGAAAAGTAAATTGCACTGGTAAGTGTGATATTTTGAGTACTCATTAAGCTTGTTTCTCACCCAATTTTTCGTAAGAACCCTCGCCTATGTTTACAGCTTCTATTGATGAAGCGTCTCCGGAATCGCTGCGCACGACAGACGCCCCCAGAATAATAAACAAAAGTGTAATCCGTTTTGACGTAAAATCTTACCGAGGGCATCGATTTCTTGTAAAGTAATCATTTAATTATCGTATCTGTTGATGCCCAAAAAACGTTGGTCGATAAAGACTAGCACTGTCAATAGCAAGTCTTACATTCAGTGCAATTGCGATTATGGTCTTCCCACCCGAGTTTTATTCCTTTACCGGTTAATCGGGCACCGTTAAGACATTTACTGGCGTGCGATCATTTTCTGCATATGGCCCTATTAATCGGATGTTCCTTCACGAAGTACTGCTTTTAACTTATTGTGATCTACACATTTAAAACTCATATCATGGCCGGTCAGAAGTGCCGCTCCCCCCGAAAAACATCAACAGTATACAGATTCCAAACACCAAATACGGCAGAATATTTTAGAGTGTCAAATTAGTTGCAATGAAATTAAACTATAAAACCCGCGAAGGGCTCCTGATTGTTTTTTCAAATCAATTTTGCTGATAAAAAAGTAAATGTTCAACTTAAGATGCAGACAAAAGCAACTGATTGCAACCTCTTTTTATTACGACCCTTCATAAGATAACCACTTCTGCCAACCATCTCTAGGCTTGATACTCCTGACCATCATCCCGAAATTGCGTATTTGGAATTCTCTGATATAACTCCATGTGACGTCTGCTTATGTGAATCAAGGCTCAGACTTCACGCGCTTTATGTACTCATTACTTGCATATGGACTGGCGTCAAGCTCCCAAATTTTACTTCTGATGTATGCAAAGATGTATTATGATAAAAACAACAGATTTAATAAGAAGTTGCCGTTCAATTTTCATTATACGAATTCGCTTGATGTACGTGAGCCGTTATCATTTAACGATCCCATTTCCAAAATGAAATTATTGTATTACACTTTTTATCTTTTATTAGGCTCGTTGTACATTCTTGTATTATGGTCGATAGTTATTCTGAAAACTTCTTGACTAATGTACGTCCGCCGCCCACAAAAACATTAACTTCTGGCGTACCACCCACTCCAAAAAATTTACCAGATTCTCTCCTTACCATATTACTTTTTCTTCAAAGTTAATCACTAATGATTTAAAGAATTAATGAATATACCGTAAATAACGAAAAAAGATACTTTCATATTCCATTTCATGACAGCAGAATATAATGAAACACGATTATCATAAGTGTATATGGCATGCCTTATGTTTGTGCACTTTCATATTACTCGGCATATTTTATTCCATTCTATAATAATTTTGGAAGATTTTTTTGTATCTCATAATGTCACCAGTGAACCTCGTCATCATTTCTCTCTGATCGGCTGATGGTTATTGTACTAGCGAACGGCTAATTAATTTAAGGTCCCACCGACCCTCGAAGACTTACTATATTGTCCCGATCCCCACGAGATAAGTTGCGACCGTTCCATTAGCTGTGAAATATCAAATTATGCGATGATGTTCATACTTCACTAGATGCACAGTTTCTGGTGTCCTATTTTTCATTTCCTTGTGTTTTTGTTTGACGTGGTATTGCTTTG
>CALNVZ010003236.1:4999-18503 GCA_940671915.1 Paracentrotus lividus
GAACCAATAAAATTAATACGGGCTTAGTAGCTGCAAATCATCCAAGGACTTTCTTGTCTTAGTATACGTGACATAAACGATTGTAAAGTATCACGTTACTCAAAATCTTTGCAATGACATTCTTTTCAGATACGGAAAAGCCTTCTTTGAATTGCACAGATAAGACAATTGGTACAGATTTAGGTCAAAGCTTTTCCTCATTGGTTACATTTATGCCAAACGCAACGGACAACGTGGACGGGATAGTCTCTGTGAATTGCACTCACACATCTGCAGATATATTTCCTAGATGTATATTTTAATATTAACGTCGAAATATTGTACTATCTAATTAATTGCAGACAGAAAAAAAATTATTACTGAAATGTTTCGGAAATAATTTCCACTTAATGCCTTGGTTTTTCTACACTAAGACAAAGTACCAGTTTAAAACAATTTTTGAATGGGGTGTCTTTATTGTCTGTTCTTACACTTTGGATGATTTTTAACGGAAACTCCACCTTAACCGGCTATACAACTGAATGATCTGGAATAAAGAATGATTTTCTTTTACAATTTAATTGACATAAAAGTAAATTCAAAGCTTGCTAAAATTGAACCAATAAAATTAATACGGGCTTACTAGCTGCAAATCATCCAAGGACTTTCTTGTCTTAGTATACGTGACATAAACGATTGTAAAGTAACACGTTACTCAAAATCTTTGCAATGACATTCTTTTCAGATACGGAAAAGCCTTCTTTGAATTGCCCAGATAAGACAATTGGTACAGATTTAGGTCAAAGCTTTTCCTCAATGGTTACATTTATGCCAAACGCAACGGACAACGTGGACGGGATAGTCTCTGTGAATTGCACTCACACATCTGCAGATATATTTCCACTCGGTGAAACCAACGTCACGTGTGAAGCTTCTGATGCAGCAGGAAATACTGTTTACTGCAGCTTTGTCGTAACAGTAACAGGTACGAAGCAATACGATCTTTCTATAATATTAACCGTAGGTGAAATACCTTATCTTATATATATTAATCATTGCCACCATGGGTACTTAAGTCCCCGGAGCATTGACATCAACTAGTTGAAGTTAGATATATATTTTAATATTAACGTCGAAATATTGTACTATCTAATTAATTGCAGACGAAAAAAAATTATTACTGAAATGTTCGGAAATATTTCCACTTAATGCCTTGGTTTTTCTACACTAAGACAAAGTACCAGTTTAAAACAATTTTTGAATGGGGTGTCTTTATTGTCTGTTCTTACACTTTGGATGATTTTTAACGGAAACTCCACCTTAACCGGCTATAAACTGAATGATCTGGAATAAAGAATGATTTTCTTTTACAATTTAATTGACATAAAAGTAAATTCAAAGTCTGCTAAAATTGAACCAATAAAATTAATACGGGCTTACTAGCTGCAAATCATCCAAGGACTTTCTTGTCTTAGTATACGTGACATAAACGATTGTAAAGTAACACGTTACTCAAAATCTTTGCAATGACATTCTTTTCAGATACGGAAAAGCCTTCTTTGAATTGCCCAGATAAGACAATTGGTACAGATTTAGGTCAAAACTTTTCCTCAATGGTTACATTTATGCCAAACGCAACGGACAACGTGGACGGGATAGTCTCTGTGAATTGCACTCACACATCTGCAGATATTTTCCACTCGGTGAAACCAACGTACGTGTGAAGCTTCTGATGCAGAGGAAATACTGTTTACTGCAGCTTTGTCGTAACAGTAACAGGTACGAAGCAATACGATCTTTCTATGAATATTAACCGTAGTGAAATACTATCTTATATATATTAATCATTGCCACCATGGGTACTTAAGTCCCCGGAGCATTGACATCAACTAGTTGACAGTTAGATATATATTTTAATATTAACGTCGGAAATATTGTACTATCTATTAATTGCAGACAGAAAAAATTATTACTTAAATGTTCGGAAATAATTTCCACTTAATGCCTTGGTTTTTCTACACTAGACAAAGTACCAGTTTAAAACAATTTTTGAATGGGGTGTCTTTATTGTCTGTTCTTACACTTTGGATGATTTTTAACGGAAACTCCACCTTAACCGGCTATACAACTGAATGATCTGGAATAAAGAATGATTTTCTTTTACAATTTAATTGACATAAAAGTAAATTCAAAGTCTGCTTAAATTATACGATCTTTCTATGAATATTAACCGTAGGTGAAATACCTTATCTTATATATATTAATCATTGCCACCATGGGTACTCAAGTCCCCGGGGCATTGACATCAACTAGTTGACAGTTAGATATATATTTTAATATTAACGTCGGAAATATTGTACTATCTAATTAATTGCAGACAGAAAAAAAATTATTACTGAAATGTTCGGAAATAATTTCCACTTAATGCCTTGGTTTTTCTACACTTAGACAAAGTACCAGTTTAAAACAATTTTTGAATGGGGTGTCTTTATTGTCTGTTCTTACACTTTGAATGATTTTTAACGGAAACTCCACCTTAACCGGCTATACAACTGAATGATCTGGAATAAAGAATGATTTTCTTTTACAATTTAATTGAAATAAAAGTAAATTCAAAGTCTGCTAAAATTGAACCAATAAAATTAATACGGGCTTACTAGCTGCAAATCATCCAAGGACTTTCTTGTCTTAGTATACGTGACATAAACGATTGTAAAGTAACACGTTACTCAAAATCATTGCAATGACATTCTTTTCAGATACGGAACAGCCTTCTTTGAATTGCCTAGATAAGACAATCGGTACAGATTTAGGTCATAGCTTTTCCTCAATGGTTACATTTATGCCAAACGCAACGGACAACGTGGACGGGATAGTCTCTGTGAATTGCACTCACACATCTGCGGATACATTTCCACTCGGTGAAACCAACGTCACGTGTGAAGCTTCTGATGCAGCAGGAAATATTGGCTACTGCAGCTTTGTCGTAACAGTAACAGGTACGAACAGAGGCGGCGGAACGAATTCGAAAGTGGGGGGTCACGATGAAAAAGGGGCACTTGATACTAGAGGCTTTATAAGAAAAGTATTCAGATAAGTAGGGGTTCGCAGAAAATTTGCCTTAAAATTTGTGCTTTTAAAAATTTTAATGGCTTTGTATCTTATCAATGATAAACAAAAGGTGTGCGAGCGCGAAGCGCGAGCCGAAAATTTTGAGCTAATTGTTCATTATAGACCATATTTAGCATCCGCGAGCGAGAAGCACGAGCTAAAAATTTGATTTACTTGTGCATTGTATAATCTACGTAGTATCTGCGAGCGCGAAGCGCTAGCCGAAAAAATTGAGTTAATTTATAACCTATTAAGTATCCGCGATCGCGAAGCTCGAGTTGAAAATTATGAGCTTAAAAATGGAGTTTATTGTGCATTATAGACCCTATTTAGTATCCGCGAGTGCGATGCGCGAGTAGAAAATGATAAGCTTAAAAATGGAGTTTATTGTGCATTATAGACCCTATTTAGCATCCACGAGCGCGAAGCGCGAGCCGAAAATGTTGGTTTAAGAGAGTAACAAGCTGCACTTTTTTTGTATTAAAAGTGCCCCTTTTTAGTAATAAAAGTGCCCCTTTTTACTATAAAAATGGCATTTTATTATTAGCTAAGAAAACAGGCACTTTTTAGTCAGGAAAAGGGGCACTTTTAGGGTAGATGAAAAAGTAGGGGGTCACAGTGCCCCCCTACCTCCCTGGTTCCGCCGCCTCTGGGTACGAAGCAATAAGATCTTTCTATAAATATTAACCGTAGGTGAAATACCTTATCTTATATTAATCATTGCCACCATTGGTACTTCAGTCCCCGGAGCATTGACATAAACTAGCTGACAGTTAGATATATATTTTAATATTAACGTCGGAAATATTGTACTATCTAATTAATTGCAGACAGAGAGAAAAAAATTATTACTGAAATGTTTGGAATAAATTTCCACTTAATGCCTTGGTTTTTCTACACTAAGACAAAGTACCAGTTTAAAACAATTTTGGAATGGGGTGTCTTTATTGTCTGTTCTTACACTTTGGATGTTTTTGAACGGAAACTCAACCTTAACCAGCTATACAACTGAATGATCTGGAATAAAGAATGATTTTCTTTTACAATTTAATTGACATAAAAGTGAATTCAAAGTCTGCTAAATTTAAGCAATGAAATTAATACGGGCTTACTGCAAATCATGCAAGACTTTCTTGTCTCAGTATACGTGACATAAACGATTGTAAAGTTACACGTTACTCAAAATCATTGCAATGACATTCTTTTCAGATACGGAACAGCCTTCTTTGAATTGCCTAGATAAGACAATAGGTACAGATTTAGGTCAAAGCTTTTCCTCAATGGTTACATTCATGCCAAACGCAACGGACAACCTGGACGGGATTGTCTCTGTGAATTGCACTCACACATCTGCGGATACATTTCCCCTCGGTGAAACCAACGTCACGTGTGAAGCTTCTGATGCAGCAGGAAATACTGTTTACTGCAGCTTTGTCGTAACAGTAACAGGTACGAAGCAATAAGATCTTTCTATAAATATTAACCGTAGGTGAAATACCTTATCTTATATTAATCATTGCCACCATGGGTACTTAAGTCCCCGGAGCATTGACATAAACTAGTTGACAGTTAGATATATATTTGAATATTAACGTCGGAAATATTGTACTATCTAATTAACTGCAGACAGAAAAAAAAAATTACTGAAATAATTTCCACTTAATGCCTTTGTTTTTCTACACTAAGACAAAGTACCAGTTTAAAACAATTTTGGAATGGGGTGTCTTTATTGTCTGTTCTTACACTTTGGATGTTTTTTAACGGAAAATCCACCTTAACCGGCTATACAACTGAATGATCTGGAATAAAGAATGATTTTCTTTTACAATTTAATTGACATAAAAGTAAATTCAAAGTCTGCTAAAATTGAACCAATAAAATTAATACGGGCTTACTAGCTGCAAATCATCCAAGGACTTTCTTGTCTTAGTATACGTGACAAAAACGATTGTAAAGTAACACGTTACTCAAAATCTTTGCAATGACGTTCTTTTCAGATACGGAAAAGCCTTCTTTGAATTGCCCAGATAAGACAATTGGTACAGATTTAGGTCAAAGCTTTTCCTCAATGGTTACATTTATGCCAAACGCAACGGACAACGTGGACGGGATAGTCTCTGAGAATTGCACTCACACATCTGAGGATATATTTCCACTCGGTGAAACCAATGTCACGTGTGAAGCTTCTGATGCAGCAGGAAATACTGGTTACTGCAGCTTTGTCGTAACAGTAACAGGTACGAAGCAATAAGATCTTTCTATAAATATTAACCGTAGGTGAAATACCTTATCTTATATTAATCATTGCCACCATGGGTACTTCAGTCCCCGGACCATTGACATAAACTAGCTGACAGTTAGATATATATTTTAATATTAACGTCGGAAATATTGTACTATCTAATTAATTGCAGATAGAAAAAAAAAATATTACTGAAATGTTCGGAAATAATTTCCACTTAGGTACGTTCCCAAAAGTAAAACACCTCGGCGTGGCGCGTGAACGCCGTGGCGCGACCCCTCGTGCGGCTTTCCCTTATCGCGGTTCTTTTGATTTTCTGTTCGAAAAAGAGCGCGGGCCAATTTCAACAGACATCCATCGTTTTGTTTGTTCCCTGATATAAAAGGGAAACATGGATAGCTCCGTCTACGGCCATCTACTGCCATTGAATGGCAGAATACTGCGCCAGAATTAATTGTTTGGGTGTTTGCCCTGAATATAGATCAATGGTTCTATGTGTGTGTTTGTGACGGCGGAGCGTGCCAGGCTAAAGGACAATAGCCAGGGCTACATCAAAGATTTTAATCTTGGTTTATCTAAATTGACACGCTGTGTTAATTCATTTTATGTACTCTATAATACTCTGCTTAATCATATAAGGACAGGTCCTATATTGAAAACAATAATCTTCCCTCAGTCCGGTGCCCTGTCACATAGAGGGGCATACTATCGAGCTTACGATTGGTATCTTTAATACAGCTAAGACGAACGATTGATATTGTAGGGTAGCCAGAGCAGCTAGGTAGACACAACGGGCGTGGTTCTAAACTTACAGAGAGACTAGAGAGTATCAACTTGACACGATTGCCTGAGAGGTACTGCCTTGAGATTGCATACTTTCAATCTCAGGGGTTTAATTTACATATAATACATTCACATGTCCATTTGTATATCAATGTAAACTATTTAATCTTGAACCCAGATAGGTTACAAATAAAGGAGATAAATGAATATTCATAGATTTGTATGAATATAAATGAGCTTCTACTGAATATACATAATCTCATCATCAGGATTGAACCAATAAAAGTACAGAGCATAGCTACTGATGGAGCATGAGTAGGAACAAAAGAGACATGGATGGGAGAGTGAACGGAGGAATGTCAATGGAGGTGAAGAAAGAAAGACATGATCAGGATGAGAGGATGATCACAAGATGATCAATCATAAGTTTACAAATATACCTGTTCATATTACAGCTCTACAATATCAATCATAAGATTGACCCTATCTTTTTATTTATGTTACAGCTAAGCAGAGGTCTGTAATAAATAAACTATGCGGTATTCATGGAGATATATCTCTTCGCAGAGGCGGATTTGAGACTATTTTGAGACGGTTTTGAAATTTGTCGCGGGGTCGTCGCAGAGATGTCTCCGAGACGTCTCCGTGACGCGAAAAGCGTCTTCACGACGGAAAAAAAGTATTAGAGACGTCTCCGATATTTTTTCTCCTTCGCTGGAGACACCCTTTTCTGTTGCGGAGACGTCTCCGTGACTAATTTCTAAGCCGCCTTCAACATTTCAAAGTAGTCTCGTCTCCGCGAAAATACAACCATGTAAGTTAGTAAAGATATTAATGAAATATGGCCTAACTTGTAGAAACTTTTATTCTAATCATTCTGTATTTTTGGCTTCCCTGTTTATATTAGGCCTATTACGTTTATGTTTCTTTTACAATTTCTTATTCATTCGTTTTGTTTGGGTTCGTACTGGAATCTATCTGGCTTGATGTTGCAGCGATGTCATCGTCGGCCCAGGAGGTCTCTGACACGGTTTCACTCAACATCGTTGTCCATGTTGACTAATTGGCTAATGATTAGTACCATTGAATCTCATAGTGTTTAATCGAGACGGTTCCATCATTTATATAAACACAATGAAATGAAACATCCGGCCAATTAGGTGCCTATTATCAACCCAACGTGTGTTGAACCGGATGTGTCTTTTGAATAATTAATTCAAGATCAGTCATATCCAGGGGCGGGGGGGGGGGGGGCATGACATCATGGTCCCCAGCTATACAAATGGAGCAGCATTAAGACTATGGACAACGCATGGCGCTATTCCAGCAACATTTTTGAGGCTTTTGCTGTGATTTATAATGTGAGAGACACAGGGTCACACACGCCTAATGTTGACTGTCAGAGAGCAAAAGATATTCATTCGATCCAACCCTTTCGGAAAAATATGTAACTTTGAACAGCTGATAGGAAAACATGTGTGCAAATGATCCACAATTTAACACTGGTTGTAGAAGGGGCAATCATTAAGCTTCATATGCTAAACTGGGAAGAAATCAATGTTAAGGCTCGGCACTACCATAGAAGGGCAAGTTTTGACACAAAATTCAAGCTTTTGACTAGCAATAGAGTAAGTTTCGGCATGATGGGGCGCTATATCGATTTACTTTTAAGATGAGCCGGTGAGCATGTGGTTTCTTGGCAAAAATAGCAAGAAGGATTAACCTTTCCTTCCGTTCCACATGAACGACAGAGGGGGAAAAAAGAAAAAAGGTTTCAACATTCTCTTATTTGTTTCATTTTTTTTTTTTAGCTGTGACTTGTACCATTGATACCCCACTCCCTGACCGGTGACCCGACATTTGCTCCTGCGACAATTGCTCGGGCTTTATTTCGTCTAAGTATAGGGTTAGGGTTAGGGTTGTAATAGGGATTTATATTAGGTTTAGGATTAGGTTAGAGGGTAGGGTATAGTGTAAAGTCCCTGGTTGAAGTTAGTCATTCGATTAGTGTATGGAATTTATAGCGGAGCAATTGTCGCGGCGGGAGCAAATGTCATGGATTCCCCTGACCAGCTTTCAGCTACCATAGAGTCATAGAGTATGGATGTTCAGCTGGAGATAACATAACATTCGGTGTTGAAAACTGTACGTATGAATGTGCAGTTGGCTACGACATAAGTGATAGCACGGCAATAACCTGTGGATCAGATAGAGCGTTGTCCTCTTCACTTCCGACTTGTACAGGTATCTATTCTATCCACCTTTCTGTATTTTGGCAGAGTGGAAACAAAGCCTTTTCTCAGGAAAAGTCCATGAATATGATACTTGCGTGTACAAGATGAATCATTGAAGCCGAAGGGTAGCCTATGTAACATTAGCACTAGGAAAGCATAAATAAATTGACCCAAGGAAAAGATGTTAATATGTAATTTGATCTCTCTTGACAGCTTTGGGGTGTTTTGGGGCATTTTGCTACATGTTACTTTTTAACCCCTTGACTGCGGACACGTAATATTCACCTGCTTATCCTATTGTCTGTTTTGAAGCGTGCTACCCTAACTTAGCTGTAGCCTACAAACGGCACTTCAATATCAATATTAAGACTTAAGACTATGGCAACAGATGGCGCTATTTCAGCAAAATTATTGAGGCTTTTGCTGTGATTTATAACATGAGAGACACAGGGTCACACACGCCTAATGTTGACTGCCAGAGAGCAAGAGATATTCATTCGACCCAACCCTTTCGGAAAAAATATGGAAATTTGAACAGCTGATAACAAACATGTGTGCATATGATCCACAATTTAACACTGCTTATAGGAAGGGCAATCATTAAGTTTCATATGCTAAAACTGGGAAGAAATCAATGTTAAAGTTGAAGAAGACGATCCCAAAATATTGAGATATTTACATTAACAGCATCCTTACAACCCCCCAAAAATGCTGAGTGGCGTTTCAACCCCCCAAAATAAGTTCAGAATAGTGAATTTTAACGATGCTACCCCACCCGTAATTCCGATTTCGCTCCCCGGGGATGCGTACTAAGAGTAGTGTCTCTCCGTCGACGTCACAGACGGGAGTTCGGTCTTGGCGAAGTAATCACAAGGCATGTATTGTGTACACGCTGACACATTTATATGAATCTACTTGCGTGTCAGAACGTTTATTTTATCGTTTTTTATCGATTTTATGTGAATGATTTAAAAAAAAGAAATAATAATGAAGCAATGTCATACAGTCAATGATATGCCTCTACATTGTTAGAATTTCTTATTTTGTAGCATTTTAAGACGATTTTGCCGCCGTGGCTTCTTCAGGACATGGCGAAACAAAGTCAATAAGACTGTCATGACGTTACGGTATGGAAATCAGCTGGTTGTGGTGTGCATTTGATAATTTTCGAAACGTAAATGCTTATAAAAATAGATCAATGACCATATTCATTCTCCAAAATATGTAACTGCCCTCTAAATGATACGATAGACCTATATGTTAATTTCAAGATAAATAATATGAAATTTGATCGAGATATTCTCCGGTCAATCGCGTAGCGGACGCTAATAGTTCGTGTTATTGTAAGATATTCTTCCACGTGTGATGCGGCCGGCTCTTGAAAAACCGAGTCGCTAGCGGATTCGGTCTGCGCTTGCCGCCGGCGCGGTTGGCCTGGCTAGCTAGCTATGTGCTGGTGTTCGCTTTGCGCTTCACTTTGCACATTACCGTCTCATGAATTCGTTTTGCCTTACAATTCATACAAATATCAGTCGGTAGGCATATAGGCCGAGAAGTATGTAAGTAGAATTGTTTATCAATTTCTTTGTGAGTTTGCTTCATCATATTTCACTAGACATAATGTCTTCAAACTGCATAGAAAGGTCATTTTGATCCAAACTTCACCCATTCTTGAATACTTGTCGACAAGGAATAACGAAATCATATCGAAAGCAAGCCACAAACATGCACAGTATACAGTGAAGCAACACACACAAACACACAAATAAAACAGTACACAATACGTATTACAGAATTAGAACAAGCTGCTCAAGCCGCGTGTGCACTTTTGAGCGACCGGATCTACAATGTATACTCGGAATTAAAAATATATAAAATAGTGTGTAGTGTGGCGGAGAAATTAATATCCTAATACTAAACTGACATATAATTACAATAATACAGATAATAATGGAAAGAAAAGCCTACCTAGAAAGCAACGCCCACCCTAGTGCAATGACTCGATTGTTACTAGTCCACAGCCTCTTGCTGGGAGTAGGACGTCTGGTCTCGGTGTCAGGCGAGGGAGCGCTCCCGCGATAGTACCGGAGAAATCTCCTTGAAGTCCGTCGCACGAAAGGCACCAATGCACCAATACGTTTTGTGTAGTGCTAGCTCATGCCGTGGATTCAAGTTCAGTTCTAATGTGCACGCGAGCTAATGGTGCTCGCGTGCGTTGTTTGTGGGTATGGCGTGCCATTCGTGTACACAGGGCATATGGTTGCCGAGTAGCTACAACCCTATCTGTACTAAATACTACTTGTATGGCACAATCACTACATTACTCCCAATCTTATTGAGGCGAGAGCCTACTCTCGACTTACTATACTTAACCTAACTAATGCCATACATTTACATGCTGTCCCTAAGTCTTTATAAACAATAACAAGGTACCTAATACATATTTGCAATTTATTATAACATTAAGTGTCAGTGCTATAAACATTTCAGGTAGGCACCTAACTAAATGATTCAACTATTTGTAAGAGTGATTTTCTCTAAAGATACAATGTAGTTACAATACAATGCTTAAACCTGGTGTATAGTTTTGGTAAAAAAAAAAAAATCGGCATAAAACCGATTAAATATAGTCTCATGTTGTTCACATTGCGCTAAAAGACATGTGTGAGAGATTTTGTGATATTCCTTTCACGATTTCCGGTAAATTTCAGTGAAATGTTTTGAATCCAAACACAATTTGTAACGGTTTTGAGACCTTTTGCTGGGTTGTCCTGTCCCCGAACTTCCCGCATGAATGGACCGTAGCGATCTGTGTGTATCACCCACACAAGAGAATCCCCATTGGTTTCCATGTGAACGCCTAGTGCACACAAAGCTGGAGTCGGGTCCCCGTCTTAGCTTTTTATACTATATATCGTGAAATAAAGACATTAAAACGAGATTCCATGTAATATAACTTTCTTTGTTTACAGTTATAGGATTCAGGCTTTCATATTATCTAACTGTGAATCCAAATTAAATTTTTCCTTCTCCCAACACTATACACCAGCTTTAAACTGAGAGTTTTACAAAGATATCACCAGTGAAAACAAGCTTGTGTTCCCAACTGTAAAAAACCCTTAATCCTGATTAAATACAACTAAAATAAAGTTCATTTAAATGCATTAAGTCTTCTCAATTGACTACAGGCAACTTATTTATTTCTAAAAGACTGACATTTTTACATAATGATTATCAGACAGTAAAATAACTTTCAGAATATAAATACAGGTGTATGATTTTAAGTCTCAGCTATATGAGCCATTCACAAAACAAACTAGTTAACATAAGTCGGGACTATATTTTATAGATGAAAGACATCCTAACAACTGTTTAAGTATCCGTTGTACATGTAAGTATCTTAAGATGCAATAACTCTTAAACTAGAATTTTACGTTAAATAACACAACAATAAATACTACAAAGAAGTAAAATAAACAAAAACACATACTTCTTGCCAATATTTTTATGAAGAAATGTAGTCACCCTTTATATAATGCAAGAAGCTGCTTTTGGAATAAATTACTTCTAAACTCTAAGCATCTATGGTTAAGTGCGCTGTGTGGGTAGATACTCAAAACACTTCTTGAGGTCATTTCCCACTTACATAAATCAGCCTTGAGCTTTGTTTCCAATTTATTATTGTAATCTTAACTCATGAACATATATTACAACTGTACAGAGCAATAATTTTATATCTTAACACATTTAAATTATCCCACAAAATCGTTATAGGCTATGCTAGACAACTTAACTCTCTCTGTGCTTATATTGATCCTAACTAGATCATTAAAGGTACAACATATTTTAAGAAGAGTTCTTATAATTGGAAATGCTAGAGTGTAAGTTACGTGAACTGTTAATGATAAATCTACTAGGACTATAGATGATCTTATATTTTAGCTCTTAGGTCACTGTTATAAATCTCGTAAACATTCTTGTTTTCCCCTTGGTCACTCTTACTCAGATTTTAATCCAGGTTTTAGCAAGGTAAGTAAGGGATGGAGAACGATGGAAGGAGAATCCACATAGGAGGCCAATCGGCTCATCATAAGCGGTCGGATCCAGCCAGTTCACCACCGGCTCCATCATACACCAAGTGGTTTTACCACGACCAAACGGGTGATACCACCTTTTCATCTACAATCTCCATCTTGATGAGGGGGGAATATATAAGGAAGAGTATTAAGAATGAGAGGGATGGAAGGAAAATCCACAAGAGCCAACCGTAGCTCAACATAAGCCGTCGGCCGGAGCCAACCGGCTCCACCATACACCTAGTGGTTTTACCACAATCCAAACGGGGATGACCACTTACCATCTAGAATCTCCATCATGATAAGAAATAGCATAGCGAGTGGAGGAACATTGCCAGAAAGGAAAAATGACCATGTCCCTAATGAAACAGGAGACAAGTGACTTAATGACTGATAACCTTGGATATCGGATACATGTACATTAGTAACTGTGGTAAACAAAAACATGCAGGACACAAAAGCCGTCTAGACAAACAGCGCTACTTCATCCAAGAGACAAGTGACCTATATGTATTGACCAGCATCCAATGATCTGATAAACATGTTATGGGAGATTGGCAACTATTGCCGAACCAAAACATTGAAAGACATAAGCCATCTGGACAGACAAGCTATTCATCCAAGATTAACATAATCACCCATGCTACCATTTCCATTCCCCTTTTATATTAATTTTCTTTTTCTTTCTCATTCTTTTTTGTTGAAAGATAGTAGGACCAACATACCTTGAACATTTGAGCATTCACTTCAGGCTGAAAAAATAGAACACCAAAACTAAGGAATGTGTTGAACCACAAGACACCACATGAATGACCAATAATTATGCAAGACATGTCTGCACACCTCTTGGACAATCACATGCCAAAAACAGTAAAATATGATAAGTGCTTGAATCTGTTATTATTCAAGGACTTGGCAAAGCATAATAAAGGGAATTGCTATATAGCCAGCGAACCTGACCAAGGAACAATCAGATTTCAATCCACACAATAACTGCTCAGCTTGAATAATAAACCACGATTATGCGAAAGATTTACCACGCCACCAACGAACACTGCAAAACAAATATATTTGTGAAC
>CALNVZ010003240.1:0-26898 GCA_940671915.1 Paracentrotus lividus
CCCCCACTCTCTGTTATCCTTTTCTGATCTCTTTATTTTCTCTCTATATGTGTGATCGTCTGCTTTTGATACGATTAGCCATGATACTTCGTTAAAACAAATGTCACTGTGGTTTGGTATTGAGGACCCTGCTTTAGGCTGGTTTCGTACCTATCTCACATCTCGTAGTGAAAATGTCTCGATCAATGGTGTACTGTCATCAACTTACACACCGACCCAAGGTGTTCCACAAGGGTCTGTTATCGGACTCTTGTTGTTTACGATGTATACTTCTCCACTGCAAAATATTATTGAGTCATATGGTCTGTCCAATATGTTTAATGCCGATGATACTCAAATATACCGAGTGAGTAAAAAAAAACTTTACACCTAGAAAAATCTTAATAAAAAGAAAACCAATTTATAAACCCTAAATTATTTCACATATTCTGAAAGAGTAACTCCTCCCGCATCTTCTGGTACCCTTTTTGTGTGGTATGCCTTTACGCTTGGATGAACACGAAGCATTGTTTGCGAACATGCAAATTTCGAATTGTGCCAGGGTGGGGATGAAATTGAAACAACAAAAGCTGACAAAAAAGCAACTCCATCATGAAAAAAAATAGCATAACTTTTTAACGAAAATGTCTTCCGGCTTATAACTTAGCAGGAGTGTTGTTACACATATTGACTACATTTTGTATGAAAATTAGATTGACTCGTCAAGTAATGCACGAATGAGTACACATCAAAGAGTAAATTGCCACTGACAGACCTAAAAAGGCCTCCTAATACTTTTGAAAAGAGATTATTTTGTCTTTGACGCGTGCTCACTCATGCCTGACTCTACAGATTTATCTCATTTTCATACAAAATGTAGTCAATATGTGTAACAACACCCCTGCCAAGTTATTAAGCGGAAGATATTTTCGTTAAAAAGTTATGCTATTTTACTCATGATGGAGTTGCTTTTTTGTCAGCTTTTGTTGTTTCAATTTCATCCCCACCCTGGCACAATTCGAAATTTGCATGTTCGCAAACAATGCATCGTGTTCATCCAAGCGTAAAGACATACCACACAAAAATGATACCAGTAGATGCGGGAGGAGTTACTCAATTCAATTCAATTCAATTCAGTATTTATTAATTCCGTTCTTTCAGGAAAAAAACAACAACAAAATAACATAACAATCATATAAACATAATCTTAAAAACAACGTATTACAAAATTAATTGAAATTTAAAGCACAATCTTAGGCATAAACATCTTGTTGCATTTGAAGACAAAACAGAATAAGAGACATGTTAAAAAGCATGGCTTGTAAAATAATTTAGGATATATAAATTGGTTTTCTTTTTATTTACATTTTTCTAGGTGTAAAGTTTTTTTTGACTCACTCGGTATATATCTTGTAAATCATCTGATGTTGTTAACCTAGTACCGAAAGTGATGAAATGCGTTGGAGAAATTAAAGAATGGTCAAGGTTGAATGGTCTGAAGTTGAATAGTACAAAAACAGAAGTTTTACACATTAAGTCTCGTTTTCGCACTTGTATGCCCTTGCCACCGATTGAGATTGATGGCATTCAGGTTCTCCCAGTTAAAAGAGCAAAGAATCTGGGGGGTTGTTTTTGATGAACAGTTTACTATTAGCGGGGCCATCTATGTCGTTTCGTTTGCAAGTCATGTTAATGTTTGGAAACATCTATAAATATGTTCTACTTGATCACACGAATCAGAAAATATATGTCTCCAATTTTTTAATTGAGCTTTTGTGACCCAAAATGGAGGTCAAAGGCCAGGCTTCATTAACATAAACATAATTTTCTTCAAATTGTGTCAAATTTGGTATCAAATTGTAGGTAATTTTATAACTAGCAATTAAGTCTATTAACATTTTTTCACCCGACCAGCCAGTTTTTAGCAATATGCAAATTAGTCTATTTATGCATAATTAAATGCATACTTGTGTCAAGCTTCACTATAATCAGACATAACATATCCATAAACAATATCAATGGCAACTAATCAAGAATACAACATATGTCATACTAGCCTGACATTGCTGCCACATTCTGGTGACCCTTATGACCTTGAAATGAGGGCAAAGGTCAATTTATATGATGATTAACAACCTGGAAATGGCATCATGTTAGCAAAAACCTCAGTTTCTGTGAACTTTGACCTTATTTCTAGGTCGATTGTGTCAACTTAAAATATGACAACATATATTTTTTGGTTGATGGTATCAAGTTAAATATATTCATGTTAGTTACCAACATAGATAAGCTTATACAACGAATAGGTCAAAGGTCAAAGTAAAAGAAAGAGGTTTTGGCCAAAGTGTTTGGTTGTGACCTTAGTCTTATTGGGCCGCATTACTTGGAATAATAACACTGTTAACGTGTTCTACTTGACCCCACAAACCAGGAAATGTTGGTTTTCATTGACCTATGACCTTTAACTATGGTGAAAAGTCCAAAAATACATAGTTTCTTGTATTTCCGGGTTTTTTTAGCGTCATGTTATTTGAACTTTGACCTTATCTTGAGGTCATACGTGTCAATGAAAAAGTAGCAAGGTTGATTCTTCTGATTCATTGGATCAAGTAGAACAAAAGTAACTGTGGCTATCTAAATTATTAAGCTATAATGCCAAACAGGTCTATGGTAAAGAAAGAAATCTTTGGCCCTTACGTATTCCTTTAACTTTCTATGTGTGTCTTGACCTTTGTCCCATTGGGCAATATTATAGCTTATTGATTGTGATAACCATAATTACTTTTGTTCTACTTGACCCCGTGAATCAGAATATCAACCTTACCATTTTTTATTTATTTTTATTTATTTTTGGTTGTTGTTGACACGTATGACCTCAAAATAAGGTCAAAGTTCAAATAACATGACGCTAAAATATTAATAGGAAATTTGATTACAATACTACATGTAACAGATCAGGTAATAATATAATACAGATACAAAGGCAGACATTAGTCATGGACCCCTACACAATGGTACAACTATTTTGTTTTTACATATGGGCCATCTGGCCATTGTGAGAGCCGCATATAAACAATACAATCCGTTTCTTGGATGTTCTCTATTAAATTCGGCAATTTGTTGCAGCATCATTATTATTATTTCATTTTTTTGTGTAACTCTGTATGTAAATCTTCCCATGGCAAGCGCAAAAAAAATAATAACACAGAACTTTCTACTTTTTACAGTACTTTAGCATGAAACAGTTCATACCATAAAATGCAAAAATAAATAAAACATAAATTTGGTAGGCCTACAACGTAAAATGGTGTAAATTATATTTCAAAAGCAAACAAAATTACCAACAAAATGAGAACAGAACAAAATGCAAACAAGTAGCCTACCTGCCAACCTATAATACCAAAAAATGGGAACAAATCGAAATAAATTTCCCTAAATAGAAAAAATCCTCTTATTTCTTATGATTTACTATTTACACGATCCTGATCTTAAAAATAGAAACATCTTAGTCTCAATTATCAGCAGAAAAATACTAGGAAAATTCCCATTAAATGCGAACAATTGGCAAGTACGTGTACATGTTTACATAATGGCACCGTCAGCAATTTAAAAACTTGAAACATATATTAAAAAAAGGCAAAAAAGACAAAAAAATAAAACAAAAATCATTCACAAAATGATTGAAAACAAATCATAATGGCAATATGAGTAATTTTACAAACTTCAAGTAATGTCCTTTTTCAAAAGCAAAAAAAAAAGCAAAAAAAAAAGAAGAAAATCATTAACAAAATGATACAGAACAAAACAGTCATTTTACAAAAAAAATACGAACATTTTAATTTAAGCAAAAAAAAAAGAAAAAAAAAAAAAAAAAAAAAAAAAAAAAAAAAAAAAAAAAAAAAAAAAAAAAAAAAAGAAAGAAAAACATTACATAAATGATAAAGAAAAAAAACAAAACAGAAAAAATAAATAAATATAGCCAATACTGTAGTGATTTTACAACAAGAAATAATGCTACATGTATGTACATAACATCTTCAAAAACAAACAAAATAATTAATGAAATGATGGAAAACAAAACAAAAAGCACACAAAATGCTAAAGATGAAACTTAATGGCAGTACAGTGCAAAACCAATAATTTTACAAAATTATACATTATTACCAAAAGCAAACAAAAATCAGAACATAAAGGTCAATGACTTTTTGACAGTTAAGAAATGGCTATATGTACAATGGATATGTAATACATGTAAATTCAATTAGCAAAATGCATATTAGTTCCAGATCCCATACAGAAAGTTTTATTTTCTAATTGTCACCCTGATCCTCATCACTACCCATATCCTCATCACTACACGAATCCCCATCACTATCCGAATCCTCATTACTATCTGATTCCCCTTCACCTCTTACCAAGTCAGAGTCCTTTAGGCCTCCTTCTATCATTGCACCCAAATTTGGAGGCAGTTTCCCTTTGTAGATTACATTATGACGCAAGATTGTTCTGATAGTCGCCTCCTCCAGAGTTAGAACTGTGGTCGGTGGACTAACCAAAGTAAGAAATAGTGGATCACTCTCTGGGTTGCACACGTCATCGTTTTCTATCTGTTCAAGGATATCTTTGGCAGTTTGACCATCTTTATTCACTACATCTATAGGACATCCATAGCGAATGAAGGTCTTCGAGAAGTTCTTGGTCTTTTGCAACAGACATGGAGTAAATCACCAAGTGGAGAAGTGTGTTCCCATCATTCCTATCCAAGGAACAAGCACTATCACAGAATAAGATCTTGCGTATTACATACTTGACCCTAAGAAGGCAGCTGGAAGATATTCCACAATACACGTTGTCCACAAATGCTTTTGCAAAGAGACACATGACCTTCCACGTCACTGACGACAATTCAGGATCTTTGTCAGGGTTTTCTCTACGAATTCTCCCTCTGATGATCCTCACAAGCTTCTCTATGGCTTGCAGTGTGGAATGTAAGATATCAACGGTTGAGCAATGGAAAGCTTCATTGAAAAGTATTTCACCAAAGCTTTCCATCATGGAATCACTATGATCTGAGAGAGAGAGTCTACGTGTACATGGTGCAGAACAGATTCATACTCGCGCAATAAGTCTCTTACATCTTGAAGGTATTGATCGTTATAAACAAACAATCCACTTTTGTCAGCTAAATTACCTACTACTGACCCTAGCTTTAATTCCCCTACATGTTCAAAGCCGATTGCGCAAGACAATATTTGTCGGCCTTCTTTCAACGTGTTTAGCTTTGCCATTAAGTCACATCCAAAATTTGCAAGGGATGGGTAGAGATACTTCTGCTTGAGTTTTGGGGGAAATAATCTGTCTCCTACCAAAAATGCATGGGCCTTTACACCAACTTTGGACGTCTTGATTGACTCCAGATCTTCAGCTTTGAGACATTCGTGCAATGAGATCTTTGAGAAACATGCTGCAAGGTCTGATGTCTTTCATTGCACTTTTGGAAGGCTTTCATCTTGTCGAAGGGATATTGCTCGCGAAAAAGAGTCAAATATGTCTTCAAATGTGGTTTCAAAACAGAACCTTTCATCTATAGTAGCCTGTGATACTCCCAGTATTTCTATGGCTTTGATCTTCTCCTCCAATGGTATTTCAGCATCATCCATCGCCAAGAACAAGTCCCCGACATCCTTCAACATGTACAAAGCAGCTACACAAGGTGGACTCCATCCGTTCATGTTGACCTGACTAGCTGGGGCTCCAGAACCTACAGGAAGCGTGATGATAGCCGTCTTGGCTGCCACCCATTTAGCCGCAAGAGATAAAATATCACGAAGGTTAGGGTATGTACCGAACGTTGTACTTAAATCCCCATTCAACTAAGGGGGCCGTCACACTGAGGTCGTTCTATAACGTTCTTGCCCGTTTTTGCCCGTTTAAAAAAAAAATTGCTGAACGGGCTTTTGGTCGGGTTGGAACTTATAACTTTGAAAAATAATTTCTTGAATACGATACTAGCAGTTCATAAATAGTTCTCGTTACGTCAATTCCGTCTTTATCGCGTCCGCAATACGTTGTTATCCAGTTCAGAACGAGTAAACTGCTCGTTCACTCTAGTAGCACGTCGTCACTAAAAGTGCCTATGCGCAGCATGATAAAAATTAAGGTACCACGTTCGTAGTACATCCTTCTCGTTCAGAGTAAGTCCTACCCGTTTAAGGAACGTTGTCACTACGTTTAATTTTAGAACTTGAAGCCAGTACGATTTTTTTGAACATGTTAAAAAAAATCGGAATGCCTTTCCGTTCTCTCCGTTCGGGCCCGTTCGCCAAGTTCGTAAACAGATTGTAAACGGTCTGTACTAGATTCTAAAAGGTCTGCACCTACGTTCAGTCGCGTGTGTAAACAGATTGAGCCCGTTCACCAAGAACTACCTAGAACGCAGTGAGAACTAGCTCAGTGTGACGGAATTATGACATGCCGTTCTGTTTAAAAATTGAAACGTATGTTCGTAGTACGTCCTTCTCGTTCAGAGTAAGTCCTACCCGTTTAAGGAACGTTGTCACTACGTTTAATTTTAGAACTTGAATAATTAATATACAATGCTCGTTTGTATGACGTCCTAGCACATCTTAGAACGATTTAAGTACGGCAATTTCGTTTGTAGTACGCTCCATCTCGTTTCAGGTACGTTGCCACCCCGTTAAATTTTAGGACGAGATGGGCGCCGATTTTTTTGAACACTTTTTTGGAAATCCGACCGAGCTAGTCCATGAAGTTCGTAAACAGATCGTAAGAAGTATTTACTACGTCCACTCAGTTTACACACAGACTATGCCCGTTCGGCAAAATTTGCAAGGACGTAGTAGGAACGAGCTCAGTGTGACGGGGGTATTAGGTGTGAAATCGGAACAAAGGGTGGATTAATCACCACGTTCAGAATGAGTTCGCACCTCGTAACAATGGCTTGAGTTATGCTGCAGTCACACATACACTTATACCCCGTCACACTGAGCTCGTTCCTACTACGTCCTTGCAATTTTGCCGAACGGGCATAGTCTGTGCGTAAACTGAGTGGACGTAGTAAATACTTCTTACGATCTGTTTTACGAACTTCAATGGACTAGCTCGGTCGGATTTTTCAAAAAAGTGTTAAAAAAAATCGGGCCCCATCTCGTCCTAAAATTTAACGGGGTGGCAACGTACCTGAAACGAGATGGACGTACTACAACGAAATTGCCGTACTTAAATCGTTCTAAAGATGTGCTAGGACGTCTTACAAACGAGCATTGTATATTCATTATCAGCTGGAAGTTACGAAGACGCATGAGGTCTGGCAAAAAACGGGCTAGGTTTTTTATGGGAAACGGGCACGCATTTGCGTTCAACACGTTCTATCCACGGATAATGACGAAGTAAGAACGAGATTAACTTTCTGGAGGCCGTTTGGTCGACGTATGAACGAGTAAGAACGGATTTTGACGGATTAAAAACGACCCAGAACTAGTGAGGTCGGGACTAAACGCATTGGAAACGAGTTGGAACTGATTAAGAACGGGTTGCAACTAACTGGGGACGGGTTTGGATTTTTTCAGACGGGCTCTGTTTCGTGGACACGGTCATTTTCAACCGATTTTAACTAGATACAAACGGACTGCAGACGAAGCAGAGACGTGATGGACGTATTGAGGACTGTATACGAACGTTGTTCATCTTAATCCAGAAATAATTAGGTCAAATGTACGCGTTCTTTTCGGACCAATGGCCGTTTTTCGTATTTATTCTAAAAGTTATGAGATTTCTGTAATTGTAACAATTAATGTGTGGCAATTAAACAGCTGATCTATTCGCTTATACTACTATCACACTGAACAATTTCTTACCATGTCATTGAAATTATTGCAGAACGGGCTTAATCTATGTACACACGGAGTGGACGTACTTGAGACCTATTTCAATCTGCTCAGGACTTTATAGCACGGGCTTGGATAGCAATACGTTTCAATTTTTAAACAGAACGGCATGTCATAATTCCCGTCACACTGAGCTAGTTCTCACTGCGTTCTTGGTAGTTCTTGGTGGACGTCATAGGACGTCATACAAACGAGCATTGTATATTAATTATTCAAGTTCTAAAATTAAACGTAGTGACAACGTTCCTTAAACGGGTAGGACTTACTCTGAACGAGAAGGACGTACTACGAACATACGTTTCAATTTTTAAACAGAACGGCATGTCATAATTCCCGTCACACTGAGCTAGTTCTCACTGCGTTCTAGGTAGTTCTTGGTGAACGGGCTCAATCTGTTTACACACGGACTGAACGTAGTGCAGACCTTTTAGAATCTAGTACAGACCGTTTACAATCTGTTTACGAACTTGGCGAACGGGCCCGAGCGGAGAGAACGGGAAGGCATTCCGATTTTTTTTAACATGTTCAAAAAAATCGTACTGGCTTCCAGTTCTAAAATTAAACATAGTGACAACGTTCCTTAAACGGGTAGGACTTACTCTGAACGAGAGGGACGTACTACGAACATGGTACCTAACTTTTATCATGCTGCGCATAGGCACTTTTAGTGACGGTTTGGACGTGCTACGAACGGTATAGAGTGAACGAGCCGTTTACTCGGTCTGAACTGGATAACAACGTATTGCGGACGCGATAAAGACGGAATTGACGTAACGAGAACTATTTATGAACTGCCTAGTATCGTATTCAAGAAATTATTTTTCAAAGTTATAAGTTCCAACCCGACCAAAGCCCGTTCAACAATTCTTTTGAGAACGGGCAAGAACGTTATAGAACGTTATAGAACGACCTCAGTGTGGCGGCCCCTTACGTATAGTTAAGTTTTTGTTGTTTTAATCTTATTTCATCTTCTATTCTATCATTTCTTATGTATTTCTTTGTTTTATCGGATGAACGAAATTATCACTATTTCCAGTCGTAACTATGACGGGAAGGCATTCGTGGGGGTCGGCAGAAAAGAAAACAATTTTTGGACGCAACCGAACGTTACTATACGTAAGTGTCTGTGTGACTGTAGCATTAAACGTCTGTGCACGAACGCGTTCGTATTGTTTTTCCCAATTTGTTTTCTAAAAGGTTATGCTATAGTCACACAGACACTTACGTATAGATACGTTTGTGTTGTTGTGATCTTATTTCATCTTCTATTCTATATGTATATCCTTGTTTTACTGGATGAACGAAGTTATCAATATTTCTACTGCTAACTATGACGGGTAAGCATCCGTGGGGATCCGAAGAAAAGAAAATAATTTTTGGACGCATCCGGACGTAACTCAACGTAAGTGTCTGTGTGACTGTAGCATAATGCCGGAGCGGGCCTTCAATACGGCACCTTTTCAAGTGTCTAATGCTAATGAAGCGCCTTTGACACCGCCGACGCGGGAATAGAAGATTTTAATGGCATTATCTTGCGCCCGCCAAGAAAGACGTTAATTCCTTCGGTCTCGTGTTCTTATCAACTATAAACAGCAATACATCTTGTTAAAACATGATTCAAACGATTATCCAATTTTAATATAGGTTTTCCCGGCCAATTTCATACATTTACCATCTGTTTTCATTACATGTGTTTTCAAATTCGTGTGTTTTGTTGCCGCAGACTGACTTAAGTCAAACAAATTCGTGTTCATGCTCTCAAGTTCATTTCTAGGCACCCAAATTAATGATTACAAAGTTTAAATTCGCATATAGGCACTCAGTTTCATGATTAATGCATTCAAATTAGTGTGATAGCAAGGTAAGCTCTTTAAAAACACTTTCAATTTCGTTATCAAGCGATCGATTTCCGTGATTCAACATTCAATTCCGTTATACATAAACAGATACATTTAATAAGGATAGGCAATCTTGACCACTTTATCATTAAAAGTGCTTTACTTTCATCGTTATAGTGATCATCACCTCTCTTTCACCTCAAATTATTTGAACCTCAAAAATAAATAATCGCCATTATCCTATGATCATTGCATTGTATTCGTGAGCATTATTTTCCACAATCATGATTCTAATGTTTATCTTTATTTTCATCGTTATAATCGCAATGACTTTATGAGCTTCATTCTCCATCTTAGTTCACAATTAGCAAAGCAAGAGTATTATGACCTTTTCCAAATTAATTATATGTTCTAACATTCAATTTAAAATACCGCTTGAGCAATGTCAATTCTAATGAGTACCTTACATGTTTAATTTGAATGATCCTATCATGAACTTGTTTGTCTATAAACGAATTTGAATATTACGGAATGAGATGGCGACAGGATTAAAACGAATTTGAATAAACATTGCCGAAAAGATATGCTTATTATGCGAACAAGAATGCACAAATACGAAATCGGTCACCATAATCATTAATTAGGATGACTGAATACGATTTTGAATGACGATATTTCCATGCATCAGCGTTATTTACCGAAAATGACTGTCTCTATCATGAAATTAACTGACAAAATAATTAAATTGACCGGGAAAACCTATATTTCAGGCCTCGAAAGTTATAAAAAAACGCACAATTTCAGTTCTGTTGGAGAAACTTTATATTTGGCTTTGTCAGGAAATAAAAATATTGGTGGATAAATTTACATATATTTCGAATCTCCTCTTTTTGTGATAATTCGCCAACGATCAGTTTGGTCAAACATATACTTCGGGTATCTTACTGCATACGTAGCAAAAGACTCTAAGTGGTAAACTTTTAAGACGATTGTTTGTCAACAGCGGCGAATTCAACGCAACAGTATAAGAAAGTAAGAAGTTATTTGTAAAATTGTTTAATTGTTTTGTGCTAGGTTGCATGCGTTAACAGTTTCGAGCTTGAAAAATATACAGTTACAGACTGATGAAAATGAAATGCCGCAATAATGTTTACATTTTTTTTTTGTGACAGAAAATTCTTCAAATGTTTGTTTTATTGTTTGTTTGTTTGTGACTGTGTTTTTTTTTAGTGTGTGTGAGCATGTGTATGTGTGATATAATAAAAAAAGGTGTAACTACTAAAGAACTTTACGAATCCGCAAATTTGCGACTTCCGCAAACACTCACCGATGATGACAAAAGATCGTGAGAACAATCTTGAGAAAAGTTAAAGAAATAAATTTGATCTGTTCGCCATGGCCGTAACTTGTGATTCACTACATTATCTCAACTTTCATGATAAAGATAAAGAACCGCGCGATTGAGAGATGTTCTTGTATAATCTCGACAAACAGAAATTATTATTAAGAATTGCTGAATTAAATTAAAATAAAATCGAGAAGTCCAAATGCGATAGAAAATGAGTCCCGTTGATTACAAAATATCTGACAACTCATATTAATTCAACGTCTGAAAAACGACCGGTTTAATTTGTTTATGATTACCAATAAAAACAGTTTTTACTTACATTTTTGTATGATTATTAATAATACAATCTCTACTTGATTGATTGATTTTACCGACTCTTAAATTTTGAGTTTTCTGGAGAATGTTGGGATTAAGTATTGTTAAAAACTGGGGTGGTGATTTTATGTAACCATGGAGGGGGGGGGGGAAGGGGACAGCGATGGAAAATTAATTATCCACTCGAACCGAATAAAGTGTCCAAGAGGTATTATAGGCCTATACTTTGTATATGGGGCCTCCTAATTATACCCAGGTCGAAATTCCCATATAAACAAAAATTCGAAATAGGATGGCCTACTACGCACATTGTGCAGCGTTTGACATTTTTAAGAATAGGCTTAAAGGGTAGGAATAAATATATAGAACGTATTCTACGAATAGATATCATAAAAATAAAGACCTGAAGAGAGAGAGCATTTTAATCAATGTCTCGTCTTATGCTTGCGAGCGCGAAATGCGACCCGAAAATGTTGCATTATATTTCACATATAGTTTTTGCTTCTTACTTCTTTTTTTTAATAATTACTATTATTTTTGTTCATCAAGTCATAATCAAGTTTCAAAACGTGGTAGTAGATGAGCAAAATATCCGCCCCAAAATAGATTAATGTATTAATTAACAAATTAAACCAAAACAAAAATTGCAACCCCCCCCTCCCATGTTGGGACTGGTAATTCTGCTGGGAAAATTTATAATCGCCATTAAATCTTTTGACGGATACGCGACATTAATTCATAGACGTTGTATTTGATTAAAAATAAGACTTTTTGATCACGTGATAGTATGACATTATTATGACGTCCTGTTACTGGTCAGAAGTATGTTATATAGACGTCGTTAAGACGTCATCGTCGACCAAAAAAAAAGACGTCATAATCACGTCCATTTATGACCATCTAAAGACGTCTTGCGTTGGTGCAAGTTGTCGTCATAAAGACGTCAATTTCTAACGTCAAAAAGACGTGAGGCAAGGGAGAAAAAGACGTAAATATGACGTTATTTTTACCAGTTTTTGCTATTAGGATATGTCATATAGACGTCGTTAAGACGTCATTGTCGACCAAAAAAAGACGTCATAATCACGTGAATTTATGACCATCTAAAGACATAAATATGACGTTATTTTTACCAGTTTTTGCTATCAGGGTATTGTTATTAAATTAAACAGTTCAAATATTCAAGAACAAAATTGAAGACATATTTGTTCTCCCTCTGATCTGTTTATACTAACTTGGAGAGCAAGTGACCTTTCTTACTGTTGTGTTTTTTTTGGTTTTTTTTATTTGAAGCGCCTTGAGAAAATTTATTTGGAAGGGCGCTATATAAGAATTTGTTGTTGTTGTTATTATTATTATTATTAACCCGTTGAGAGAGGGAACCGGGGATACCCGGGTCCCGTCTAACACACTCAAGGACGGGAACCGGGTATACTCGGTTCCCTTATAACCACATCTTTATCACCAAATACCCCCTAAAATTCACCCTTTGTACTACTTTTGTTGAATTTTTGCATTATGCACTAGTTAATTTATGAAATGAGCGACATGTACTAGTGAAAAACATGTCATAACTATTTGATATATTTAATAAGTAAGCTTTTTAAATAGATATATTTCTCAGGCACTCAGGAAGAATTGCGTCAACCAGTGTATATAAGTGACCATCAGCGATTTTTAGCATTTTCGGTTTTGCTGATCCTCCTACTCTTTGTTCACCTTGTTCGAGACTCATTAAGGTGTAACATTTTTTTTTTCAGGCCAAGACAAGATACTCAGTTTACAAACCGGATGAATGCTTTTCTTGTTTACAATATTATTATATTTTCTATGTAGTAATATCGAGTTTGACATGGGAATGTAGGAATACTCAATCATGTAGTTATAAGGGTCAATTGAGAACTAAGAACACCAAAAACATTACAGAAAAAAAAAATATATTAAAAATCAAACTTCACTTCTAAGATCCATTACCAGCGTGCGACCAGGCTACGCATTAGCGATTTAACCAGAGCCCGCACGCGCGGACAGGGTCGTCTCTTTTTTAATCTCGTCTCGGGGTAATGACAGCAGGCCAAACAATTTCGTCGTCAGCGGGTTAATATCTTCAGAGGCTTGTTCTTTATTTCATTAACAGGATAGTGTATCAATTCTCCAGAATAATCATCCCTCCAAAAGAACCAATTAATGTTTTAATTTGTTTCACATTGAATATTTTTCATATAACACCATCTAATTAAAACGTATTATTGAAACAAAAATTTGAGCCATTAAACCAATCCTCGCTGCTTTAACGAAAAATTATTTTATGTGGGCTTATCCCTTCTTGACTGGTATTTATATTTTTCAGAGAAAAAAATGGGGGGGGGGGAGTTGAACATTTCGGGAGCACATATATTTCAAGAAAACTAATACTTCAAAATTGAGGGCGCTATGGACAATATGCAAATTAGCATGTAATGTATGGCCATAAGACCTAACAAAACAATATTTAGAAATGGTCTTAGAGATACACTCTAAAATATTTTAGCACTTGCCCAAGTTTTAATTTATCAACAAAAAAATGTTCAATGTCGGTATGGGATTCGAACTAGGTTCCACCTAGACATGGAAGAGTACCATTGGGGTTACCAATAGACCAACGGAGATCTCGCAAACTGGCTTTAAGTATGCCAGCATAGTAGATGATTTTGGCAAATTTAAAGAAAGTTCAGCAATCGTGAGATGTGATTTGATCTAACGTGCTCGTCAGCGCTTCTCATGCAGAGGACCCAGGTTCGAATCCCCACGAAGTCACGCCGTTTTTGCCAATTTTTGCTGAAAGTTCAGGTCACGTGAAAGTGCTAAAACAGCACTTTGAGTGCAGTTAAACAGCACTTTGAGTGCAGTCACTATACAAGCTCTTAAAAAGTGCTGATTTCAGCCCTTGAATTAAGAGCTAAAAAAAAAAAAAAAAAACAGCACTTCAGTTTTTAGAGTGTATGCAGACATTTAGCTCCGTAATGTTGTTGAATTGTCCATATTAAACATTTTTTTTCTCAATTATAGAGGGAAATTTGGTAATTTGGCAGCCATTTTGTATGACGTCACATATCTCAAAATGCTCAATCCTGACAAAGTGTCAGCAATCAGATTCTTCAAATAGAATGTTTAGGCAATCATAATCCGTTGAAAAAAAACAAAACAAAACTATAGACGCCAAAACAAGGTTAGGCCCCAAAATTGCAGTCTGCTGCAGGACTATACCACTAGGCAACATAATAATTGCGGATTGAATGTACTGAACAGTGAACTAGTGTAAATAACATTCAAATGAGCTTACATTTGTAACGACACTACACGGAATGTTGCATTATGGGTTAGGAACCGGGGCAGTTTTGAGTAGTTGAGGAGATAGTGCTTGCATACAAGGCTGCGGGTTCGTATTGGCTTTAAACTGGGTGAGGTGAACGAACAGCTAATTTGTAAAGGGTTTAAAGTCAATTTCTAAATTATGTAATTAAACTGGTTGTCATATTATATTGTTTTTGTTTTTTTTTTAAATATTTTACGGCGCTTTCATTCATTATATGAATAATTACGCCTTATCATTTGCGGATTTTTTTCATTTCTTTTCTTGTTTTCTTTTTCGATAGAGATAGAGATATCATTTTGAGACTTTAATAGAGATATCAAAATTTTGATATTGATAGAGAGTGAATCACTTGTAAAACTTAAAGGCTGCATGTAATCAATTGATTTAACTTTCTTATTCAGTGAGCAAAGTGCGTATTTTTTAATTGTAAAATATTCATTACATGGAATAATCCAGAATTCAGACGAAATCATTGTTGTTCATAAACAATAATACTTTATTTCATTAGTCCACAACCCGTGCTACTTTGATCAGTATTCATCCATCAATAATAAATAAAAGGAACAAAAATAAGAGAATGCGATAGCTTGATAAACAAATTCTGCAGAGTAATTTCGTATGCTTTGAACAGTTTTAATCAAGTAATACTTCATTTAATTTAGCGTGTGAAATTAGTAAATGGGAAAACAGGAAAGATTATCATTATTTTATCTACAACTGCTATTCAATACGATGCAGGTTTCTTTATATTTTATTCATTCAATTTGTCTTTTTACTATTGTTGACTGTTTTTATTGCAACACATGTATGTAACATCAAAAGGATTGGTGCTTTTAAACTATGCCAAGATCTACATGTATGTATTAACTATGTGATTGGGAATAAATTTAATTCAAAACAAACAAACGCTGTTCTCTTGCGATCTCCGATGTTTAGCTCACGGTAGAGGCATGCGACAGAAGAAAGCCCGAGTGTGTGAGCAATCCCTATCGTTCCACTTTTGTCGGATGTCATCGTTACTCCCGTCATTCCAGACTTCGACACAATCTTCGTTGCCATAACCGTTATCGGGTTGTCCAGACCTCCAGTTCATGTATGTGATGGGGTTGGTGTGGTCTGTCCATTCGTAGAATCCTTCCTGAGTAGTGTCTCGTAGACCAATCCAGTAAGCCTACAATGAAATGACCAAAGGGGTGTTTCACAACAAAAAAAAAAAAGCCTAAGTAGACTTTGTATCGCACTTGTATCGCAATTTTTAATAGTTTCACTGCCAAAATTATAATAAATTGAACGTCTAATTTTTGGGATTGATTCCCTTTTAGCAAGCCATAGTTAAACCACAGATTTAAGCTAGGCTTAAAGTTAGGTGGCTTTTGAGAATACGGCCAATAATTGCGTCCTGTATATAACGCGCAATATTGGTCAATTTTTTTTCACGGGGCTCAAAATGGAACTATTTTGTAACCAGAGTGGGTAAATAGAGAGAGAGTGGCGACAACGGAAGTCGTCTCTGATTGATCATTTTTTTTTCATGGGGCTCGAAATGGAACTATTTTGCAACCAGTTGATGCCCTCAACAATTAACAGCTGATTCAGTGCAAATTGAACCCTTTTTGCAACCAGCTGATGTGTTTTAAACATACGCGGCCAGGATGCGCGGTCAGGATGCGTCTTAATATAATTGTGCAATGATCACAAAAATAGTTCCTTTCAGCTCCCCATGCTTGACCTTTGACTGTGCGCACCTAGTTTTGGGTACGCGTGTCGTCACTCTCTCTATCTATCCATACTGGCGGCGACCAGAGTGGGTAATGACAATGACAATGACAATGACAATGAGGGGGCATCGAGATTTTCAAGTACTATATTCTTATTCACCTGTTCTATTTCATTTATCTAATTAAAATATCATTGTTTCCTTCTTGTAGAAGGAAGGATCGGGGGGGGGGGGGGCATCGAGATTCCAAAGTACTATATTTTCAATTGTTCTATTAAATTTAGCTACTTATACTATTCATTTTTCCTTCTTGTTGAAGGATCTATTAATATGTATTTCATAATTAAGTGTATTTTCATGATTGTATTGTTTTTCTTATTATTTATTTCTTTTGTGTATATACTGTTAATAGTGTTGATAAATTTTCTTGTTAAAATCCCTGTTTATCCCCAATGCCAATTATGGCGACATGGGATCAATAAATTGTCATTGTCATTGTCATTGTCATTGTCAGGTCAAGCTGAGTGGAACTTTTGTTTTGTGATCAGCCCAGCGCATACATGCATGATTGGAAAAAAAGTTCCACATTTGGCTCCATGAAAAAGAATGACCTAGTTTTTGGATACGCGTGACGCCACTCTCTCTATCTACCGACTCTGGCGGCGACCACAACTGGTAATTTGAAATAATATGGAATCCAAATTTCTATGTAACTTTATTTACAAAGACCTAATAAAATATCTTTAAGGGCTTCCTTCTTGAGTTATTTTGTTTTGCAAAAAGGGCTAATTTGCATAAATCATTGTAATTAAGCTTTTCGGTGATTTTTTTTTTTTTTTTTTTTTTTTTGTTCCATACAATCCTTGATATATAACTCCCTACTGTAAATGGTTTAGAGGGTTATTTTTTGCATTTCTCTTTCAGCCAAACAGAAGTGTAACAATTTGATTATACCCCCCACCCCCCCTTATAGAATATTTTATTAGGTCTTTGTCATAAAGTTACATAGAAATTTGGGTTCCATTTATTTCAAATTACCAGTTGTTGGTCGCCGCCAGAGTCGGTAGATAGGAGAGAGTGGCGTCACGCGTATCAAAATAAGGTCATTCTTTTTCATGGGCCAAATGTGGAACTTTTTTCCAATCATGCATGTATGCCTGGGCTGATCACAAACAAAGTTCACTCAGCTTGACTGACAATGACAATGACAATGACAATGACAATTTATTGATCCATGTCGCCATAATTGGCTTTGGGGATAAACAGGGATTTTTAACATAGAAAATTTATCACACTATTAACAGTATCTACACAAAAGAAATAAATATATAGAAAAACAATACAATCATGAAAATACACTTAATTATGAATACATATTATAGATCCTTCAACAAGAAGGAAAAATGAATATATAAGTAGCTAAATTTAATAGAACAATTGAAAATATAGTACTTTGGAATCTCGATGCCCCCCCCCCCCCCGATCCTTCCTTCTACAAGAAGGGAACAATGATATTTTAATTAGATAAATGAAATAGAACAGGTGAATAAGAATATAGTACTTGAAAATCTCGATGCCCCTCATTGTCATTGTCATTGTCATTGTCATTACCCACTCTGGTCGCCGCCAGTATGGATAGATAGGAGAGTGACGACACGCGTACCAAAACTAGGTGCGCACAGTCAAAGTCAAGCATGGGGAGCTGAAAGGAACTATTTTTGTGATCATTGCACAATTATATTAAGACGCATCCTGACGGCGATCCTGGCCGCGTAGTTTAAAAACACATCAGCTGGTTTGCAAAAAGGGTTCAATTTGCACTGAATCAGCTTTGTTAATATGTGAGGGCATCAACTGGTTGCAAATAGTTCCATTCGAGCCCCATGAAAAAAAAATGATCAATCAGAGACGACTTCCGTTGTCGCCACTCTTCTCTATTTTACCCACTCTGGTTACAAAATAGTTCCATTTTGAGCCCCGTGAAAAAAAATTGACAATATTGCGCGTTATATTACAGGACGCAATTATTGGCCGTTATTCTCCAAAAGCCACCTAACTTTAAGCCTAGCTTAAATCTGTGGTTTAACTATGGCTTGCTAAAAGGAATCAATCCCAAAAATTAGACGTTCAATTTATTATAATTTTGGCGTGAAACTATTAAAAAATTGCGATACAAGTGCGGATACAAAGTCTACTTAGGCTTTTTTTTTTTGTTGTGAAAACACCCCTTTGGTCATGTTCAATGTAGGCTTACTGGATTGGTCTACGAACACTACTCAGGAAGGATTCTACGAATGGACAGACCACACCAACCCCATCACTACATGAATCTGGAGGTCTGGAACAACCCGATAACGGTTATGGCAACGAAGATTGTGTCAAGTCTGTGAATGACGGGAGAAGTAACGATGACATCCGACAAAAGTGGAACGATAGGGATTGCTCACACACTCGGCTTTCTTCTGTCGCATGCCTCCCGTGAGCTAAACATCGGAGATCGCAAGAGAACAGCGTTTTGTTTGTTTTGAATTAAATTTATTCCCAATCACATAGTTAATACATACATGTAGATCTTGGCATAGTTTAAAAGCACCAATCCTTTTGATGTTACACTACATGTGTTGCAATAAAAACAGTAACACAATAGTAAAAAGACAAATTGAATGAATTAAATATAAAAAACCTGCATCGTATTGAATAGCAGTTGTAGATAAAATAATGATTAATCTTTTCCTTTTCCCATTTACTAATTTCACACGCTAAATTAAATGAAGTATTACTTGATTAAAACTGTTCAAAGCATACGAAATTACCTGCAGAATTTGTTTATCAAGCTATCGCATTCTCTTATTTTTGTTCCTTTTATTTATTATTGATGGATGAATACTGATCAAAGTAGCACGGGTTGTCGATAATGAAATAAAGTATTATTGTTTATGAACAACAATGATTTCGTTCTGAATTCTGGATTATTCCATGTAATGAATATTTTACAATTAAAAAATACGACTGCTACTTGAATAAGAAAGTTAATCAATTGATTCATGCAGCCTTTAAGTTTTACAAGTGATTCACTCTCTATCAAATTATCAAAATTTTTGATATCTCTATTAAAGTCTCAAATGAATCTCTATCTCTATCGAAAAGAAAACAAGGAAAGAAATGAAAAAAAATCTCGCAAATGATAAGGCGTAATTATTCATTAATGAATGAAAGCGCCGTAAAATACTTTAAAAAAAAAACAAAAACAATATAATATGACAACCAGTTTAATTACATAATTTAGAAATTGACTTTAACCCTTTACAAATTAGCTGTTCGTTCACCTCACACCAGTTTAAAGCCAATACGAACCCGCAGCCTTGTATGCAAGCACTATCTTCCTCAACTACTCAAAAACTGCCCGGTTCCTAACCCATAATCAACATTCCGTGTAGTGTCGTTACAAATGTAAGCTCATTGAATGTTATTTACACTAGTTCACCTGTTCAGTACATTCAATCCGCAATTATTATGTTGTCCTAGTGGTATAGTCCTTGCAGCAGACTGCAATTTTGGGGCCTAACCCGTTTTGGCGTCTTAGTTTTGTTTGTTTTTTTTCAAACGGATTATGATTGCCTTAAACATTCTATTTGAAGAATCTGATTGCTGACACTTTGTCAGGGATTTTTGAGATATGTGACGTCATACGAATGGCTGCCAAATTACCAAATTTCCCTCTATATTGAGAAAAAAATGTTTAATATGGACAATTCAACAACATTACGGAGCTAAATGTCTGCATACACTCTTAAAGACTGAAGTGCTGTTTTTTTTTTTTTTTTTAGCTTCTTAATTCAAGGGCTGAAATTCAGCACTTTTTAAGAGCTTTGTATAGTGACTGCACTCAAAGTGCTGTTTAACTGCACTCAAAGTGCTGTTTTAGCACTTTCACGTGGACCTGAAACTTTCAGCAAAATTGGCAAAAACGGCGTGACTTCGTGGGATTCGAACTGGGTCCTCTGCATGAGAAGCGCTGACGAGCACGTTAGATCAATCAAATCTCACGATTGCTGAACTTTCTTTAATTTGCCAAAATCACTTACTATGCTGGCATACTTAAAGCCAGTTTGCGAGATCTCCGTTGTCTTTGGTAACCCAATGGTAGCTTCTTCATGTCTAGGTGACCTAGTTCGTATCCTCCATTACCGACATTGAACATTTTTTTGTTGATAAATTAAAACTGTGCAAGTGCTAAATATTTAGAGTGTATCTTAGCCATTTCTAAATATTGTTTTGTTACGGTCTTATGGCATACATTACATGCTAATTTGCATATTGTCCATTGAGGGCCCTCAATTTTGAAGTATTAGTTTTCTTGAAATATATGTGCTCCCGAAATGTTCAAGTCCCCCACCCCCATTTTTTTCTCTGAAAATATAAATACCAGTCAAGAAGGGAAAGCCACATAAAATAATTTTTTCGTTAAAGCGCGAGGATTGGTTTAATGGCTCAAATTTTTGTTTCAATAATACGTTTTAATTAGATGGTGTTTATATTGAAATATTCAATGTGAGAACAAATTAAAACATAATTGGTTCTTTTGGAGGATGATTATTCTGGAGAATATGATACACTATCCTGTTAATGAATAAAGAACAAGCCTCTGAGATATAACGTGCCGACGAGAAATTGTTTGGCCTGCTGTTCATTCATCCCCGAGACCGAGATTAAAAAAGAGACGCCCTGTCCGCGCGTGCGGGCTCTGTGTTAATCGCTAATGCGTAGCCCTGTCGCACGCTGGTAATGATCTTAGAAGTGAATGGATTTTTAATATATTTTTTTTTCTGTAATGTTTTTGGTGTTCTTAGTTCTCAATTGACCCTTATAACTACATGATTGAGTATTCTACATTCCCATGTCAAACTCGATATTACTACATGAAAATAAATAAGTATTGTAAACAAGGAAGATTCATCCGGTTTGTAAACTGAAGTATCTTGTCTTGCCTGAAAAAAAAAAAATGTTACACCTTAATGAGTCGTCGAACAAGGTGAACAAAGAGTAGGAGGATCAGCAAAACCGAAAATGCTAAAATCGCTGATGGTCACTTATATACACTGGTTGACGCAATTTTCCTGAGTTGCCTGAGAAATATATCTATTTAAAAAGCTTACTTATTAAATATATCAAATATTATGAATGTTTTTCACTATAATGTCGCTCATTTCTAAATTACTATGCCATAATGCAAAATTCAACAAAAAGTAGTACATGGTGTTTAGGGGGTTATTTTGTGATAAAGATGTGGTTATAGGGACGGATATACCCGGTTCCGTCTTTGAGTGGTTTAGACGCGGACCGGGTATCCCCGGTTCCCTTCTCAACGGAGTTAATAATAATATAATAACACAACAACAAATTCTTATATAAGCGCCCTTCCAATAAATTTTCTCCAGGCGCTTCAAAATAAAAAAACCAAACAAAAACACAACAGTAAGCAAAGGTCACTTGCTCTCCAAGTTAGTATAAACAGATCAGAGGGAGAACAAATATGTCTTCAATTTTGTTCTTGCAATTATTGAACTGTTTAATTTAATAACAATACCCTGATAGCAAAACTGGTAAATAAATAACGTCATATTATGTCTTTAGATGGTCTCATAAATTCACGTGATATGACGTCTTTTTTTTGGTCGACAATGACGTCTTAACGATGTCTATATGACATATCCTAATAGCAAACTGGCTTAAAAAATAACGTCATATTTACGTCTTTTTTCCTTGCCTCACGTCTTTTTGACGTAGGAATTGACTCTTTGTGACGACAACTTGCACAAGCAGACGTCTTTTAGATGGTCATAAATGGACGTGATATGACGTCTTTTTTTTTGGTCGACGATGACGTCTTAACGACGTCTAGTATAACATGACTTCTGACCAGTAACAGGACGTCATAATAAATTGTCATACTATCACTTGATCAAAAAGTCTTATTTTTAATCAAATACATACGTCTATGAATTTTAATGTCGCGTATCGTCAAAGATTTATATGGCGATTACATAATTTCCCAGCAGATTACCAGTCCCAACATGGTGAGGGGGCGGTTGCAATTTTTGTTTTGGTTTAATTTGTTAATTAATACATTATCTAGTTTTTGGGGGCGGATATTGTTGCGCATCTACTACCACGTTCTTGAAACTTGATTATGACTTGTATGAAAACAATAATAGTAAGTTATTAAAAAAAGAATAAGAAGCAAAAACTATATGTGAAAATATAATGCAACATTTTCGGGTCGGCTATTTCGCGCTCGCTAGCATAAGACGAGACATTGATTAAAATGCTCTCTTCATCTCAGGTCTTTATTTTTGATATCTATTCGAGAATACGTTCTATATATTTTATTCCTACCCTTTAAGCCTATTCTTAAAAATGTCAAACGCTGCACAATGTGCGTAGTAGGCATTCCTATTTCGAATTTTTGTTTAATATCCGGCGAATTTTCGCACCTGGGTATAATTAGCGAGGCCGCCATATACAAAGTAGTTAGGGCCTATATACCTCTTGGAACATTTATTCGGTTTCGATAGTAGGATAATTACATTTCCATCGCTGTCCCCTTCCCCCCTCCCCTCCATGGTACATAAAATTCACCCACCCACAGTTTTTAACAATACTTAATCCCAAACCATTCTCCAGAAAACTCAAAATTTTAAGAGTCGGTTAAATCAATCAATCAAGTGAGATTGTATTTATTAATAATCATACAAAAATGTAAAGTAAAAACTGTTTTTATTTTGGTAATCATAAACAAATTAAACGGTCGTTTTTCAGACGCTTGAATTAATATGAGTTGTCAGAATATTTTGAATCACGGGACTATTTTCTATTCGCATTTGGACTTCTCGATTTTATTTATTATAATTCAGCAATTCTTAATATAATTCTGTTGTCGAGATTATACAAGAACATCTCTAACAATCGCGCGGTTCTTATCTTTATCATGAAAGTGAGATAAATGTTAGTGAATCACAAGTACGCCATGGCGAACAGATCAAATTTATTTTCTTTAACTTTTCTCAGATTGTTCTCACGATCTTTTGTCATCATCCGGTGAGTGTTTGGGAAGTCGCAAATTTGCGGATTCGTAAAAGATCTTTAGTAGTTACACCTTTTTATCTTATCACACATACACTATGCTCAACACACTAAAAAAAACACCGTACAACAAACAAACACAACAAATTAAACAACATTTGAAGATTTTTCATGTCACAAAAAAAAAATAGAAACATCTTATTGCGGCATTTCATTTTCTCAGTCTGTAGACTGTTATTTTTCAGCTCGGAAAACTGTTCACGCATCTAGCACACCTAGCACAACAACACATTAAACAATCTTTTAGCCAACTCTCTATTACTTCTCTGTATACGTGTGCAGTTGAATTCGCCGCTATGTTGACAAACAATCGTCTTAGTAAAGTCTTCACCACTGAGTCTTTATGCTACGTATGCAGTAACGATACCAATGGAAGTATTATGCTATTTGATCCACCTGATCGTTGGCGAATCTCACAAAAAGGGAGATTCGAAATATCATGTAAAATTACTACCGACCAATATTTTATTTCTACGCACAAAGCAAAATCATAAAGTCTCCAACAGAACTGAAATTGTGCGTTTTTCGTTAACTTTCGAGGCCTGAATATAGGTTTTTCCCGGTCAATCTTAATTATTTTGTCGAGTTTAATTTCATCGATTTAGAGACAGTCATTTTTCGTAAATAACGTCTGTGCATGGAAATATCGTCATTTCAAAATCGTATTCAGTCATCCTAATTAATGATTTTATGGTGACCGCATTTGCTTATTTGCTGCATTCTTTTCGCATAATAAGTATATTTATCAAGGCAATGTATATATTCAAGATTCGTTTTAATCCTGTCGCCATCTCTCTTCGATAAATATTCAATCGTTTACTAGACCAAACAATTCATGATAGGATCATTCAATTAAACATGTAAGGTACTCATTAGATTATGACATTTGCTCAAGCGGTAATTTTAAATTGAAATGAATTATCTAGAACATTAATTAATTTTGGAAAGTCGATACTCATGTGCTTTGCTAATTGTGAACTAGTGGAGAATGAACTATAAATTCATTGCCATTATAACGATGAAATAAAGATGAACATTAGAATCATGATTGTGGACACAATAATGCTCACGAATCAATGCAACTGATCACCAAGTAAATGGCGATTATTTATTTTGAGGTTCAAATAATTTAGGTCGAAAGAGAGGTGCCAGGTGATCACTATAACGATGAAAGTAAAGCAGCTTTATTATGAATAATAGTGGTCAAAGATTGCACTATCCTTACTTAAATGTATTTATGTATAGACGGAACCTGAATGTTGAATCACGGAAACGGATCGCTGATACAGAAAGTTAAAGTGTTCTTTAAAGAGCTTACCTTGCTATCACAACTAATTTGATGCATTAATCATGAAACTGAGTGCCTA
This sequence comes from Paracentrotus lividus, assembly GCA_940671915.1. NCBI lineage: Eukaryota > Metazoa > Echinodermata > Echinoidea > Camarodonta > Echinidae > Paracentrotus > Paracentrotus lividus. The sequence continues at coordinate 24,970 of CALNVZ010003240.1, forward strand.
TTATGCGAATTGTAAACTTATGTAATCCATTAATTTGGTGTGCCTAGAAATGACACTTGGAGAGCGATTGAACACGAATTTGTTTGACTTAAGTCGTCTGCGGCAACAAAACACACGAATTTGAAAAACATGATTGTAATGAAAACAGATGTATAAATGGTAGAAATGGCCGGGGGAAAACTATATTAAAATTGGCATTATCGAATTGAATCAGTTTAACAAGATGTATGCTTCTGTTTATAGTTGATAAGAACACGAGACCGAAGGAATTAACGTCCTTTCTTGCACAAGCGGCGCACTAAATATGTACCATAAAATCTTCTATTCCCGCGTCGGCAGTCGTCAAAGCGCATTACATTAGCATTAGACACAGAAAAGGATGCCGTATCTCGAGGCCCGCTCCCGGCATTATGCTACAGTCACACAGACACTTAGTTGAGTTACGTCCGGATGCGTCCAAAAAATTTATTTTCTTTTTCTTCGGATCCCACGTGTTGCTTACCCGTTAGTTAGCAGTAGAAATATTGATAACTTCGTTCATCCAGTAAAACAAAGATATACATATAGAATAGAAGATGACCAATAAGCATCACAACAACACAACGTATCTATACGTAAGTGTCGTGTGACGTATAGCATAACCTTTTAGAACAAATTGGAAAACAATACGAACCGCGGTTCGTGCACAGACGTTTAACTGCTACAGTCACACACGCAATTATAACGTTATAGTAACGTTCCGTCGTCCAAAATTTGTTTCTTTTCATGCGCGACCCACCCGAATGCCTTCCCGTCATAGTTAACGACTGGAAGATAGTGTAATTTCGTTCATCCGATAAACAAGAAATACATTAAAAATGATAGAATAGAAAGATGAAATCAAGATAAAAACAACAAAAACTTAACTATACGTAGGGTGGCGCGCCAACACGGGTCGTTCATAACGTTCTTTAACGTTTCTTGCCCGTTCTCAAAAGAAGCCTCTGTGAACGGGCTTTGGCATCGAGTCTGGAACATTTAACTTTGAAAAATAATTTCCTTGAATACGATCTAAGCGTCATAAAATAGTTCTCGTACGTCAATTCCTCTTTATCGCGGTCGCCGCAATACGTTGTTTATTCCAGTTACGCACGAGGTAAACGCTCGTTCACTCTTATACCGTCGTAGCACGTCCAAAACCGTCATAAAAGTGCTATCGCGCAGCCATGATAAAAAGTTAGTACCCATGTTTCTAGTACGTCCCTCTCGTTCAGAGTAAGTCCTACCCGTTTTAAGGAACGTTGTGTACCTATGTTTAATTCTTAGAAACTGGAAGCCAGTACAGATTCTTCTTGAACCATAGTCTAAAACCACAAACGCCGGACTTGCACTCTTCCCGTTCTCTCCCTCCGTCGGGGCCCGTTTCGCCAAGTTCGTTTAAACAGATTGTAAACGGTCTGTACTAGAGTTCTAAAGGTCTGCACTACTGTTCAGTCCGTGTGTTAAACAGATTGAGCCCGTATCACCAAGAACTACCTAGAAGCAGTGAGAACTAGACTCGATGTGACGGGACACTTAGACACTGCCGTCTTGATTAAAACAATGACAAGCGTCTATGTTTCTAGTAACGTCTTCTCGTTCAGATAAGTCCTAACCCGTTTAGAGGAACGTATGTCACTCGTTTAACTTTTAGAATCTTGACATAATTAATATACAATTGCTCGTTTTATGACGTCCTGATGACGCTCCACAAGAACTACAAAACGCAGTGAGAACTAGCTCACGTGTGACGGGAATTCATGACATGCTCCGTTCTGTTTAAAAATGAAACGTATTTGTATCCAAGCCAGTGCTATGAAAAGTCCTGAGCAGATTGAAAAGGTCTCAGTACGTCCACTCCGTGTTGTAATAGATAGCCCGTTCGCAATAATTCAATGAATCTCTCTCTTT
>CALNVZ010003240.1:26923-46274 GCA_940671915.1 Paracentrotus lividus
GGAATGTCTGTTGCTGTTCAAACTTTGCATGCGTATTGGTGAAATGTGTCTCAGGGGAGTGAACGGATTTTAATTTTAAATAAAGTTTTAATTTTATGGTAATAATGTCATGAATATATAAATAGCTAGAACAAAAAATAAAAAATAAAATACAAAAGAAAAAATACATTAAAAAAAAATTGGAATTCCAATCCATTAATTTCCCAGACATATGTTTAGAGAACATCTGTGCAAAAAATGGAGTTATTTGTGGGTAAGGTATTCAGTAGATCTTGTTTTAGGCAAAAGGGCTAATTTGCATAAAATATGCTAATTAAACATTTTGGGTGTTTTGTTGTTGTTGTTGTTGTTGTTGGTCCATAAAATTCCCCGATATATAAATTTTCTACTGATGTATGGTTTTGAAGGGTTATTATTTTCATTTCTTCAGAAAAAAGCCAATTAGAAGTGTAGCAATTTGCCTATAACCCCCCCCCTAAATCTTGTAACTTGAATTCTCAACGGTGCGCATCCCCTGAGCATAATGGAAACGTACTAACTTCAAATCACGTTATTTCAAGCTTTCGGCCTTTATCTTCAAGATTGAAAATGTCGGGTAAGCGCTAATTTCTTTATACATTTCATTTATTGTAGAGCATGTCCCCCAAAAAATGTCCCTCCAATTCATCACTGAATAATTACCAACATTAAGTTTTACAGTGTCCCCCAAAATTATTTGTACACTTTGAAAAAATGAAATTAAACAAATCGATGTTGGTTTGAAATTTCAATTACTATTTATATCAGATTGTAGGTAATATCATCATCACCTGAACCCTAAATCTCAAATGTTCCGTCAGTCTCGGGAGTTCTAGGTCGCCATTTGCAATTTGTACACTTCAGAAGATGGGTTTTTTAAAGGAGTGTTTAAAATTTTAGGGCCTTCTTTGGCTTCAAGGGCAGTCATGAACCTCCTTGGCATACTATCGACCAATTTAGCACTCATTTCACGGCCAATACCATTCCAAGTTCGCTGGAGCGTGTCCTGGAGCTGCTGGAGGTTTGATGGTGAATCTTGAGGGCGCTGTCGCTTCAGATCACTTCTCATGTGCTAAATGGGGATTAAATGTGGGATCTGAGGTGCCTTTTCTAGCTTCTTAACAAGTTTCTGCTAAAATAACGCCTAAATATGCTTTGCTGCATGCTTGGGGTCACTGTCATGTTTGAACCCAACTTGAAGACCAATCGGCCTTTACGCAAGTGGAAGCCTCTAAGAGGTAAAAATAGTCTCATGGACATCAGTTTTCATGATGATATTGATAGACAGACAGTAAGCAATGAAATATTGCAATTTGCGACCAAAGAAAATTTCCTCCAAGGCCACAGAGGCTGAGGAATGACTGGGTGCCTTCAAGAGTGTCTGCGAGAAAGAAGTCAAATGTAAGGGACAGTAACAAAGAAGCGTCATGCTTTTGCAAAACAACATGTGAACAAGCCTGCGGAGTTCTAGCACTCTGTCCTAAGCAGTGGCGTATCTAGGGTCAGGTGCGCCCGGGACAAATGATGACTTTGCGCGCCCCCCCCCCTCTCGGTCTGAGTTCTGCTCAACGATTTGTTTTAGTTTATTGTACCAGTGGCATATATATTCCTATCCCCAGACATGGGGATGATTTGCTGTCTATACATACACGTAGCTTATCAGTTTTTATTTCATCTGTAAAAACTTAAATTTAATGCGAGCGCGAAGAGCGAGCGGAAATTTTTTAGTTCTTGCATTCAACAACCATGAATACAGATTTTGTTATCAACGAAGGTATACAATAAATTGGCCTTCGGGGTATCAAAAGGCCTATTGCACAATATGCATTCGATTTTTTTTTAGTAGGAAAATAATAAGTTAAACCTTTTTTGTTGTGGGTCCTCCTTAAATGATTTTGAAACATATAATACAATGCAAGCGCGAAGCGCGAGCGAAAAATTGTAGTGGAGAGCAACAAAAAGGAGTCAAAGGCAGCGAGCAAAAGCACGGACAATAATTAAAAAAAAATTACTTAGAGGGAACTTGATATTTATGTTTATCTGAAGCGGAGGGGGGGGGGGGGCAAATTGATCTTAAAATTTGAGGCGCCATATTGCTCTTAAACTCTTTAAAGGGGGTTCCAAATTAAATTGAAACTCAGGGGATGTCAAATTGGTCTTAAAGTTAGCATTAGGTGGGCACACAATTGATCTTAACTTTTATAGAGGGGCGCCGATATGATCTTCGATATAGGCCTATGGGCGCAAAATTGACCGAAACTAAGATAAAAGGTACTAGACCTTAAAAAAATACTAGAAACTTTGGGGCGTCAATAAATTAAACTTAGAGGCGCTATTTAGGGGGCGCAAAATTAATAATGGGAGGAAAAATAACCCCAATATCCACTATGGATCCCCGTCTCCTTTTTCTTCTTTTCCTCCTTCTTCTTCTTCTTTCTGTCTTTTTCTTTTTTTTCTTTTCCTTTTTTTGTGCCCCCTTGAAGCTCCGCCCGGGGCACGTGCCCCCCTTGCCCCCCCCCTAGATACGCCACTGGTCCTTAAAGACCTAATTAGTGCAAAAGTGATTGGATATGATGCACGGGACCATGTGTGTCTTGTAGGAAGCTTTCAGTCAGTCATGCATGGAGCCATCACTGAAGCGCAGGGGAGGATGTTTCATGATTTGGAGTTGTATGGCAGCCAGTTGATAGAGTTAGAGAGATAAATTTCATAACATGGCATCATGAATGCTGAAGCCATGAGGATATTCTTGCCCCTCAGAATGGCTCAGATGCTCCCATCTGCTTCAAATCTGAATGGTCGTCAATTTACGGTCTAACATAATAATGACCCCAAGTAAACAGCAAACCGTATTAAAGTAATATTGCAACATAAACATGTTAAGCTGCAAGAAAGGGCACCTCACAGCCCAGATTTAATCCCCCCTTAGCACATGAGAGGTGATCTGAAGCGACAGCGCCCTCTATAGACTGATCATCCAACATCCAGCAGCTCCAGGACACGCTCCAGCGAACTTGGAATGGTATTGGCCGTGAAATGAGCGCTAAATTGTTCGACAGTGTGCCAAGAAGGTTGATGACTGCCCTGGAAGCCAAAGAAGAGCCCCAAACATTTTAAAGACTCCTTTAAAAATCCATGTTCTCAAGTGTACAAATTGCAAATCGCGGCCTAAAACTCCCAAGACTGACGGAACATTAGAGATTTAATGTTTAGGTGATAGTAACATGGCTTGCAACGATCGTCTGCGTTCGCGGAGCGGGGATGGAGCGGGGATGGCCGCACCCTTTCGGGAACACCGGGGGGCTTTTCACGAAAGGGTGGGTTGATGGAGGGGAGTAAAAATTAACGCACCCATTGGGAAGCACCGGTTAGTAGTTTTCTGAGCCATTCGTTTTTATGAAAATTATTCATTAAATAATAACAATATAATATTAATATATAATAATAATAATAATAATAAAAATAATAATACCCAATATTTGTATTGCGCCTTTCCCAAATATATATAGGAGAAATAGAGGAGAGCTTGCATTTTTGTTGATTTTGAAGTTCATAATTCTAGGACCCCCAAGCATTATAGAACAATTGAATTAAGAGAAATAGCGTGTTTTCTATTCTGAATATATTCACATTTGCATAGAAGTTTAGAAGCTCCGTCCAACCAGCCTTAAATAGAAAAGTAGCATTTTTGTTGATTTTTTAGCCGTGAGGCACGGACGCTTGTAGTTAGACACAGACACACATACTTGACCCCTTTTTTTTTTATATTTTGAGCAAAGTCTTTCGTGCAATCTGGCAATATATACCGTGTGTCTCAAAAAAAACGTAACACTTTTGAAATGGTTGCCAAATTGAGCATATATAATTTTATGAAAAAATGTCGATATGTATGGAAAGTAAAGGACCAACCTTTCATATGATATGAAAAAATTGAAAAAAAATCATGCTTCGATGAACAGTGTTCACTTAAGTTAGAGTATAGAAAATGCGCCTGCGCAGGGTTTTTCCTTCCAATTTTGAACAGGTAAATTACTTGTAGCTTACAAAATAAGGTCGATATGAGATATTCATGATCGATGGATCAAAAGGATATTTTGAATACCTTGAATACCATCTCCTTTTTCTGTGTTATTCATCAATCCCGAAACACCACGCCCCCCCCCCCCCCACACACACACTTCCACTCCTCATCTTATTGTATCATTGATCTGGTAGATGTGAACGGAATAAGGAAGAATGTGAATTGGCTAAATTGAAATATTCCAAATCATAATTGACAATTACGCAACCACATGTCCTCCCCTCCCACACACACACACACTATACACACACACACACACACACACACACACACACACACACACAACCTTCTTCCCATCCTCTCACCTACTCCTTGCTTTTTTATCAGTTTTCTTCCGAAAGTTTGGTGGGTCATTCATAAAACCTGAATAAAATGTGATTGATGATCCACCAAACTTACGAAGAAAACTGATAAAGAAAAGGCAAGGGGTATGTGATGGGATGGGAAAAGGTTGTGTGGGGGGGAGGAGAGTGGGTTGCATAATGTCAATATGATTTTGAATACGGTATTTCAATTTAACATTTTCCCATTCTTCCTTCATCCTGTTCACATCTACACCAGATCAATGATACAATAAGATGGGAGTGAAGTTGGTGTGTGTGTGTGTGGTGTGTGTGTGTGCAGGGATGGTGTTTGGGGATTGATAAATGACAGAAAGGACTGGTATTCAAAACATCCTTTTAACTCTTAATCCATCGATCATGAATACCTCATATCAAACTTATTTTGTAAGCTACAATAATTTACTTGTCCAAAATTGGAAGGAAAAATCCTGCGCAGGCGCATTTTCATAACTCTAACTTAAGTGAACACTGTTCATCGAAGCATGATTTTTTTTCAATTTTTTCATATCATATGAAAGGTTGGTCCTTTAGCTTTCCATACATATCGACATTTTTTCATAAAATTATATATGCTCAATTTGGCAACCATTTCAAAAGTGTTACGTTTTTTTTGAGACACACGGTATATATATATATATATATATATATATATAGAAAAGAACCAAACAAAGTCCAAACAATCGTCTAAGAATGGAGGGGTGGAAGTAGGGAAAAACAATGCTTCTCGAACGGAGTCCATGATGAGAATGATTTTATTTCAGACACAATTCTTCCGCAGATCAGATGCAAGTTTCAAGTTTACGCGTGGGAAAGTGTGTTGCGCTTTGATGTTGAAGAACAAAAGAGACCGCGTTTCTATATATTGCCGACATGCGCGCGTATGACACATTTATGTAGATTACGCGGCGCTTTGATTAGTCGGCAAATTTGTAAACAACTCTACAGTTCTCTATTTAAACGCATTCTCCCACGATTGGCTCAGGTATACAATTTGACGCAAGGGTTGCTATCTTTTTATTCTCAGTTCGACATAACACATTGCAAGATTTCTAACATGACACCAAGTAATCAAAACATTCATTTAATCCTCCAATTCTTTCTTCTTTCTTTGTCATTTTTTTTTTTTTTGCCTTCATATTTTAAGATCAAGAGTGGGGCGACTCCGCGCTATATCGACGACATATTTAAGCCTAAAGGAGCGGCCGGAATTCATGGGCATCACTCCGAACTTGAGCTGGGGTGGGGGCGGGGGGTGCTACAACAAGGACCTCGCCTCGGCTTTCCAGCTACTTTAATACTCAAAATAATTTGAATAAGAATAAGAATACTAGAAAGTGCCCCTTTATTTATTCAATATATCTTTTAAACCCCCAACTTTCCAGCTCGCGCTTCGCGCTCGCGGATACTACATAATAATGCACAATTAACTCCAATTTTGAGCTCAAAATTTTATACCAATTCAGTAGGGTATAGAATGCACAATTAACTCAAATATAAAAATCAAATATGCTAAATCATAATGCACATATAACTCCAATATTTACCTCAAAACTTTCAACTCGCCCTTCGCGCTCGCGGATACTAAATAGGGTCTATAATACACAATTTTTTTTAAAAATTTATTTATTTATTTATATTTCACCAGGGTAGCCCATTCAACAGAACTTGATCTTCCATGGGGCCCTGTAAAAAACATCACAAATATATACAATTAAAAGATTTAAAAATGACATAGCAATATGAATACATGAATTTACAATATAACATTAAACATAATTATGAAATGTACAAATAAATCGAACAATTTTAATCAGTGGCAATTAAAGTGAAAAAAAAACAAACAATATTCTAATACAGGAAAATACAATTATCTAAAATTTCTTATACTATCCCTGCTGGAAAGAACACACTCATTCACAATGTGAAACACAGTGTGATCACACTGTGTTTCACATTGTGAAGTCTGCTCCACAATGTTAAATTGGGGCGTTTTCACATTGTGAAATCAATTTCACACTGTGAGCTGGTATATTCACACTGTGAAATCAATTTTCACATTGTGAACAATGTGTAGTTTTCCACATTGTGGTGCTCCACAATGTTAAATTGGGGCATTTTCACATTGTGAAATCAATTTCACAGTGTGAACTATGTTTTCACACTGTGTTCACAATGTGAATGAGTGTGTTCTTTCCAGCAGGGATAAAGTGCCCCTTTATTCTATTTTTTTTTTATACCTCAAATTTTCGGCTCGCGCGCTTCGCGCTAGCGGATACTAAAACATAATGCACAAATATCTCAAATTTTGAGCTAAAAAATTTCGGCTCGCGCTTCGCGCTTGCAGATACCAATAATTCAGGAGGGTAGGCCTACATAATGCGCAATTAACTCAAATTATTACCTCAAAGTTTTCATCTCACGCTTCGCCCTCGTGGATACCAAATATAGTCTACACTGCACAATTATATTATCTCAAATATTTTCGGCTCGCGCTTCGCGCTCGCTTTGCTTTTTTGTTATTAATAAAATGCAAAACACATTCTTAAAAGCATCAATTAAAATGCAATTTTGGGGGCGCTCCCCCTATTCATCCGAATCCACTTCTCTTTATGCCTCTGGTCTCAATTGCCCCCTTTTCAGGAAAAATGCCCGTTTTCCATCGTGACCCCCCACTTTCAAATCGTTCTACTGCCTCTGGCAAAACAACATGGCTATAACATGCCGTTCTTCCAGGTAGTTGAATGGCAAAGTTTGCACTCGCAACGTCTGATGTAATTCTAATGGGCCAATAATCGTATTCATGGTGGCAATTTAAAATACATATTCAAACCAAACCACTTAAGTTTTGTTTAAAATAATCAGATTTTTTTTGTTGTTTTTTTTTTTGCTAATACATATTTTTATTTTGTTTTCATAGGGGTAAATATAAAATTGTTTAAATTCCCCGTTTTAGGTCAGTATAGGCCTATATATCGGGATGTGTTTTAAACTCGCGATTCGCGCTCGTTTGCTCGCTCCGCTCGCAAGATTTTTTTTTAAAGGCCCCTGAAAGTCGGAGATCGTGGGGAATGCGCGTTTTTCCTGAGCTCCATTGACTCGTACACAATCGACAGTGGCTTAAGCATGGGTCGGCCTACTGGGGATTAACATTTCGGACACCACGAACATGACGAAGTTGACCGAATTCAGTCAGTAAATAGGGTCAGTAGCTTCGGATTTTAGAGTCCTCAATAATTCTTAGTTTATAGACTCTCAACGGGTCTATTCGAATAAATTCAAAGAGAGGACTTATTATAATGCTCCATTTCAAAAACAAAACATAGGTTAGATTTACTTAGGAATTCTGGTTAGTTAGTCTAGCCACGAAGGATTAACACCAGACGGGTGGGCGCTGAAGATTACGCAACACGCCTCAGGCTCTGATTGGAATGTTATTATTTCATCCGAGATCATCCGAGATTTCCCCATGTTTTATCAATTATACGTCCCTTTAAGTTGCCCCCCCCCCCCTCCTCTGGAAAATCCTGGATCCGCGCCTGCCATACATTCGTGATTTTAAGCCCCTTCAGCTTCCCCCACACACACACGAATAACGAACGGATACAATTGCGAAATAAATTATTTAGATATTGAGTGATAACGGACCAGTTTTAGAAATGAAACTTATTCTTAACCGGAAGAATTTACCGGTGAAATAAATTTTTCATTAAATAAAGACAGAACAAAAACTGTTGCGGAAGAAATTATTTAGTTATGGACTGTTAAACGGCCCGACTTTAGAAACGAAACTAATTCTTTCAGTAGAAGTCGCCGTTGATAAGTTTGTGAAATAAATTCTCCGAAAATCAAAATTTAACAGCAGATGCTGTTAAATAATGACACCCCCCCAAAAAAAATCCCCCTTATCCGGAGGTTATTCATGGGCATATCAATTCTACTCCACGTGAAATGTAAATCTAACGTATGACATTAAATCTTACCATAAAGACGCGTCCATTATTTGAGGAGGGGAAACGCAACATTACATTCATGAGTTTAGTGGAAATACATGCAGCTGAGCGGCGCAGAAAATTATACGGCTCTACATTCATGTCAACAAAACCCGCGCTAACGGCGGGAAGCGACCGATTGACAACTGCATGCAATTATTACTTAGCGTACAAAAACTCGCCTAAGAAAACTTCCCTGTCGGTAAAATGGTATTGTCAGTCGATCCGTTCGAGGAAATTAGTCATGGACATGAAATAAATAATTGAACTTTTATCATAGTTTTAGTAGGTAGATGCTTCAGACCAGATTGGGGAAAAAGACATTTTGGCAAGCCTATAACACCATTGTGCTAAAGTTGTAATCAGAATCTTTATTTCACATAGATTAATATTCCTAACGATTATTGATATAAATAGTGATTTTGTCACCTCTTGCGAAGACGCCGTCCACATGCGAAATGCATGTGATATGCGGAAATATTGACCCATCGAGTAAAGATTCGTTTGTGATAATGTTCAAAGTGACAGGGCTTTTTTTAACCAATCGAAATGAATGTACCATATTTAGAAAGCTGAGAATTCAAACTTTTAAAACTGCTTGATCATTAAGGTTTAATATAATTATGCGTAATCGAGGAAGATGACTATGCAGCGTATGAGCTATTTTGAGAGCAAAATTGGCCATATTGTACAGGAATTTGATCTTACTAGGATTTCGAATTGACACAAGTGACAGGACTTTTTTTTTTCCCTTTGCAATAAGTTATTCCTATTTTTGAAAAATTCAGACTCTTAGCGTACTTATTCAAGTTGATCATTTCTTTGAAAAAGTTTACATCTAGAATTGATATGTGACCAAAACACAGTCCCCAACTATGTTAATCCATTCGCTCTGGCAGTAAAAGCTCAATTTTCGGAATAACGAACCTTTTTCTATTTTCGGAATAACGAACCTTATTCTATTATCGGAATAACGAACCTTATTCTATTATCGGAAAACCAAACCTTATTATATTTTCGGAATAACGAACCTTTTTTCTATTTTCGGAATAACGAACCTTATTCTGTTATCGGAATAACGAACCTTATTCTATTATCGGAAAACCAAACCTTATTATATTTTCGGAATAACGAACCTTTTTTTTTCTATTTTCGGAATAACGAACCTTATTCTATTATCGGAATAACGAACCTTATTCTATTATCGGAAAACCAAACCTTATTCTATTTTCGGAATAACGAACCTTGTTCTATTTTCGGAATAATGAACCATTTTCTATTTTAGGAATAACGAACCTTCGGAATAACGAACACTACCCCCCCCCTGCGGACTACCGGACCCGCAGCGCGGCCGCGGACTATCGGACCAGTGGACTATCGGGCTATAGCCGCTTGGGGGGGGGGTCTAAAATGATGAACTTCAATATCAACAACAAAAAATGCGAGCTCTCCTCTTTTTCTCCTATTATAATCTATTAATGTTATATTGTTATTTTTTAATGAATAATTTTCATAAAAACGACTGGTTCAGAAAACTACTAAACACAGCCTTTTCGAAGAAATAGGCAATTACGAGCAAATCATCCCCCCCCGGTGTTCCCGAATGGGTGCGTTAATTCTACTCCCTCCCTCAACCCACCCTTTCGAGAAAAGCCCCCCCCCTCCGGTTGTTCACGAAAGGGTGCGGCCATCCCCGCTCCACCCCCGCTCCGCGAACGCAGACGATCGTTGCAAGCCTAGTGACATTAACTACCATATGATTTAATATAAATAGTAACTAATATTTTAAACCAACGTCGATTTATTTAATTCCGTTTTTTCAAAGTGTACAAATAATTTTGGGGACACTGTATACTCAATTAAGTTAATGTATACTCAATTAAGTATATAATACTGCGATTCCTGTGAAAATTTCAAATGTTTCGCTTCATTGGTTTAGAATATACAGGCTCTTTTGCAACAATAGTCATGTTTAGCCCATTCCAAGTTTGATAAAAAGGAGTCCACTACAAAAATGTCGTTCATTATATTCTGTGCTTCACCATTATTTCATTTTAACAACTCTGATGTACATGCTTTTGTTTTCAAGTATTAATGTCATACCTCACTGGCCATAAGTCTAGACTAGTTTGTAATTCCAGTCTCTGGAGTTGTGGAGACGTCTCCTGAGTCTCCGGGAAACTTAAACAAAAGTTTTAAAAAAAGAAGAATTTTTTTCAGTCGCTAGCAAGTCATCCCGTTATCGCCGGGACTTTTTCATGTCTTTAATCGACTTGTGATAGGAAAAAAAATGGTCACGAGTAATTAATAACTCCTTGGAGTTAATGCATTAAGGAATAAGTCGCAAACTAGACTCATCACAACTGAGATAGGTCTTTATTGAAATAAAGTTCAGCTGTTTTAGATGAAGACTAATCAAACTTCAGTTTCAATGGTTGTGTTTGCTTCACATGCAGGATCTGCAAACTTGGAATGGGCTGAAATTCACTGCTGTTATATAATAGACTCTCTGTTCAAAACCAATGAAGCGAGACCAATGAAATTTTCACACAAGTTACAAAATTAAATGGGCTTTCAACATATTGACATCAAATTGGCAATAATACTTCAATTTATAATTTATATAAATATTTACATTTTTTCTGGGACACGCTGTATAATATTATATAATACTGTAATTGTTCTCATGCATTAAGTTACTTAACATTTATGCCATGTATATTGTTGACGAGTATATTTGATTTGATGTACCTTATTTTGGAATATAATTATTTAGAGGTAAAGTCAGTTTACTTGATCGATCGGGGGGGGGTAAGCTTGAAACTAAACTAATTTCAAGTCAGCGACGTCAGTACCGTCGATATTATGATGATACTGTCCTGATATTACGTGTAATGTAATATTGTGGTTTCCAGGCGCGTATCGATCGCTGGGCCCGCCCCCCCCCCCAAAAAAAAAAAAATATTAATAATAATAAAATAAATAAATAAATAAATAAATAAAATAAATTTAAAAAAAGGAGGAGAAAAAGGGAGAAAGAAGGAAAAAGGAAAAGAAAAGAAGAAAAAGAAAGAAAGAGAAGGGTATAAGGTCCGATGCTTGTTCAATTTTTCGCCCAACTTTATAGGATTTATTTGGTTCTAAACAACCATAACTAAGGCCTTTAATGTGGGGAGGGCCCACGAGGCCGAATTTTCTCATATTGTATTTTGCAATAATTGCTCAAACGCCTTTTTTTAAAGAAAGAAACGCCCTTTTGAAAGAAAGAGAAATAAAATTAAAAAAATATTTAAAACTAAAGTTTCAAAATTTCACAAATAAAAGAGGCCTTTTGGACCCTCTGCCTCCTGGGTAAAATAGTCGGCCTCATGGGTATACTACAAAGAGCCCCTTTATTAATTCAAAATATTTTTTGAAACCCCAAATTTTTGGCTCGCGCTTCGCGCTCGCTGATACAAAATCATAATGCACAAATAATAACTCTAATTTTTACCTTTAAAAATTTTGAAACCCCAATTTTTCGGCTCGCGCTTCGCGGTCGCTGATACCAATTCATAATGCACAAATAAAATATTATAACTCAAGTTTTTACCTTAAAAAAATTTTCAGCTCGCACTTCGAGCTCGCGGATACTAAAAAGGGTCTATAATACACAATTATCTACCATTTTCTAGTACTAGAAAATGGCCCTTTATTTATTCCATATAACTTTTAAAACCTCAAAATTTTCGACTCGCGCTTCGCTTTCGCAGATTCTAATTCAGAAGGGTATATAATGCACAACTATTTACAATTTTTTGTACTAGAAAGTGCGCCTTTATTTATTTCATTATCTTTTAAAACCCCAAATTTTCGGCTCGCGCTTCGCGCTCGCTGATACTAAACCATAATGCCCAATTTTTGGCTCAAAATTTTTCGGCTCGCAGATACCAATTCAGTAGGGTATATAATGCACAATTAACTCAAACTTTTCAGCTCGCACTTCGTGCTCGCGGATACTAAATAGGGTCTATGATACACAATTATTTACAAATTTTTTTTACGCTAGAAATGCCCCTTTATTTATTCCATATGTCTTTTAAAACCCAAAATTCTTGGCTTGCGCTTCGCGCTCGTAGATACCAATACAGTGGGATATATAATGCACAATTAACTAAAAAATTTCAGCTACTTAATAGGCTCTATGATACATAATTATCTACAATTTTTATGCTAGAAATGCCCCTTTATTTATTCCATTTATCTTTTAAAACCCCAAATTTTCGGCTCGCGCTTCGGGCTCGCTCATACTAAATCACAATACACAAATAGCTCCAATTTTTACCTCAAAATTTTCAGCTCGCGCTTCGCACTCGCGGATACTAACCCATATAAATGCACAAAAATCTCTAATTTCGAACTCAAAATTTTCGACTCGCGCTTTGCGCTCGCAGATACCAATTCAGTAGGGTATAATAATGCACAATTAATTTAAATTTTTACCTTAAAGTTTTCATCTCACGCTTCGCGCTCGTGGATACTAAATAGGGTCTATAATGCACAATTATCTCAAATAATAGCTAAAAATTTTCGGCTTGCGCTTCGCGCTCGCTTTGTTTTGTTTGTTTTTTTTATTAATAAAACACACATTCTTAAAATCATCAATTATTATTTTTTTCTAGTATATATTATAAATTTGTTTTCATAGCAGTAAAAATGAAATTGTTTAAATTCCTCGTTTTAGGTCAGTATAGGTCTATATGTCGGGAAATGTTTTAAACTCGCGCTTCGCGCTCGTTTGCTCGCTCCGCTCGCCGCGAGATTTTTTTTTTCAAAGATGGGCCCCCCCCTCTGGAAAATCCTGGATCCGCGCCTGTTTACAATGGGATTCCCTTTATTTCTGTGTTTGCATTTCAAAAACATTTTGCCGATGGCATGGAGATGCATGGTTTTGTCATTTGGCGTAAAATAGGTTTCTTCGATAGCGGGTTTGTGATTGAAAAAAGGGTGTAATGTCAGACAGAGGTCATACTTACGGAATCCTTATCATTAGGGTGGCGGACGAGTCCCTTCCATAGTTGATAAATGGTGTTGCTCTCTTCAGGGCTGAGGATACTGGGTAGGTGTGCGCCAAGTTGAACACAGATGTTCTCTGCATCGTGCCACTTCTTTGGCTTCCCGAAGTATCGGAAACACTCGTCACCTACTTTCATCCAATAGTCGGGACATGTATTCCTGCTGCAGAGCTGACCTTCACTAAGACAAATGAAGCTCACGAGGAATAGCATGGTAGAGATCGCCTGTATCTTCGACGCCATTTTGATTCACCTGGGGTTGCTTTTATTCTGTTCAGTTGATTTTTTTTTTAAATATATAATAATATATAAAGGGTAATAATATGATATAGGTTTTCCAGAACAATTTTAAACTGTTTGCAATCGAATTCGTTAATGTTCCTTCAATTTAAACGATATCTGGTCGAGCGGTGCTATCGGTCATTTAAATTAACGCCTAGACCAAGCGTTTAGTGTTCTTTCATAGTCGTTAATCAATTCCGTTTTTGTGCTATAAAAATTGTTTATATGCAATAAATTTTGTCAATGTGTATGAATGGACAAATTTGAGCGACCACTGAAGAATGGGACTGCTCACAAAATCAAATTGATCGGCGCAATTTGCTATTGGATTGAACGGTTTTTTATTTTGGATGTTCATTAACAAATTTGTTGGCAGATGAATAATCGCTATTAAAAAATGATAATACCAGTTTCTTATAAACGCCCAACCTAGTAAAGCTCATCTATAGTTTTGGGAGAACAGTTTTTTTTTTTTTTTTTACTTCCAGAGCAGAATATCATGAATGAATTCCTCAATTAATCCCTGTGTACAAAATGATTTGTAATAAAATCCACTCTAACACATGAATTTAGCAACAAGACTTTGTAATTATAAATTGTCTGTTGATGGGCCACAACAGAAATGATCTGTATACAGGGAGAATAAGACCATGCAGTGGTTTGTATGCGAAGTATAATTATGCTATTGATACACAGACTGATATGCATGTCCTGTATGGGGCAGGTCAGCCCATGCTTCAAAGATAGATCCATCACTCAACAGTGCATATAGGGCCATAACAGGCTTCCTTAAAACAACCAAGGTAGACGACCTCTACATCCTGAGTGGCATCGTCCCGCCTCACATCGGGAGGTCTGCACTCTCTTAAAAGGAGAACTTAACAAGAAATGGATCCACTCCCTCTTCTGTCAATGCCTGCCAACAAAGCGTTTGAGATCCAGGATGTTTCTCTTACTCTACCATGCCCCTCACCAGAGCCCCCACAACTGGCTTGACGATCGTCTTCGTTCGGGAGCGGGGATGGAGCGGGGATGCCGCCCTTTTCGTGAACACCGGGGGGGGGGGGGGGCTTTTCTCAAAAGGGGGGTTGAGGGAGGGGAGAATGAAATTACGCACCTATTCGGGAACTCCGGGGGGGGCGGTATTTAGTGTTTTCTAGAACCGGTCGTTTTTTGAAAATTATTCATTAAATATAACAATATAAATTAAAAGATTGTAATAGGAGAATGCAGGAGAGCTTGCATTTTTTTTGTTGTTGATATTGAAGTTATAATTTTAGAGACCCCCCCCCCCAAGCGGCTATAGCCGATAGTCCCCTCTTGTCGACAGTCCCGCGGCCGTGCTCGGGTTCGGTAGTCCGCAGGGGGGGGGTGTTGTTCGTTATTCGAAGGTTCATATTTCAGATAGAAAAGGTTCGTATATTCCGACAAATAGAACAAGGTTTCGTTTATTCCTATTGAATAAGGTTTGGTTTTCCGATAATAGATAAGCGTTCGTTATTTCGAAAAGAAGAAAGGGTTTCGTTATTCCGAAAATTGAGCTATTACTGCCAGACGAAAGGGTTAGATAGTGGGACTGGGTTTTGGTCACCATGAATAGCCTCCAGATAAGGGGATTTTTTGGGGGGGCGGGGGGTGTCATTATTTACACAGCATCTGCTGTTAAATTTTGATTTTCGGAGAATTTATTTCACAAAATATCATGGCGCGTCTACTGGTAAAGAATTATTTCGCTTCTAAAGTCGGGCCGCGTTTAACAGTCCATAACTAAATAATTTCTTCCACAATTGTTTTCGTTTGCTTATATTAATGCAAAATTTATTTCAGCGGCGAATTGTTCTGGTAAAAGAATAAGATTCATATCTAAATTGGTCCGTTTCACTCAATAACTAAATTAATTATTTCGCAATTGTATCAGTTCGTTTCGTGTGGGGTGGCTGAAGGGGCTTAACCGAATGTTATGGCAGGCCGGATCCCAGGATTTCCAGAGGGGGGGGGGGCCAACTTTAAACAGAATATTGCGAGCCGGAGCGAGCCAAGACAGAGCGCGATCGCGAGTTTAAACCACACCCGATATATACAACCAAAAAATGAGACACTTGCATATTGAGTGATCAACTCAAATATCCAAGTATCTTTGACATATTAGTGACACACATCCATGAGTGCTTTCACTCAATAAAGCTACTTTGAAAACGCACCTAATCGAGTATTTTTGATTTGACAATATAGTGACACACCAAAGAGTTTATATAATTAACTCATTTTTATTGGAGTAACATAACTATTGTTTGAGTACATTGCACAAACTAATCTAGTGAGTAACGCTTTACATACTCAGAGAGTCAGTAAGTAAAGGGGTGCACAAATTCATCAAATCTGCTTGTGATGAGTTTGTGCAACCTTACTTACTGACTCTCTGAGTATGTAAAGCTTTTACTCACTAGGTGAGTCCTATTCCTTTTTGTTGTTTGTTTGCCTGTTTTTATAATGTATTTGAAGGTTCCGATGATATCACACATCAGTGCATCATTCACTCAAACCCAATCACTGCATACTCACTTCAGAGCATCAATTCACAACAACCATACATTGCATTACTCACATCAATGCATCAAACTCAAACTGTGTACGATGACTGACAAAGTAAGGGAAATCCTGGATAGTAATCTAGCTGTTAGTGTTTCAACGATGAATATCATCGGAACATTCCAAATATCATTATAAAAACAGGGCAAACAAACAAACAAAAAGAATAGGACTCACCCAATACAAGAGCATGCCACGCTCTCCGCTAGCTCTCCGTTCCGCTGTTTAGATGCGTATTTAACTCTTGTTTCCGCATCATACATGTACGTACGTACGCGTAGAACATTACCTCGTGCAGCAGTTCTCGATGATGTCCGTACTCGTGATCCGAGTAGGCGTGCGCGCAACATGTTAAAAGTACGCATAGCCAGTAAAATTACTCTCAAAGACTTTCACAGACTTGAGACGTACGAAGACGTGTCGTGTTTACTCATCTATAGGATTACAGGCTAATATAAATTTCTCAGCATTCTCACTTTACTCGATTGTTAGTGTTTTCCCACGATCATCACCAAGCCGTACCAGTGAAGACGAAACTCACTTGCACAATTGTTTTACGTGATTGAACATGTAAAGTTACTAAGGGATACTCAAGAAAAAAAAATTATTGTGTATATATACTCAATAAATTTTTTTTCTTGAGTACCCCGTATTAAATTTACATGTTCTGGAAGAGCGGGTGTGTACTTTTAACAGAAACACAGATTCTGAAGTAAAAATACGTGATATACGAATAAAAGCACTTGCCTCCAAGAGTAGCAAACGGGTTTTACTCATGGAAACTAGTTCTCATTTTTTGTGTGTATAGGCCTATACTGACCTAAAACGGGGAATTTAAACAATTTTATTTTTACCCCTATATAACTCAAATATTTACCTCAAAACTTTCAGCTCGCGCTTCGCGCTCGCGGATACTAAATAGGGTCTATAATACACAATTATCTACAATTTCTTATATTAGAAAGTGCCCCTTTATTCTATGTATCTTTTAAAAGCATAAACCATAATGCACAAATATCTCCAATTTTGAGCTCAAAAATTTCGGCTCGCGCTTCGCGCATGCAGATACCAATAATTCAGTAGGGTAAGGCCTACATAATGCGCAATTAACTAAAATTTTTACCTCAAAGTTTTCATCTCACGCTTCGCGCTCGCGGATACTAAAATATTCTATACTGCACAATTATCTCAAATATTTTCGGCTCGCGCTTCGCGCTCGCTTTGCTTTTTTGTCATTAATGAAATACAAAACACATTCTTAAAAGCATCAATTAAAATGCAATTTTTGGGGCGCTCCTCCTATTCATCCGGATACATGTCTCTGTATGCCTCTGATCTCAATTGCCCCCTTTTCAGGAAGAATTCCCGTTTTCCATCGTGACCCCCCACTTTCAAATTCGTTCTACCGCCTCTGGCATTACAACATGGCTATTACATGCCGTTCTTACAGGTAATTAAATGGCTAAGTTTGCACTCGCAACGTATGATGTAATTCTAAAGGGGCAATAATCGTATTCATGGTTGCAATTTAAAATACATATTCAAACCACTAAAGTTTTGTTTAAATATTCAGATTTTTTATTTATTTATTTTTTTGTTGCTAATATTTTTTTTGTTTTCATAGGGGTAAAAATAAAATTGTTGAAATTCCCCGTTTTAGGTCAGTATAGGCCTAAATATCGGAAAGTGTTTTAAACTCGCGATTCGCGCTCTTTTGCTCGCTCCGCTCGCAATATTTTGTTTAAAGTTGGCCCCCCCCCCCCCTCTGGAAAATCCTGGATCCGCGCCTGCCATACATTCGTGATTTTAAGCCCCTTCAGCCACCCCACACGAATAACGAACTGATACAATTGCGAAATAAATTATTTAGTTATTGAGTGATAACGGACCAATTTTAGATATGAATCTTATTCTTTACCAGAACAATTCGCCGCTGAAATAAATTATTCATTAAATAAAGACAGAACGAAAACAATTGCGGAAGAAATTATTTAGTTATGGACTGTTAAACGGCCCGACTTAAGAAGCGAAACTAATTCTTTATCAGCAGAATTCGCCGTTGATGATTTTGTGAAATAAATTCTCCGAAAATCAAAATTTAACAGCAGATGCTGTTAAATAATGACACCCCTCCCCCGGCCCCCATATATCCCCCTTATCTGGAGGTTATTCATGGGTGACCAAAACACAGTCTCCAACTATTTTAATCCATTCGCTCTGGCAGTAATAGCTCAATTTTCGGAATAACGAACCTTTTTCTATTTTCGGAATAACGAACCTTATTCTATTATTGGAAAACCAAACCTTATTCTATTTTCGGAATAACGAACCTTGTTCTATTTTCGGAATAACGAACCTTTTTGACTCCCCTCCCTCAACCTACCCTTTCGAGAAACCCCCCCCCCCCCGGTGTTCACGAAAGGGTGCGGCAATCCCCTCTCCACCCCGCTCCGCAAACGCAGACGATCGTTGCAAGCCAATGTATACCATGACCTTTAAAATGTAATCAGGTATAATTACAAATCAAACAGAAGAATAGAAGAAAGGACTCGAGAAGAAGAATAGAGACTGATACACATATAATTCACTCACGGTATACCAGTCGGTTACAGCCCGATAGTCCGCGGGTCCGTTAGTCCGCGGGGGGGGGGGGGGGGGGTGCTGTTTGTTACTCTGAAGGTTCGTTATTCCGAAATATCGAATGAGGTTCATTAGTCCGAAAATAGAAAAGGTTCGTTATTCCGAAAAAAGGAAAAGGTTCGTTGTTCCGAATTTTTGTTATATCCAAAAATAGAAAAGGTTCGTTATTCCGAAAATATAATGAGGTTCTTTAATCCGAAAATGAAATAAGGTTCGTTTTTCCGAAAATGAACTAAACCTATTGTAGTAACAAAAATGGTGTGGTAATTTAAAGATAATAGGATATTATGCTATAATAGTCTCAGCGGAGGACGGTCACCCGTGAATAGGCCTAACCTCCAGATACTTTTTTTT
>CALNVZ010003240.1:46290-87993 GCA_940671915.1 Paracentrotus lividus
GTCAATATTTAACAGCTTCTGCTGTTAAATTTTGATTTTCGGAGAATTTATTTTACAAAATCATCAATGGCGATTTCTACTGATAAAAAAATTAGTTTCGCTTCTAAAATCGGGCCGTTTCAATGAAGAATTTATTTCCCGATGTTATCGATTATAATATTGAAGCCATACATCAGCAAATTTCAAGTTGTCCAAAACTATATTCACTCTTCTTCCTGAATTTCACTTTTTATGATCTGAATTTGAAGTTTCTCTATGTTGGACTACGTCATGGACTAGAAAGTGAGTTTTTTTGAACACCTTGTCTCATTGCCTGGATTCTTAATGGTGACAAATATCATATTTTCTTCATCTACTACAATCGTTCTCTGAAGCCAAAAACACGAGACTGGTTCCACTGCATATATTTAGAAGTAGTTTTTTATCCTCGCTACACAGCCAGTTTCTTTTCAGCTCAGCACAGATAATCTCCCTCTGGGCGTGAGTACTTTAACCCATAACCTCTTCATACTGGATTAATCCTCTAACATATGACGGGGAAGAGTTCTACAAAAGACGTCATCATGGAATCATTCAAGGACCCAGAGGTCCTTTCAACCATCAAAGCAATGATCTGTGATGCCATTGATTCAAGATTCAAACAGTTTCTTGAACGATTGGATAGACAAGATGGAAGAATGCATGATCTTCATCTGAAAGTCATATAGCATTGAAAGTGATCTGAGGGACCTGCAAAAGAAACAACAGATGACCGAGGAGAAAAATAAGTGGTTAGAAAATCAGCTGAACATCCAAGAGCAGTATTCGAGACGAAACTGCATCAGTGTATTTGGGGTACCTGAAATTAAGCGAAAAGGAAAACACAAGCGAAAAAGTGTGTGAAATTGCGCAGAAGAAATTGGGTGTGAACCTCCAACTTCAGGACATCGATCGAAGCCATCGTGTGCCTCGCCGTGTTGAGCCTGTACCTAAAGGGGGTATCTCACTGAGTTGCGAACGTTTGCGAACGAGGCGAATTTAGAGATTATCGTATATAGAGAGATTGTAATCAAATTTGATTCAGTAGACCAGCCTTTCGACGTGAGGCGTTTTCTTTTGTAATATGTGTCTTCCGGACAAAGGGTATATATTGGAATGCAGGGAACTTCTGAAATGAATAGAGTCGAAATACAGGAATTCTTTTTATCCTGCATTGGCGCATGAATCGATGGTTTTTGGTTTAAACCACATTCCTTTCGATAAGCCGGGATTTTCCATTGAAAATAATTCGCCAAAAAGTTTTGAGCATGTTCAAAATTTCTAGGCGAATTTATTTATGACCGATTGCAAGTGCATAATTCTGTGTGTAAAAATGGTTGAACATACATATAAATAGGTTTACTGATATTACTAAAATATAAATGGAAAGGGTCAACATAAATTTGAATCGGATAAGAATTACTCGATGAAAAAAATATAATTTCTCAAAATATGTTTGAAAATAATAATAATAATCCAGCGTATATAGTGTCTTTGATCATGTTGATTGGTATTTTCATTAACAATAAACGCAAATAAAACATTCAGATTTCACTTCGGGCGTGGCTGGGCGTTGGGGGTAATTGAGCTGGTAGTCATTTTCTTTTTCAATTATTATTATTATCATTTCCATATTATTGTTATCATTTTGTTTTTACATCTCTGTACCCATGACTGCATAACTGACAATCAATATCTCACTTTTGGCAATAATAATGTGCAGTCACACTCACACACACGCACCCTCGTACCTACACGAACCAAAACGAAGCAAAAAATGACTTGTTTCATTGATATGTGTTCACAATTCAGTAAAAATTACCCCCATCGAGGGGGCTGTGGAGCCGGGGTGCTGGGGGGGGCTTCAGCCACCACTTCAGTTCTCAGCACACGTGTACAAAATTGCAAAAATGACCATGCATTTGTCATTTTTAGTCTCTTCAGCCCCCCCCCCCCCTTCGGCTCAGCTCCTCTACTTTCAAAAACGCTCCACGGCCCCTGCTTTGTGATTGCATAAAAAGGCAGTACAAAGAAAACATCCAATACCATACAATAAACCCACCTGTACTTGCCTAACAAGGCAGTAGGCCTACAAAAGAAAACATGCCATGATTATTCAGTACAACCCCTTTGTGCTTGCTTAACAAGGCAGTAAAACATGCCATAGTGTTGATATAGTTAGATATCCCTATTGAGCTTGCCTAACTAAGCAGCACAAAAGAAAATATGCAATTCTTATACAACGAGATAACCCCTTTGAGCTTGGCTTACAAAGCATCGCTAAAGAAAACATGCCATTCTGATACAACGAGATAACCCCTTTATGCTTGTCTAACAAAGCAGCACAAAAGAACGTTGGTAGATCCTCTCTATATATAACACTCTGTAAATTTGCCTGGGTTCGCAACCAGTGAGATACCCCCTTAAAGCCCCGATCACACCTTTGCGTTTTGGGGCTGCGTTTTACCTCGTTAGCCGAACGCAGCCTTGAGGCAGCCCTACGCAGCTCAATATTCGATTGCAATCACACTGTCGCGGTTAGAGCTCGATGTAGCTCGTACCTGGATTGCTTGCATTTCACCTCGCTCTAGCTCGCTTTCTCTCGTAGCAGTACGATTCAATACGAAGTTTGCTCGTACCATTGCGTGTGTTACTCGTTCACTACTCGTTGTTGCTCGATAGCCGCTCGATCTAGCTCGTCTCACCTCGATTCACTGCGCATTAACTCGCTAAACCTTTTGTTGTGTTCGAGCTCGTTCAGTTGCGAATGTTTGAAAAAATTTCAAACTTCCGCAACTGAACGCAAGGCCTTTGCGTCCGCCTGCCTTTTACCCATCGTTCCTACGTTCGTTCTAGCTCGTTATGTTCCTTTGACTGCGTTTGTCTCGTTTTGGGCAATTCGCAGCCGAACGCAAGCCCCAAAACGCAAAGGTGTGATCGGGCTCTCACTGAGTTGCGAACGTTTGCGAACAGGGCGAATTTAGAGATTTTCGTATACATAGAATGCCTAATCCACCTGATTCAGTAGGTAGGCTTTTTGATGTGAGGCATTTTCTTTTGTATGTGTTTTCCGGACAATGAGTTTTGGAATGTAGCGAACTTCTGAAATGAATGGAGTCGAAATACAGGAATTCTTTTGTCCTGCATTGGGGCATGAAGTGATCGATCTTGGTTTCAACCACATTCCGTTCGATAGGCCTGAATAATTCTTTTGAAAATAATTCGCCAAAAAGTTTTGAACATGTTTAAAAATTTCTAAGGCGAATTTATTTATGATCGATTACAAGTGCATAATTCTGTGTGTAAAAATGGTTGAATATACATATAAATAGGGTTTACTAATATACTAAAATATATATGGAAAGGGTCAACATAAATTTGAATCGGATAAGAATTCTCGATGAAAAAAAAATAATTTCTAAAAATTTGTTTGAAAATAATAATAATAATCCAGCGTATATAGTGTCTTTGATCATGTTGATTGGTATTGTCATTAACAATAAACGCAAATAAAACATTCAGATTTCACTTCGGGCATGGCTGGGCGTTGGGGTAATTGAGCTGGTAGTCATTTTCTTTTAATTATCAATACTATTATCATTTCCATATTATTGTTATCATTTTGTTTTTTCATCTCTGCACCCATGACTGCATAATTGACAATCAATGTCTCACTTTTGGCAACACACGCACCCACGTACCTACACGAACCAAAACGAAGCAAAAATGACTTGTTTCATTGATATGTGTTCACAATTCAGTGAAATTACCCCTTCGAGGGGGCTGTGGAGCCGGGGTGCTTGGGGGGGGGGGCTTCAGCCCCACTTCAGTTCTCAGCACACGTGTACAAAATTGCAAAAATGACCATGCATTTGTCATTTCTAGTCTCTTCAGCCCCCCCCCCCTTCGGCTCAGCTCTCTTACTTTCAAAAACGCTCCACGGCCCTGCTTTGTGATTGCATAAAAAAAGCAGTAACAAAAAGAAACATGCCAATACCATACAATATAACCCACCTGTAACTTGCCTAAAAGGCAGTAGGCCTACAAAAGAAAACATGCCATGATCATCAGTTACAACCCCTGTTGTGCTTGCCTAACAAGCAGTACAAAAGAAACATGCCATGTTGATACAGTTAGATAACCCTATTGAGCTTGCCTAACTAAGCAGCACAAAAGAAAATATGCAATCTTATACACGAGATAACCCCTTTGAGCTTGGCTTACAAAGCATCGCTAAAGAAAACATGCCATTCTGATACAACGAGAATAACCCCTTTATGCTTGTCTAACAAGCAGCCACAAAAGAACGTTTGGTAGATTCTCTCTATATATAACACTCTGTAAATTCGCCTGGGTTCGCAACCAGTGAGATACCCCCTTAAAGGAAGGAGAGGAAGTGAAACCAAGAGCGATCATCATCAAACTAACATCCTACCAGCATCGGCAGAAGTTACTCCTCAACAGAAAGAAGCTCAAGGACACAAAAATGAGCATGTTCGAAGACTTAACAAATTTGAATCGCTCTCTACTCTGGGAGGCAGTGAAAGCAAGCAAGCAACCCAATGCTAACATCAACAAGGGACCGATGAAAAAAGTGATCCATAGCAAGCAGGATATCGTATCTTTTGGATGATTTAGAGAATGTGACATACATGTACTCCAATATTGAAATCTCTAATACTTATATTTTTGTACATCCTCCTCATGGAGTTTTGTAACCTACAAGTAATGTTATGCAACAATTATTTTATATATGCCAGGTCAATGGACGTTTACAGTTTACTTTTCCAGTGAACACCAAACATTCTATAATTGTGTATAATATTTATATCGTGTATTGATATTGTTTGTTTGACTGCTTGTGTGTGTGATTGTGTGCATTGTGTGTATATGTCTATGATTGATTATGTCTACTTCTGACTTCTACTACTTCCCCCTTCTGGTAATGGAAATGTATACAGTTTTCTGATGTGCAATATCTCAATCTACATAATATTTATAACCATGTTCCGTCACCATTATTCAATGTACAACAGGAAGAATATGATAATGATGATATTGATGAATTAGACCCCGATCATAATTTTTATACATTTGAAACTCTTACTAGATATTGGTTACATGATGAATTTAATAAAGATGTTAATATTTCGAAAGGTAATAATGGCAAATTTAGTATACTCCACTTTAATTCGAGGAGTTTATATAAAAATTTTGATGCTATTGAAAATTTTATATCTCAACTTGATTTCAATTTTTCTGTTTATTGATTTAGTGAAACATGGATACACAACAATACACCGCTACTTTTTAATATTGATAATATTATTTATTTTGCCACAGTGATAGACAAAATAAAAGAGGTGGAGGAGTTGGTTTGCTTATTCATAATTCTTTTAATGTTAAGATCAGAACAGATATATGTCTTAAAGATGAATTTTGTGAGTCCTTGTTTATAGAGATTATAATGTGCAACAAGAAAAATATAATTATTGATATCATTTATAGAGACCCTAATAAAGGAATCGATTATTTCAATGATGATATAAATGAATGTCTTGAAAAAAAATATCTTGTGAAAATAAAAATATTTACATCATGGGCGATTTCAATATTGACCTTCTAAATTGTAATTCGGTGAAATGTATCAATGATTTTGTAAATATTATTTGTAATAATTCATTCCGTCCTTTAATTGACAAACCCATTCGCATTACTACCCATTCATCAACTCTTATTGATAATATTTTTACAAATGTACATTCTGTTCAGTGTCAAACAGGAATATTTTATACTGATATTACTGATCATTTGCCTATATTTTAAATAACAAGTATGCTTCCCGAAGAATCGAGATCTGAAGTACCTATTTGTTCTACCATATTTCAAATCAATCCAACCACTTTAAATTCTTTGAAAAATGATTTATCTAAAATTGTCTGGGATGAAGTCTTATCTTCTGGTGATATTGACCACGCTTATAATATATTCATTCATAGTTTTAAAAATGCTTATACGAATAACTGTATCCCCAATAAGAAGAATAGGAAAAAATCCCCTAGGAAACCTTGGATAACATATTCACTATTGAAATGTATTTTTAAAAAAGAAAAGTTATACAAAAAATTTTGTAAATAAAAAGAAGTGCTTCAACAGAAATAAAATTTAAAAGATATCGCAATAAATTAAACTTAATTCTAAAACGAGCTAAGAAAAAATATTTTTGTGACCTATTGCAGAAACATAAAAATAACCTTTCTAAAGTATGGAAAATTATTAACGACTTAATTGGTAGAAATAAAAAACAAAATATATCGACAGCGTACTTTATGAAGGGCGATGATAAAATAACTGATAATCAAACGATCGTAAATGAATTCAATTCATTTTTTCCTCCAATATTGCTGCAAATATCAGGGGCCGCCGAGCGTTTTTGAAAGTGGAGGGGCTGAGCGAAAGTGGGAGGGGGGCTGAACAGGCTAAAAATCACAAATGTATGGTCATTTTTGCGTTTTTGTACACGTTGGCTGAAAAAAGTGGGGGGGGGGCTGCAGCCCCCGGCTCCGCGGCCCCTGAATATCAAAGCTAATTATGTACAAACTCCCAACCTACCCTTTTCCTCCTTCCCTATAGAAAACTGCCCAAACTCTATATTTTTAAAACCAACCAATGAAACTGAGATTATTAATATTGTTAAAGATTTTAAAGCAAGTAAAAGTATGGGATTCGATGGAGTAAGTCAAGCCGTGATCAAACAAGTTATATATTTTATTACTAAACCTCTTGTTCACATAATAAATATGTCATTTAATTTAGGTGCAGTTCCTAAAGACATGAAAATGGGTAAAATAATTCCTGTATTTAAAAAGGGTGATCCTCACATATTTTCCAATTATCAACCAATTACGCTACTTCCATGTTTTTCGAAAATACTAGAAAAGTTAATGTATAACAGGCTTATAGGTCATATTAATAAGAACAACCTTTTAAATAATTCTCAATATGGCTTTAGGGCTAACTCATCATGTGAACATGCTTTGATTGATCTTCATGACCATATCCTTAATAAGATGAATACCAATTTACACTCAATTGGTATATTTCTTGATCTTTCCAAAGCATTTGATGTAATTAACCACAATATTTTACTTACTAAATTGTCAAGATTTGGAATACGTGGTACTGCTCTTACATGGTTTCATAATTATTCATCTAATCGTTTTCAATATACTGTTTATAATAACTTTGTATCTCATCATGAGAGGGTCCAGTATGGTGACCCCCAGGGCTCCACATTGGGCCCTCTCCTGTTTCTTATTTATGTAAATGATTTATGCAATGTTTCCTCACTTTTTCACTTCATTCTTTTTGCGGATGATACAAATTTAATTACATCACACTCTGATTTTGATACACTTGTTAAAAATATTAATGAAGAATTAGTTAAAGTTAAAAATTGGTTTAATGTAAATGAATTAGTAATAAACTATGATAAGACAAATGTATTGTACTTTAGTATATAAAAAAAAACGCAAAAAACATGACATTTCTGGCTTAAAGATAATATGAACAAAACCTTATTAAATTGTTGTAAAACTGTTAAATTTCTTGGTGTTACTTTGGATGACACATTATCTTTCAATGACCATCGTTTGTCCATTAAGAACAAAGTCTCAAAAACTGTTGGTATCTTATGTAAACTTTGTGCTTTTTTGCCTGTAAATGAACTGTTTATGTTATATAATTGCCTTGCCTTGCCATACCTACAATATTGTAATATCATTTGGGCGAATGCAGGAGTGACGAAATTGGAACCCTTCCATAAACTACAAAAGAAAATATTAAGAATCTGCACCAATTCCTCGTTCAGAGCTTACTCACGTCCCTTATTTTTTCGTTTAAAAACCTTAAATATTTTTTATATATACAAATGTCAGATGGCCACCTTAATGTTTCGATCATTCAATAGTATAGGTTTTCCCGCCCAATTTCGCACTTAGAGCACGCAAGAGTATAAATAGTTTATTCGATTTCGCTAAAGAGCAATTAAAAATTCAAACTAGTCATTCAAAATCGCCATAGGGCCTCCAAAAATTCATAATGGGCATTCAGTTTGGCCGTAGAGCAATCAAATGTGTAAAAGACATCATTCAG
Organism: Paracentrotus lividus; assembly: GCA_940671915.1. Lineage (NCBI taxonomy): Eukaryota > Metazoa > Echinodermata > Echinoidea > Camarodonta > Echinidae > Paracentrotus > Paracentrotus lividus. The sequence goes on from CALNVZ010003240.1 coordinate 54,463, forward strand.
ATTCGCCATAGTGCACTCAAGTTAGCACCAGAGGTCACGTGACTGAAGACAGAGCGTTCAATTTCGCTATTGGGTATCCATGTTCATAACTAGTGCATTCAATTTAGCACTGTATTTACATGACTTGTAATACATAATCAAATATTCTTTGCTTGTTTTTCCCAACCTGCAGTATGTGTGCCACCAGTGACCATTCATAAAACTGCACCGGACAATTTACATTATTCTTTACAGATGCTTGTAAAAAATAATTTGTATTATATAGAAGCAGTGGCCTGCTTATTTAGGAAGTTATTTTGCTCCTCACCAGCATCTTGGCGCAAATTATACATTTATTTCTTTCATCTCCTTCGGTAATACATTCTTTGCATTTCATCTTTTGGTTTCCACTGATATTTTTAGTAGCTTTAGAATTTACATTGGTGGATATTACGTAATTAACAACAACTGTTACACATTCCATTTCTTTAAAATAATGTACTGTGTATGTTGGGTTGAATTTGAGAAAGGTATAAAAGGTGGCATCAAGTGTGTTCATTCCTTTATCGTCAATACTGCTATATCATGGCGCACGTAAGATACAACCGCATCCGCAATGAAGACAGGGCAAGGCTTGTTGAGGCCTTCGAAGCTGGCAGAGATTATCTGGAGATGGCTGATGCACTTGGCATCAAGCATTCAACTGCACGATCAATTATCACGACCTTCGCAACAACGGGTAGAACGGAGAAGCTACCAACTGGAGGAGCTAGAAACGTCAAGATGGACGAGGAAATGAAGATAAGACTGGAGAGGTCTCTCCAAGATAACCCCATGATGACTCTTGGAGAGATGCAGCAAGACGTGCGACAAAACATGCCCCAAAAGCCACCAGTGAGCACATCAACTATCGCCAGAACACTTGATGGTATGTTCTCAATGAAGATGCTCGAAGACGTACCAGACGTCCGCAATTCTCCCCGTGTGCTGCAGCAAAGAGAGCAGGTACGGCAAACGGCTCGCTGGCAGACAGTGGTTTATGGTTCGCATTGCGTCTTTGTGGATGAACACGAGGTACAATGTCTGGACCCGTCGGTCTGCGTGGAAGAGCACCTCGAGGTGAACCTGCCCGTCGAGTTGTCCATGGACAGCGCGGCAAAAACTGCAATGTGCACGCTGGCTGTATCGGATGAGATCGGTCTGGTCAACACACATAGCCTGCGAAACCGTCACAAAGAGATACTTTCGGAGCAGTTCCTCCTAGTCAGCCGCTCGTCAATGCGAGACAGATGTTCCCACCAGGCGAACCAGTGTATATCATCTATGATACGCTCGACCCATGTAAGAGCACAGTTGCCAGATGGTATGCATCCAAGAATCAACCTGAAACTGCTTCTCCTACAGCCATTCCTGAATCCGCTAGAATGGCGCATAGTGCCTTCAAGGCTGCAGTGAAACGGGATTTAGGTCGTCCGCAGAGTGCAGCAACGTATTGTGACAGGGACGGCTGCACGTGAGGCTGGGGACAACCTCCAGCAATGGAGATGCAGGCAGCTTACAACAGTTGCTCAAGCGAACATCGACGCGATCACTCAAGAAAAGTGTAGGAATTGGTGTACGCGGCACACCCAGCGTTACATGCCCCGCTGTCTGGCCCGTGAAATAATCAATGGTTGAAAAAATGACTGAGTTTTGAGCTTTGAACTGTAACATGTTAATTTCATACCAAAAGATCCGGTAAATATAACCATCTGCAGTTGCGATACCATATTAAGTATATACCGTCATTTAGTTATTATGTTTTTAAAAGAATATAAAAGGATGAACATTTTTTTTGATATAAGTGAAGAAAACAGTAGTCAATGTTTTAAGTTGTGAATGACAAAAAGATTGTTTGAAATGATTAAAGTCATATGAAAACAGATACAAGATAAAAAAACAATAAAAGTATGTTATGAAAGAAGAAAATCGTGATATTGTATACATGCTAAAGTAATCAATGGCTGAAAAAAGACTGAGTTTTGTGCCTTGAACTTTAACATGTAATTTCAATACCGAAGATGCGTAAAATATAACCATCTAAGTATATACATTAAGTTATTATGTTTTTAAAAGAAAATAATGTTCAAAAGAAAAATATATAAGGGAAAGAAAACCGTAGTCAATGTCTTAAGTTTTGATGAAAGGATTATTGTTTTAAGATGATTAAAGTCGTATGGAAACAGATGTCAAGATATAAAAAGAACATTTAAACGTAAATAATATGAAAGAAGAAAATCATGATATTCATTGATATTGTAAGTCATAGCTAAAATAATCAATGGCTGAAAAAAAAAATGACTGAGTTTTGAGCTTTGAACTTTAAAATGTATATCTCATACCGCAAGAATCGGTAAAAATAAAACTATCTGCAGTTGCGATATCATATTATGTATATACATTTAGTTATTATGTTTTTAAAAGAATATAAAAAGGTAAAGAAAAATATTATATAAGGGAAGAAAACTCGTAGTCAATGTCTTAAGTTTGTGGATGGGTGAAAAGATTGTTTGAAAATGATTAAGTCATATAAAAACAGATACAAGATTTAAAAAAAAAAAAAAAAAGGCAATAAAGTAATATATTGGAAAGAAGAGAACATCATGATATGCTATGATTATGTCTTTAGTCAATGCATATATCGAAGAGATTGGTGCAAATGACAAGAAAATAAACATCATGAAAATAAAAAAACAATAGATAAAAGAAACATATGAACACAGGGAAATGTCAGGAAATTTTCCCTCTGTTAATTATATATGCTTTAGGCTATCCGATATTTTTATTTTCGGTGACTAAATATGGACAATAGTAAGCTCATAAAATGGAAAGAAAATAATAAACATGAGAAATTTATTAAACAAATAGAAAAAAATTACGTGTGCTAATTTGCATGCACAAATTGTATAATTGGATGCACAATAGCGAAATTGAAATGCTCTAACATAGTCGAGGGGGTTTCACGGGCGAACTTGGTTGCACTATGTACAAATTCGTATGCCGTGTGGCGGATGTGGTTGCTCTAAAGCGATTATGAATACCAAATGGACATTTTGTTTGCACTATAGGGAATTTGATACCGACTGGTGATTTTGGATGCCCTATCTAATAAATTGAATGGCCTATTTATACTTTATCATGCACTATGTGCGAAAATGAATGACCTATCTTTAAGTTTACATGCACTAAGTGCGAAATTGGACGGGAAAACCTATATTATTCCCAGTAACATCTCAAATATGTTTCTTATGAATAAGTCGGTTCATCGTCATAATACCCGTTCAAGTAACAAATTTCATTATCCAAAAGTTAAAACTCGATCATTATTAAATTCTGTTAGACATTCTGGTCCACGACTGTGGAATAATCTTACTAACGATATCAGAAGTTCCTCTACTCTCACTGCTTTTAAATCTAAATTGATGCATATTCTGATGTACATGTACCGTAACTGTTGAATACCATTACCCCCCCCCCCCCGTGTGCTTGCTGATGCGTGTCTGACTGTATGAAATGCTGTGTGTTGTATCGTATTGATAATTATGCTCGGGATCTACGCCCAACAAGTTCACTGAACTTTTTTGTAGTTTCTCTTCTTTTTCTTTTGTATATATGTAAACAGTTAAAAGTTTTACATTGTATATGTTATATCATTATTGTAATTGTTTTTATTGATTGAGAAAGAATAAAATCGAACTAAACTGAACTGATGGCGAATTCTTCACACACAAAAAAAAGAATAAGTTTCGTTATTAAAATCAGGCCTTTACCACGTTATAACTAAATAATTATTTCCGCAATTGTTTTCGTGCCGTCTTTATTTCATTAAAAAAATGGTTTCGAAACATTATCAGCGGGGACTTCTTCCGGTAAAGAATAAGTTTTGTTTCTAAAATTGGGTCGTTATCACTCAATAACTAAATAATCAAATCCGAAGTTTTATTCGTTCCGTATTTATTTATAAAAGAAATTATTTAAAAGCATTATCAGCGGAAATTAATATTTATCGGAAGATTATACAAGTCGCCGCCGATAATGTTTCAAAATAACTTCTTCATGAAACAAAAACGGAGTGGATATAATTATGGAATTAGTTATTTAGTCAAGGGTGATAACGGCCCGTTTTTAAAAGCGGAACTTATTCTTTATCGGAACAACTCGCCGCTAATACTTACACTACGTCGATAGATGGGCAGATTTAATTTGCGGAATCAACAACTGAACAGCAATTTACCCTCCCCCTCCACTACCTCTGCCCTTTCCATTTTCCCGGCTTCGCCACAAATTATTTCAATTTCGGACTAACGAACCTTATTTCATTTTCCGAATAACAAACCTTATTTCCATTTTTGGAATAACAAAACTTTTTCTATTTTCGGAATAACGAACCTCATTCTATTTTCGGAATAACAAACCTTTTCATTTTTTGGATATAACAAAAATTCGGAATAACGAACCTTTTTTATTTTCGGAATAACGAACCTCATTCTATTTTTCGGAATAACAAACCTTTTCCATTTTTGGATATAACAAAAATACGGAATAACGAACCTTTTTAATTTTCGGACTAATGAACCTTGTCTATTTTCGGACTAACGAACCTTTTCAATTTTCGGAATAACGAACCTCATTCTATTTTTTCGGAGTAACGGACCTTCAGAGTAAAAAACATCATCCCCCCCCCCCCCCCCCCCCCCCCCCCCCCCCCCGCGGACTATCGGACCCGCGGACTAACGGACCCGCGGACTATCTGACCCGCGGACTATCGGGATGACCCCTACCAGTCAGCTGTGGGTGGGCATGCCCAGAGCTCTGGGCTGAGAGTGAAGGAAGTATTGCCTCATTTTGATGAACATCTCCTCATGTTCATGTTAACTATTATAATTATATATGTTATATTTTGGAAATACATACATGGAACATGATTATATCCCTTGCCCATATATTGATATGTCATTGAAACAATATGAGGACCAGTTGAGCAAGTTGTACAAAAATAAAATAATATTCGTTACCACATCTATAGTTGGGCTTTAAGAACAAAGCGCTATATATCTCCCCGGTCGTTGGATTCACTTAAAGGGAAGGTCTGTTTTCTTCCGAGCCTCACTTGTTTGCTCAATAGTCATTATGCAAGTTTAAAAGTTTATAACTTTTACCTCATTTTACCTTTCACTCCTCTTTCAATTTAAGCTCTTTACCATGCGCGTATTCTGGGGGCGCCGAAAAGAGGAGGAAAAATGGAGAAAGAGAAAGAAAAAAGAAGAAAAAAAGAGAAGAAAAAATAGAGAAAGGAAAAAAGGAGGGAAAAGAGGAAGGAAGAAAAAAGAGAGAGAGAGAGAAAGGAAGGGGAAGGGGGAGGGGGCGCACTTAAAAAAATTAGGGGGCGCCAAATCGACAGTAAACTAAGGGGCGCCAAATTAACCTTAAACTTAGGGGCGCCAAATCGACCTTAAATTTAGGGGGCACCAAATCGACATTAAACTACGGAGGCGCAAAAGTTAGCTTAATCGTAGGGGCGCCAAATTGACCCGAAACTTAGGTGGGGGCGCAAAATTGACCTGAAGCTGAGGGGCGCCTAATTGATATTAAACTTAGGGGCGCCGAACCGACCTTAAACTAAGTAAGGGCGCCAAATTGACTTTAAATTTAGGGGGCGCCGACTCGACCTCAAAACTAAGGGGCGCCAAATTGACCTGCAACATAGGTGGGGCGCCAAATCGACCTTAGATTTATGAGGGGCGCCAAATTGACATTACACTTAGCGGCGCTAAATCGACTTTAGATTTAGGGGGCGCCTAATCGAACTTAAACTTAGAGGGGCGCCAAAGTGAGCGTAACGTGGGGGCGCCAATTTGACCCGAAACTTAGGTGGGCGCGCCAAATTCACCTGAAGCTGAGGGGGTGCCAAATTGACCTGAAACATAGGTGGGGCGCCAAATCGACCTTAAACTTAGAGGGGCGCCAAAACGATCTTAAACGTAAAGGTGCCAAATTTAGCTCAAATTAATGTAGAGGCGCCAAAATCATCTAAAACTTAGGGGGCGCTGAATTGACCTGAGACTTAGGGGCGCCGATTTGACCTGAAGTTACGGGGGCGCCAAATCTATCTCAAATTAAAGGACGCCAGATTGAGCTCAAATGTAGGGGCGCCGACTTGACCTGAGACTTAGGGGTGCCAAATTTATCTTAAACTTAGGGGCTCCAACTATATCCTAAACTTAGGGAGGGGTGCGAATTTACCAGAAACTAAGGGTCCCAAAAAAAAACCCAGAAGGGGTCTTAAAAATGGTCTCTATCTAAAAAAATAGCAAAATTTTAAAATTCTATGCTTCCTGGTTTGTATATACATAGCAATATTTTCGCTCGCGCTTCGCGCTCGCATCATCTTTTCCCATTGAGTTATTACATTGTGTTCCTGATGAACGTATAAAATGTCCTCTTTTCTAATCATTCGAGTACATCAAAATTTCCGTTCCCTTTTCGCACACGCCTATGTTTTTCCTCTTTAACCACAATTTCCATTATGGGATTCTAGCCATCAAAATATTAAAATTTATTTTATTTCACGTTACATTTTTTTTTTGTTGGGCTGAATTGAAGTTAAGGGGGGCGTCAAATCGATTTTAAAATTAGGGGCGCCAAATGGAGCTTACACGTATAGGGCGCCCAAATAATCTGAAACTAAGGGTTGCCGAATTTACCTGAAACTGTAGGGGGCAACAAATTGGTCTTTAAAATATGGTGTCTATCTAGATAGGGAAAAATGTCAAAATTCATGAATTCGGGTCTGTATATACATAGCAAAATTTTCGCTCGCGCTTCGCGCTTGCATATTTTTTTTTTCAATGAATTATTACATTGTGTTCCTGAGGAACGCATGAAATGTCCTGTTTTCTAATCATTCGAATGCATCAAAATTTCCGTTCGTGCTTCGCGCTCGCCTGTGTATTTCCTCTTACCAGAATTTACATTATGGGATTCTAATCAACAAAACATTTCAATTTATTTGATTTCGTGTTACATTTATTTTTGCATTCAATTTGACCTAAATCTTAGGAAGGCGACGAATTGACCTGAAGTTAAGACGGTGCCAAATTGATCTTAAACTTAGGGGCGTCAAATTGAACTGAGACTTAGGGATGTCAAATTTATCTTTAACTTAGGGGCTCCAACTTTATCCTAAACTGAGGGAGGTGTGCCGAATTTATGTGAAACTAAGGGGCAACAACTTGGTATTCGAAATATGGTCTCTAAGATTTTAAATTCCTCCTGTCCCCCGTTGCATAAAACTGCTAACCGAAGTTTTTTCCGGTTAAAATCTGAAAACTCTGGTTAAAGTCCGAAAACTCCGGTTACAATATTTTTCTGGATTTTTTACTGTTTTTTTCGGAAAAAATCCGATCGCGCTTCGCGCTCATATTTAGAATTATTAGTATTTTCATCTATAGCGGTAATACCTCATATTCCTAGAAATTCTTTTCCATGAACTCACAATTAAAAAAAACAAAACAAAACAAAAAACGCCAAAACCCAAAACATTTAAATAAATTGTTCTTTAAAATCCTTCAACGTGCATTTAAGCCGTAGGCCTATATTTCATAACTTCGGCCAAGATATATTGATGGCAATATGCTTTTGCATGTATAAAAGGTATTGTAAAATCAGGACCCCTGATCTACAAATACAAAAAACAAAGATTTAACCCTAAAATGACTGGGGGGGGGGGTCATTCAGCCCCCCTCGACATTTTTCGTGATAACTTCGCAACGCGGAAAAAAAAATTCACCGAGACTTCATGACTATTTTTTTTTCATGTCTCGCGCAACTTTTGAGACCAAATTTGCGATGCCCGGATATGCGGTTCCGAAATTACGCAACATTTTGTAACCGTGCGTCAGACCCAAAGTTGCTCAAATACGTGATTTTGTGTACAAATCCAATGCAAATTGTGTTTTGAGCCAAAATTCTTAAATGTATCATTATTTTCTCTTTAACTAATTAAAATCAATTCATTTAAGGTTGTTTATGATTAAAATAGTGTTACCAATGATTTCCAGACAAAAAGTCGAAAAACAAAGAAATACATAAGAAATTTTAAAAACAATAGAATACATAAGAAAAAAATCTTGATACAGATTTTTTTTAAAAACACGTTTCACCAGAAGCCTACAAAGAGCCAGTAAACCAAAAATTAGCACTTTTAGAGCTTTATTTAATTAGTTAGAGCAAATCTTAGATTTTATGCATAAATTAGCATAATTAATTAGTGATGAAATTTTTCAGAGATTATGACTCATCAGTTTTGGAGAGGATGACGTGGGTAACGCGCGTGCCAATTTTCGGCGCGATCGCGCGCTTAACGGCCGATATCTTAGGGAGGGCTGAATGAGCCCCCCCCCCCCCCCCCCCAGTCTTTATGTGTGTCGAAATAGCCCAGTCTTTTTAGGGTTAAGTAGGTTTTCAGTATAGAAAAAAAAAATCATTCGTGAATGTTGAATTTCATCAAAAATGTCACTTTTCCTTTGAAATGTCATTACAATTCTCATTTTTTGAAAATGCATAGATGCAATAACATATTCCCATCAATATTTATATTGGCCAACTTATGAGAAAAACAGTTTCTTAACAAATATAGTGAAAATCTATCATTAAACAATATAGAAAAGCAATAATTTATATTGTTTTATGATAAATTTTCACTTTAAAAGTGAAAATTTATCATAAAACAATATATTAAAAAAAAGCATGGCAAGTTGTGTCTCTGTAACATCAAAAGTTTCGCCAAATTGGTATAGCGATCTTTTTTGTGTGTGTGCATCATAAAGAAATTCATACTTTTTTATTTTTTAGTCCGATTTTCTTCAAAGCTTTTTTAATCTGTTTTTCAAATTTTCTTGTTTTTTGTTTGTTTGTTTGTTTGTTTGTTTGTTTTTGTTTTTTTTTTGTTTTTTATAAAAGCAGGTTATTTTGGGCCTAGACCATCCCTTTAAGACCCGTACTTTACAGTGCACAATTTCCACTCCTTGATGAGCATCCAGCTGGTCGTCTTGTCAGCGCACACATGTTAAAGCAAACCGAACGTATCAATAACTGAACATACTGGATCAAAACCTCTTACCCAGGATTTAGGAAAGGATCGGAGAAAGAGGTTTGTAGGTCATGCCCTAAAAATGTCATCAACATCTAGCTGCCCCTTAAAGTACAAAACATGGGCCCCTATTCATAAAACCTTACTAAAGCTAGTTGTCAACTAATTGCATACAAGGACATAGGGAACCGTATACAGTTAGGTGATAACTAGGCCTATAAAAGGTTTCATGGATATGGGGCCCTGGCATCCAAATACATGGGAAAGGGAATAGAGGTCGTCCAAACCATACTTGAAAGAGGCTGAATTCTGCCCAATTTACCATTATGAAATGAAATGGTACAAGTGGAAGACATTTTTTTAAGTATGAAAATTAATCATATTATAAAAGTGTTTGATATTTCCATAAAGTAGGAAAATTAGTATATCTTCTGCAATTTTTTCATCCCATTTGGTGCTGTAGATCTTAAGACATGACCATAATTATGTTTTATCATTGTCTATAAAAAAATTTTTAAAAAATTGTACTTTGCGCATGCTCTTTTTTTATGGATTTAACACATAAAAACCATGAATTCAGCGCACCAAAACAATAGTGTGTAAACAATGTGTGTAATTTCGATTGGCTCATCGCCGCACAATATTTAGCATGACCCTTGTTTTACAAAAGCAAATTATACAAAACAAAGTGCATCAGCAAGAACAGTCATTTGGCTTTAATTTGGTACCACGTTCATACATCATTTGAAAAGATTTCATACCTAAATATTTTTTTTCCCGGCTGTACCATTTTTTTTTTACACAGACTGTATAGCCAGCAGGAACATTTGTATGAATAAAAGGGTTGTGACTGAGATCAACTTTCTTCGAGTAACCTCGAATTGCAAAGTCATGCAATGTCATATTTTCCAAAATGAAGGCATCTCCAACTTTATTCGGCAATCCTTTGATCGAGTTCTTACAGCATTTAGTAAACAATTTTTTGTTTATTCATAATCACTTTGATGGTAGTAATTCACTTTGCGGAGACTTCTCTGCGACTCGGAAACTCAGAGACGACACGTTTCCGATACTTTTTCAAAGATTCAAGCATGAGACGTCGCGGAGACTCATAAAACACCCGTCGCGACAGATGTTGGTAATGTTTCAATTATCATACATTATAGAAAATGGTCCCCTGTTGAGAATATATTGTATTGTTATAACTATTATTTAAGCAAAACCACCAGAGTTGTTTATTTATTTTTTTTGTATCAGGTTCGTTATTGTTTTTTATTTACTTGTTATTGTAATGATTTGTTTTTGATTATTGTTCTTTCAATGTAAAACAATAATTTATTTTTTTTTTGTATGGTAATTGTTTTGTTATGTTGTAAATTTATGAAAATCTATAAGAACTTTAAAAGATGTCCGATTTTATCCCTAAAAGGTGGAGCACTGTGGGAAACACACAATTATACCAGGGGCCGCGGAGCGTTTTAGAAAGTGGAGGGGCTGAGCCGAAAGCATTGGGGTGAGATGGTTGTGTGGTCTTGTTCTGATACAGGCTAAAAATCACAAAGGTATGGTCATTTTTTGCGTTTTTGTACACGTTGGCGTAAAAAATGGGGGGGGGCTGCAGCCCCCAGCCCCCCCCCCCGGCTCCGCAGCCCCAGTATACAACTTTTTTTAGATATAACTTCAAAATATATTTGTAAAAAAAAAGCATATATCTGATCATAATCTATAGAACTCGTAATGTTCGTGTGTATATATGATTTCTTTGATTGAAAGGAATGACTTTGAAAGAAAAAGATGGCCTTTTATTTCTTTTTTTTTTTTAAATGACCTTTTGAACTATTAAAAGTGTAACATTGAAACTCTTATTTTTGAAGGGCACTATTAAATTAAACGATTATTTTTTTTAAAGTTGCTATTTAGAAATTTATATTAAAACAAAAGGGGAAAGAAAATAGAAAAAAACAAAGAATATCAGTTCAATTCCAATTCAAAATCGTAAAGATAAACTTGAATCATCATAGTAATGAACAATAACGGGGAGAAATAAAAACTGGAATTTTGTGGAAAGAGGATTGTCAGATATATCCTACTATGATTACTTGTTTTCACGGTTTAAAAACCGTCTTCCTGAAAAAAAGAGTAAAAATAAAGGAAGTAAAGTGAAATTCCTCCTCTGCCTTGAACGATAAAATATAATTATGGCAAAGTACAATAACTTAAATATGTTACTTACAAGAAATATGCTGACAGAGATGTCACTTCGATCGATGTCAGGAAACTGTATGCATGATTCGAGCAAGACCTGTCAATATATTTATTTTCATGTGTCGTGAGAATGATGGTTTCGTGGGAATATTTCAATTTCATTCAGGTGAATAAATATTTTTCGTGTTGTATCTAAGATGTTATCATTGAACAAGACCTTATTGTGACTCCTAAGAACATTTATATAGGTGAAAGGACAGTTGCATGTTCAGAAAGGCCGCATTTTCCTTTGAAAGTTCACCGTATGATTTTTAATTTCTAATATTTTTGAATATCATATTTTTTAACCTATAATATTTGAGTGACAGGTCCAAGGCCGTATTTCTCCAAGTCGTTCGTAAGTTACGAATGACTTTACGAACGACTGGTGATCAGTTCTTGTGTTGAAATTATAAGGCATGTGATTAGTATAGCACCCCAGAACATGTTCCAGTCGTTCGTAAAGTCGTTCGTAACTTTAAGAACGACTTTGTGAAACCCCACCCAGTATCGAGAGCCTACGCATATCAAGTGTATGAAGTGATGCCTTCTGTAAAGCTTGCCAGCAGATCCAAAGCTTTCTATTGTCTAACGTACAGGAGTTGTGGATAATTTGATTTGATTGACTGGTTTTCGTCTAAAACAATATAAATGTTTAAAATACTCATTCATAGCACAATCTAATGAGGGGGTAGTTAGAAACTTCACTCAAACACTAAAAGTGAAGCTTGATGAGCTCGCAACCCTATCAGAATATATATTTGATGATAATATACAGTCTGTGTAAAAAAAAAAATGGCACAGTCGGGAAAAAATATTTAGGTATGAAATCTTCTCATATTATGATGTATGAATGTGGTACCAACTTAAAGCCAAAAGATTCTTCTCGCTGATGCACTTTGTTTTGTATGATTTGCCTTCGTAAAACAAAAGTTATGCTAAATTCTGTGCGGCGAAGAGCTAATCGAAATTACACACATCTATTGTCTTGGTTCGCTGAGAGAAGTATGCGCAAAGTACAATTTTTCTTGATTTTAGAAAACAGGTCATATCTCAAGATCTACAGCAGCAAATGGGATTTAAAAATTTGCAGAAGAAGGCCTGATTTTCCTACTCTATGGAAATATCAACATTTTTAGAATATGATTAATGTTCATGCTTTAAACAAAAAATGTTTTCCAATTGTACCATTTTATTTGACACAGACTGTACAGCAGACAAATACAAAATATGACTACTGAGAGAGAATAAGAATAAGGAAATAATTTTGTTAAAGAAAGAAAGAACTCGTGAAATTGCTTATCAAATAAAAGAGAAGTGGTGACGTAAAATTTAGTCAAAATAAGCCTGAACCTCATTCCAATAGCAGATAGAATCTCTGTCAGAAGAATTCTGTGCGAAAACGAAACACTATACAGAGTTTTTTTTTTAAAGTCCCATCATTTTGGAGTTGTCTTGTTTGAAGAATGAACATTTAATCATGGGTTTCATGATATGTCTTGGTAAAGTCATACTTCCAGTATTTTGTTGGTTTCCTTTTTATTTGAATATTTGCACACATGAATGAGTAACAGACAATCTTCAGAAGAATCCTATTTGTGTGCAAGATAGATGGAGGAAGATTAAAAATAAATGTTGACAGAATATTTGTTCACCCATTTACACACCTTCTCCCACCGTACATACCCACACGCACACACACACACACACACACACACACACACACACACACCCCCATCCTCCCTTAAACATACGTATAACATCACACACGCACCAACACACAGTAAACAATTTGGATAAACAAACTAAAAACACTTCACCCACACAGTATCAATGTTGACGAATAGAGCAGCATTGTATATCAGCACCAAACCATTTATTAGATTTTCAGCACATGATTATGAAAATCTAAACACTAATAATACATGAGTTATGATTATATATTGTTTTCCATCATAAGTGAAAAGCTATACCAAAGATCTAACCATTGCTATTGATGTATCTTCTGACGATAAAGATTCACTCACTAATGATAAATGTATGACCTTCACGCAGAATGTATATATATTTCATATTTTCATTATAATTGTTTTTATATGTGCTATATCGATGTAAACACGGTAACAAATAACAATTTATTGTTGATAAAAACTGAACAGCAGTTTTTATAACAATGTACATCGTATACTTTATATTCTCATTATAAGTGTTAATATGTTGTTGTTATTATGTGCTATATCGATGTAGATACGGAATAACAATTTATTGTTGATATCCAATTATATTGTAATGTGGGAATATACTGTACTCATACTCGTACTATTAGTTTTTATAACAATGTACATCACATAGTTTATATTTTCATTATAAGTGCAAACTATTGTTGTTATTATGTGCTATATCAATATAGATACAGAATAACGATTTATTGTTCATAAAGACACAATTATCATAAACTTGATACCTGGTTATATTGTACTCATACTTTAATCATATGGATTAGTAGTTTTCTTTAACAATATACACTTTAAAAATAATCCACATACTGAATAGTTCCTAATCCTCTTCATCTATTCACCCGGTTTTGGTCGAGACATACTCTTGTCACGCCTTCGTCACTTCCTAACGCTCTTTGTCACGTGACCTCACACTCTCTTTACATTAAATCAAACACTACACAGTAACACAACAAGTACAGAAACTCAGGTAAATTAATTATCTTCATTTTATTTTCTGCTTTGATTTGATTATGTTAAGAATTTTATATAGTTGAAATGTGCATGTATGGATATATATGTGTGTTTACGTAGACTTATATATATATATATATCAGAGTAAAGTACTCGGATATGTTCACACACGCGTCAGCATTTCTCCGCTCCCTCTCTCTCTCTCCCCTTCTCTCTCTCTCACTACCACCCCCCCCCCCTCTCTCTCTCTCTCTCTCTCTATCTCTCTCTCTCTCTTTCTCTCTCACTCTCTCTTTCTCTTGGTCACGGCAGTAACAACTCCGAAATTCACACCTTGATTACACGCCCTCTATATTTCAATACTTCAGAACAACATAATAAACACAAACACGTAACAACTCTTCCCGGCCTAATAAGGTAAACAAATACTTGTTACTATTATTTATTTTCTTCACTTTTTTGTATACATTATATAAGATAAGATGTTGGTGCCTGATTTTGTTTTGTATGATTTACTTTTATTTTATTTATGGTTTTTGTCTTGTTTGTTATGATTTTCTCTTCAGAAATCCTGATGAAGGCAAATAAGCCGAAAACTTGATTAAAGATCAAAGTCCAGCAACGTCCAAGCTTGTCCTAGACTTTTTATTCATAACACATATAATATAATATAGTATATATATATATATATATATATAAATGTTTTTTATAATTATGTAAAAAGAAATTGTTCCTTGGTACTATTTATGTGTTTTGTTTGGGTTTTTGTTAACAGCCCTTGAAGAAGGCTTTAGCCGAAAGCTTGGCAAAATAGAGTGGTTTTTACAGCAACGCCAATCTCCTCTTGTTTTTATTTCGACTACATTTTGCAACAAGAAGCAGTAGCCATGTTAAAGAGTAGTTCCCTTCTCACATTTATATATATATATATATATATATATATATATATATATATATATATATATATATATATATATATATATATATATATATATATATATAAATGATTTTACTCCAGCAACAGTCTTTGGAAAGGGTCCAAACTAAATTTTAATCCGATCAAAAAATTATTTATTCATGTTTACGCGACAAAAATGTTTCATTTCCCAAAAATATGTTAGAAAATAATAATCCAGCACATACGGGTGTCAACGATTGGTGTTGTCATTAAAGTTAAACGTAAAATTAAACATTCCGATTTCACACCTTTTCACTTGGCAAAGTTCCAATTCATAAGCGTTTCCTTTCATTGATGTTTTGCTCAGGTCAACAAAAAGGGGCTCAAACTTGTTCGAAATTTTCCATTTATGATGCCATATGTCAGATTAGTGTCCACAAATGCCCAGTCGAGTAATTTTGATTACTACCGAGTGAGTCAAAAAAACTTTACACCTAGAAAAATGTCAATAAAAAGAAAACCAATTTATAAATCCCAAATTATTTTACATATTCTGAAAGAGTACCTCCTCCCGTATCTTCTGGTACCATTTTTTGTGGTATGTCTTTACGCTTGGATGAACACGACGCATTGTTTGCGAACATGTCAATTTCGAATTGTGCCAGAATGGGAGTAAAATCAAAACAACAAAAAGCTAGAAAAAAGTAACTTCATCCTGATTAAATAGCATAACTTTTTAATGAAAATGTTTTCCGCTTAATAACTAGGTAGGGGTGTTGTTTCACATATTGACTACATTTTGTATGAAAATGAGATAGATCTGTAGAGTCAGGCATGAGTGAGCACACGTCAAACACAAAATATTCACTTTTCAAAAGTATTAGGAGGCCTTTTTAGGTCTGTCAGTGGCAATTTAATCTATGATGTGCATTACTTGACGAGTCAATCTAATATTCATACAAAATGTAGTCAATATGTGTAACAACACACCTGCCAAGTTATTAAGTGGAAGACATTTTCGTTAAAAAGTTATGCTATTTTAATCAGGATGAGGTTGCTTTTTTCTAGCTTTTTGTTGTTCTGATTTTACTCCCATTCTGGCACAATTCAAAATTGACATGTTGGCAAACAATGCGTCATGTTCATCCAAGCGTAAAGACATACCACACTAAAATAGTACCAGAAGATGCGGGAGGAGTTACTTTTTCAGAATATGTAAAATAATGTGGGATTTATTAATTGGTTTTCTTTTTATTGACATTTTTCTAGGTGTACAGTTTTTTTTTTTACTCAATCGGTATATCAGAAAATATTATACCATTTCTTTTCGCATGTCTCGCTAGGTACACATTTCATATTGCTCACAATTTTCAGACGAGTGGTAGCGAAAAGTAATTTCAATTACAAAGGAATATCTCCTTCTGAAAGTGATCCATACGAGTGCAGCCAAGTGGGGATCTTTTGTCTACCCATCTGCAAGGGAGATTCAGTTGAGCACATGCCCGACCGATCAAACAAATCCCGCTAGTGAGATCCCCAGGGCTTGTAGGCCTACTTCCTTGGATATACCCTTTTTGTGCTTGCATTAAAAAAAATAATAAATTCAACCCTGCAGTTTAATCCCTTTATGCTTGCCTTTGACAGAAATAAATTCGCCTAAAATCTTGAACATGCCCAAAACTTTTTGGCGAATTATTTCCAAAGGAATTATCCAGGCCTATCGAAAGGAATGTGGTTGAACCCCAAAACAATCGCTTTACCGTGCCGCCAATAGACAGGACAAAAAAAAGAAGGAATCCTGTAATTTCGACTCCATTCATTTCAGATCTCGCTGCGTTCCAGATACCTCATTGCTCCCCTGACAATTACTCCCCCGCGAACAATTACCTCCCGGACAATTACCCGGGAACCCAATACCCGGACAATTACCCTCCCCCCCACCCGGACAATATACCCCCGAGGACAATTACCCCCCGAGGACAATTACCCCGGACATTACCCCCCGGACAATTACCCCCCGAAGACAATTACCCGACAATTAACCCCCCGGACAATTACCCCAGGACAATTACCCCATGGACAATTACCCCCCCCCCGCGGACAAATACCCCAAGGAAATATTCACCCCAGACAATTACCCCCGACAATAAGCCCGACAATAACCCAACCCCCCCGGACAATTACACCGGACAAGTACTTCCCCGGAAATTACCCCCCCCCCCCTCCTCGGCATCATGTTGGATATCAAGCAGCGCCCATTGTGAGTCTCGCCGCGGTTTGCTTGTTTTCGAATTATTTTCTACTTTCTATTTCTATTTCTCTTTCTCCTTTTCTTTCTCTCTTTTCTCTCTCTCACTTTCGTCTTTTTTCCTTGTTTTCCTTGTTTTTTCTTCATTTTCCCCTTTCCTTCCCAATATTCCAGATTAAGATGTGGCTTTATAACTTAATAAGTTAAATAACTTTAAAACAAAGATAATACACATAACAACATCATTTTGTATATTTACCATTTGGGGTGATAGCGAATTAAACGTCAAGGAAGTAAATTAAGTACCAAAATTCCTAAATTGTAAACGATATGACATAATCAAATAGACTGTTTTTCTTATACTCCATAAATTAGCAAATAAAAGTGAAAAATTGAAACTAAATCCCAATGTCAATTTTATGGAAAAATAAAGGTTAATCGTAAAATCTAATATTACACATTACTTATTTTTCATTTTATTTGTTAATTTTATTAGAGTCATTAATTATGGCCTTTATGACCGCCCATATAACCACGATTTCAGACGACGGATTTTGCAGAATCCACCGTCAAGAATTCGGGCACATAAGTTTTTGATTGATTTACACCACCTTTTAATGTGTTACTGCTATAAAACTATCGAGAATTTATAATTGTTAAAGACAAAAACAACGTAGTATGCTCCAAACAAATTTATTGATTTTTATTCAAATTTTATTGTATCACATAAATGAAATCAATTAATTAGGCCTGACAAAATATGAATAAATATGATATATGAATTGGGAAGAAAACGAAGTATAAAGATAATTTGCAAACTTGTACAAGACCGCTTTCGTCTGTGTTGTTGTTGCTCTCCTTACAGACGTTCTTACAATACACATTATTAGTAAGCATTTTACCGCACATACTTATGGATTAGAAGTCTGGGAGCTGCAAACAAAACATTCCTTAGTCGAATTTTTGGTCATACAAAAGAGGATTACTCGTGTTATATATTATTCAAATCCTTCAATCATCACTCAGCTCCTTTTGTTTTCTGAGTATCGATTCTAGATGTTTCTTAAAGCAATATCGTCTCATGATTGCAACATTCGTGCATGATTTGTTGAATAACAAACTTCCTCATCGTTTCATTGATATTTCTCATTTGTTAAACACCCTTACGAGACAAAGAGCAACGAAATATACTAATATAACATCATCAAAGTAAGGACAAAACTTGGAAACAGTCTGTTTCGTATTCAGGTGCTGTCATATGGAACGCCTCTTCCAAATGATATTTAGAAAAATTAAATCACGGAAAACTTTTAGACAATCATATAAGGCAATTCTTCTTGCAGAGTATATCATATTTATTAATTTCGTATGTAAATAGTGTAAATACTGTAAAATCGATGTAATAATTTGTACATATGTTTTAAATATGATGTAATAATTTGTACATATGTTTTAATATGATGTAATAATTTGTACATATGTTTACTTTATGTAAATGTATATATAATCACAGTAAGCAAACTAGACGGGGCCAACCTAGACTAGCTTTAGCTATTTGTTGGCTCCATATTACCAAATGCATATATTATATTGAATTCTGTTTATGTATATTTTTGCAATGTTTGGTAATAAATAAATACAATACAATACAATACAATGCATTTCATGCTTCAATATTGCCGTTGGACCGTTAAATATACAACTATCTTACGTGGTTGCGTTCTGGGGCGGGGCGGTAATTGTCCTTGGGGGTAATTGTCGGGATGGGTAATGTCCGGGGGGGTAATTGTCCTCGGGGGTAATTGTCCGGGGGTAATGCTCAATTCCCAGGGTAATTGTCATTGGTTATTCTGTGCGGTATTTCGTATCTGTGGAATTTGTGTATATTTGGGGTAATTGTCCGGGGACTAGGGTAGATTGATACGGGGGTAATGAGTCTCTCGGTAATTGTCCTCGGGGGTAATTGTCCTCGGGTCGGGGGTAATTGTCCGGGGGGTAATTGTCCGGGGGGTAATGTGTCCTCGGTGGAGGTAATGTGATCCGAGGCGTATTTGGGGCGAGTCGGTAGATGGTCCGGCGAATCTGGAGTAATTGTCCTCGGGGTAATTGTCGTCTGCGACGCAGGGGGATGGTATATTGATCTGCTACACGTCGGGGTAAAATTTCCGCGGGGTTGGTGAAATTGATACCGTACGGTGGGGAGTTAATTGTCCGGCGGTACCCGACGTAATTGTCCCTCGGTGGAGCGAGGATGGAATTTGTCCGGCGGAGGGTAATTGTCCGGGGGTATCTCTCGTCCTGAATACTGGGAAAAACACATAACAAAAGAAAATGCCTCACGTCGAAAAGCCTACCTACTGCATCGAAGTGGATTAGGATATTTACGACACTCTCTAAGGGGGCCGTCACACTGAGGTCGTTCTATAACGTTCTTGCCCGTTCTTAAAAAATTTGCTGAACGGGCTTTGATCGGGTTGGAACTTGTATCTTTGAAAAATAATTTCTTGAATACGATACTAGGCAGTTCATAAATAGTTCTCGTTACGTCAATTCCGTCTTTATCGCGTCCGCAATACGTTGTTATCCAATTTACACCGAGTAAACGGCTCGATCACTCTATACCGTTCGTAGCACGTCCAAACTGTCACTAAAAGTGCCTATGCGCAGCATGATAAAAGTTAGGTACCATGTTCGTAGTACGTCCTTCTCGTTCAGAGTAAGTCCTACCCGTTTAAGGAACGTTGTCACTACGTTTAATTTTAGAACTGGAAGCCAGTACGATTTTTTTTGAACATGTTAAAAAAAATCGGAATGCCTTTCCGTTCTCTCCGTTCGGGCCCGTTCGCCAAGTTCGTAAACAGATTGTAAACGGTCTGCACTAGATTCTAAAAGGTCTGTACTACGTTCAGTCCGTGTGTAAACAGATTGAGCCCGTTCACCAAGAACTACCAAGAACGCAGTGAGAACTAGCTCAGTGTGACGGAAATTATGACATGCCGTTCTGTTTAAAAATTGAAACGTATGTTCGTAGTACGTCCTTCTCGTTCAGAGTAAGTCCTACCCGTTTAAGGAACGTTGTCACTACGTTTAATTTTAGAACTTGAATAATGAATATACAATGCTCGTTTGTAAGACGTCCTATCACATCTTTAGAACGATTTAAGTACGGCAATTTCGTTTGTAGTACGTCCATCTCGTTTCAGGTACGTTGCCACCCCGTTAAATTTTAGGACGAGATGGGCGCCCGATTTTTTTGAACACTTTTTTGAAAATCCGACCGAGCTAGTCCATGAAGTTCGTAAACAGATCGTAAGAAGTGTTTACTACGTCCACTCAGTTTACACACAGACTATGCCCGTTCGGCAAAATTTGCAAGGACGTAGTAGGAACGAACTCAGTGTGACGGGGGTATAAATTCGCTTCATTTGCTAGCGTTCGCAACTCAGTGAGATACCCCCTTTATTAATTCCCTAACAATTATTTATTTGTGAGTGTTAGCTAGGGTGTGTGAGTTTTTATGCTTGTTGAGGATGTGGCAGAGCTACCAAGTCTCACGCATTTAGGGTCCATCTCACGATATCACGCAGAACACCCACTTTCTCACGCAAAAAAGAAAAAACAAGTGGCATTCTTATAGATTTTTACCATTT
The DNA here is from genome assembly GCA_940671915.1 of Paracentrotus lividus. Classification (NCBI taxonomy): domain Eukaryota; kingdom Metazoa; phylum Echinodermata; class Echinoidea; order Camarodonta; family Echinidae; genus Paracentrotus; species Paracentrotus lividus. Next base: position 75,302 of record CALNVZ010003240.1, read on the forward strand.
TGGGGCCTGAAATCCCTATAAATCGGCAGTCTTGTCGCGCATCAAACCTTCTTCCTCCAAGATCAAACCCTGCGAGTGCGATGTTTTCACGCAGGCGATCGTTATATGAAAGATAGTTTACTACGTGCTACATGTGTAGCGTGTTCAAATTACGACTATGCGCATGCACATAATGGTAACACGCGTCGCGTGCGCACTGATTCCAAGCACGATGCGAATGATCTCACGCATTTTTTTTTTAATTTGCATCTCTGATGTGGGTGTGAATGTTTGTGTGTGGGTGTGTGTGTGTGTGTGTGTGTGTGTGTGTGTGTGTATGTGTGTGTGCTGGTGTGGAGAAGATAGAGTATGTGTGTGTATACGTGTGTGGAGGGTATTATGTGGATGTGTGTGGTGTGGGCGTGTATTAGATTTTTGTATGTGTAGGGGAGACTGGGGTAATTATGGCCCTGGGGTAATTATGGCCCCTTTGTCTTTGAGAGCTTATAATTCTTTTCTGCATTACACAATGATAATTTAATTTTTACACATGCCTAGCTAAACTCTTCATACTATCATATGAGAAAAATAAGCCATTTACATGAAATTGTGTGCTTAGGGGAGCCTAAAATGTACGGCAATTACAATTCTGTTCGTTGGAAAGTGGCAAGTCTGCTTTTTTATGTGGGGTGTAATATCATTAATTAAAATCATTTAAGATGAAATTTTGATTGAAACTGAAACAATAGGAAGTAAAAAACACAACAGAAAAACTTCCGCCTGAATATCTTCAATGGTAGAGCTGTACAGGGGGATCAAATTGAAACTGTCATTTGGGGTAATTATGGCCCCCAATGCACAAACAGTGTATAAGCGCAGAAAAGCGTAGATGGGGACATTAACTTGTACGATTTTGTACATAAACATTATGTATTGCTTTGATTGCAAAATTTCAACATTTTGGCTGAACCAATTATTGACTTAATCATTGTTGGTTGTTGATAAGTGTATTAGGAATACCCAACAACAGTTATTATACATTACCATCATTAATTAGCATAATATCTTTGAATTCATACAGTCATTACAATAGGGGCCATAAATACCCCAACCCGTGGGGTAATTATGGCCCCCCTAAGTTATTAACATAATGGTAATTAATATGCAAATGAGAAGTAGCAGGTTTATAATTTTTTTTTGTATATTATAGGTATATAGATTGACTGTCTTTTTACATAATAAGAATATCATTGGACTTTTCATTTAATGGTAGTAATAGGAAATGTGAAAAAGGGGGCCATAATTACCCCAGTCTCCCCTATATGCGTACGTGTGGTTGGGTGTCTCTCTGCGTACACATAATTAATGAATTCTCAATTTGCTTATTCTTCAAATAGACATTTGGTGCAAGTGAGATTTTACAGTGTTCTGAAGATAGTTATTCAGTCATGAGTGCAAAGATCCAGGTGAAAAGTGTACCAACATAATGCTAAAAAACACACAAATCTCCGCCCAATTCTCATCATTACAGGCAATCCATGATGTGTATAGGTACAAAGGTTTTGAATTATTAAGATACCAGGCATGATTATTTTCAACAATTTTTTTATTTTTATTTTTTATTTTTTTAATGTTTTATATTTATGGAGCTTGAAATTATAGATTGCGATGATCTGACAACGGTCTTATTAATGATGTAGTCGTGGGAACATCTTTTTTTCTTTCAGGTGAATAAATAAATATCGGCAAAATTATATCTAAGATGATATCAATATCAATACCAAAGTCTAGCGTATGCAGTCCCATGTATCATGACCTTTATGTTATTTTCAAAGTGACGTAGTTTTCAAAACGTCCTTTTGATTGCTTGTTCTCTAAAGCTTGTATTTAGTTTTGGTAAATAATCTTTCAAATGTTGAATTTAGTCTGTGATAGACTGAAAGATTATAAAAACACACATAACTGGCCTTGTAAAATGAGATTTAAAAATCCTTAGAAATATGCCTAATATTATATTATAAAATGTCGTCTTACAAGGTTCAGGGGTTTCAACTGTATCATATCAAGTCGTTAGGGGAACAAAAGGTTTTTTCACGATTTTTTCCATATGGAAAACCAGCGGAAAATTTGTTGATTTTTGCATCTAGCGCCATTGCAATAATACCCTTGAATGGATTTCTTATTTCTCGCAGTATAATAAAGTTGACATATATACTTTCAGAAAACGATTACTTGAACTGAATGTTGAAAACCTCATTTTCATTCAAAATCGGGCTCTTTTAGACCCCAGGCCAATGGCTGATATCGTTTCAAAGTGTGACCCAAACGTGGGAACATTTTATATTTTATGATGTTGTCAGAAAATATATTTCAAGAAAGTCGTCAAACTTCGTTAAAAATAAAACTCTCATATTTTTGCGAAAATATGAAAATAAAAAAGACAACAATTTTACTCACAGGCTCGAAAAATTATCCAATCACAGTGCGTGTGGCATTATCACATATCCTGATTTCGTATGCTGCAGCGAATCAGATCATTTGTTCTAACATCACAAAACTAGCTGTCCTTGTGCCGACGGTTCTTTAATCGCGGAGCAGACAATTAGCTCTCCAGTGCGTCCCAAAAAGAACTATACACTTTCGACAAGGCTACCAAATTAAAAATATATTATTCTCTGGGAAAACGTTTAGATGTAAATAAAGCTCATATTCTCAACTATTATTATGACACAAAAAAAAATCCGAAAAAAAACGCATTCTTAAGTGAGCAATGCCCACTTTTATGAAGGACACACAAAATAGCCTGCGCAGGAATTCGCTGTTCATTTATCACTTGGGTATGGCATGCCAAGAAGGATTCAAGTAATAATGGAATAAATCGGTTGACAAAGATAAAAATAAACTGAAGTCAGAGCAAAAATCAAGGATATGAAAACAAAACGGTAGAAAACTACATTTTGCATAATGTTGATTGTTTATTTCTGACTTTCTATATATCTTTTACTCTGTTAGCTGATTCATTCCATTATTTCTTTGAATCTTTCTTGGCAGGGGTGTTGTTACACATATTTACTTAATTTTGTATGAAAATGAGATACTTCTGTTCAGTCACACATGAGTGAGCACACGTCAAAGACAAAATAATCACTTTTCAAAAGTATTAGGAGGTCTTTTTAGGTCTGTCAGTGGCAATATTTACTCTTTGATGTGTACTCATTCGTGCATTACTTCACGAGTCAATTTAATTTTCATACAAAAAGTAGTCAATATGTGTAACAACTGAAACTGGCAAGTTATTAAGCGGAAGACATTTTCGTTAAAAAGTTATGCTATTTTAATCAGGATGAAGTTGCTTTTGTCTATTTTTTTTTTGTTGTTTTCATTTTACTCCCATTCTTGCACAATTCGATATTGACATGTTCGCAAACAATGCGTCGCGTTCATCCAAACGTAAAGATATAACACACAAAACTGGTACCAAAAGTTGCTGGGAGAATTAATATTTTAGAATATGTATAATAATTTGGGGTTCATTCATTTGTTTTCTTTTTATCATCATTTTCTTAGGTGTCTAGTTTATTCTGACTCTTAAAACTTTTAAAACCTTTAAAACCTCACTGACACACTTGACACAAAAATGGTCGAAAAGTTGAAAATCACCAACTCGGGAACAAATAGCTTAGACTTGCCCAAATATATATAATTTTACTCCAGCAACAATCTATGAAAATAGTCGAAACTAAATTTGAATCGGATCAAAAAAAATTTTATTCGTTTTTACTCGATAAAAAAAATATATTTCCCAAGAATATGCTTGAAAATAACCCAGCATATACATGTGGGCTCGATTGATAATGTCCTTAACAATAAACGCAAAATAAAACATTCCGATTTCACATAACTGATGTTTTGCTCAGGTCAACAAAAAGGGACTTAAATCGTTGTGAAATTTGCCATTATGATGTCATATATCAGATTAGTGTCCACAAATGCCCACTCGAGTAATTTTGATTACTATATATATGGTCGATTCCAGCGAAAAGTATACACGGCCAAAAAGTTGAGTCCAAATTTAGAACTTCTTTAATGATTTATTCCTTTTACCTACTAAAAGTCAACATACCAACCTATCCGTGTGATAAATTGCCACGCTTATTCTCCCAAATTGGCTTTGTAGCAGAGGGGTAAAGTAAAACTTTTTTTTTTTTGCATGTTACCTACGAATACACGTACCCTAATTTAATACAGTCAGGAATTTGCCTCCTAATATACATTTCCTTCTAAAAATGTCATTCCATTCCGTCAATAAGATTCTAACAATAATTAAAATCGATAAGAGCGGGGCTTACACTGAAAACCTAACCTCGTCCGTTAGTGGACGGACTAGCTTTAAAGCTAGTCAGTCAAGACGGACTAGTTTTAAAGCTAGTGTGTCATGTTAGTCCGTCGAGACGGACTAGCTTACAACTGAATCCAAATCTCTCAACTTGACGGACGAGCTTTAAAGCTAGTCCGTCACACTTGATGTTAGTCCGTCGATGCGACGGACGAGCTCTATAAATTTAGATAGGTAGCCTCAGTTTACCAATTAGAATGACCGACTAGGATTTGATACACATAGCTGAAATGTCGCTTACAATTGAAATGACTGACTAGCTTTTGAAATACACACAGATGCAATGTCAATTATTATCTCCATTGTAAATTTAGAGCGGCATGTTTCCGAACATAATCAAGTGAATACATTATTCTCAAACAAAGGTTGTTTTGACCTGACAATCTTAAAGCTTACGATACATAACATCAATCACGACAAGAATGCAATTCACGAGTAGGTTCAAACTATTGTTCTCCATTCTTTAATTACAGGCTAATTGAATACCTCGTTACTATAGAACCCAAGAATCTGGTCTATTCTTATAGATTACGGGTGAATGCCCGGCTAAGCAACAGCAGTGAATACAAGGTGAATGGCATCGAGTGAATAACATGCGCATTGCGAAAAGGACATCATCTATTATTTGTATAATCTGTATGTGAATTCTATTTAGTGAGCAAACTGTAAGGAAGCAGATCCGATATACCCCCTAAAACTGAAGATTTTGATGATAATGGCGATCTCCTTCAAGTGATATGTGTGAGTAGGCCTACTCTTTTTGAATTCCTTATTTTTCAGTTCATATAGATATCGTTATTTTTTAACATGGATTAATACTATAATCACCAACGCGAAACAAATTCTGTCTTGCCAAATTAATTTATAAATTGCGTGTGTGTTACTGACAACGATAATAGCAACATTAAATAATGAATTCAATTCTAATTCTAAGAATTATATGTGCTACTATTTCTTTTAGATTACGAAAGAACAGAATATTGGATTAGAGGCGATTGCGGGATTTCTGAGGTGGCTCTCAAGTAAGATATGCGTAGAAAATGCAAAAATAGGCAGGCCTACAACAAACAAAACAATGATGATGCAAGCAATTGGCGGGGAAGCCCGGGGGACAGTGGGGACCGTTTCACCCTCGATTTTTTTTCTGGGAGGATCGTCCCCCTAGATTTTTAAAGTGATCAGCTGGATAAGTGAAGCTAATAAAGAGGCAAAATGTATGTTGAATTTAATGCTAAATGCTATTTTAAGCCGCCCCCCCCCCCCCCCCCCCCAGTCGTGACATCAAATCGCCGCACTGGAAGCAAGCATATAAAGTATAAATTAAAAATGCATATTATTAGCGTTATGGATTGCATCTAACGTGTTTGTTTGGCCGGGCTTCAGTTGAATTATTTCACATTTGATTTTCCAAATTAAATCTCAACATCACATTATTTGATAATTGCCATAATGTTAACTAATTGTGCCTCCTGTATTAATTCCTGTATTCTGATATCATCATAATAAAATGGTTTTGGCTTGAATTCTTGAATTTTTGTGAAAAAAAATAATCGTATCTTTAAAATGTTTTCTCATATTTCAGATTTGACGTCTCTGACAAGCTGATGAAGCCATATTAAGCTATTTCGTAATGCTAGTCGGTCAAGACAGAAGTAAGAACATCGCGACAGACAAGTGCGACTGACTAGTTTTGACACCTTGACGGACTAGCTTTAAAGCTAGTCCTGCTCAAAAGCTCGTCAGTCTGGGCATCACTACGACTAGCTTTTATGCTAGTCCATCAAACTAGTCGGTCAAAACGGACTAGCTTTAAAACTAGTCTGTCATGACCGACTACCATTAAAACTAGTCCGTCATGACCGACTAACTTGACGGACTAGTTTTCAAGCTAGTCCGTAGAGACGGACGAGCTTTGAAGCTAGTCCGTAATAACCGGATTGTGTTGAAGGAAAACTAGTCCGTCGTGACTGACTAGCTTTAAAGCTAGTCAGTCTGGGCATCACTACGACTAGCTTTAAAGCTAGTCGGTCTACCCGTTTAGGTTTTCAGTGTATGCTCCTTCTTTCCATATATTTGTCATATCTCATTAAAGTTATAGTTTTACGACAATCTGTTTGAAAAACATGGGGTTGTGTCAATTTATATTGTTCATATTTACGACGCTAATTAAGATATGTAATATCTTACTAAATGAAAAGAGAATGACTCATCATTAAAACAAAAACAAAAAATGGGAATCCGCCCATTACTTTTGTTGATAGAAGAGGTAGAAACACATGTATTCATAGGTAACAGCTAATGTATTCGTAGGTAACATAGGTATAACTGGCATACATGTATATTTCAAATTATTTGTTTGAATCCAATTATATATAATCCGCAGGGGTATCAAACTAACTGGTTCCTGTTAGTTAGAAAGGGACCAGCGCCTTACAAGCTTTGCTTCTTGCTGGTTCCTGAATTTTCTTTATAATTGTTTTCTCTGTTACTTTTGAACAAAATATTCTATGTTACATACTGATGTTGTTAATTATTTGATTATTTATTTTGTAACTTTTGAATACATGAAAGAAAATCAATAAAGTAATCTTGAATCTTGAATCTTGAGTAGAGCGGATTAGCTGAATAATTGTGCAAATTTTGACCAAAGCATGAAACTTCTACCAATGGTAGTACATGCCATAAGTTTCATTTTAAGATCGGGAGGCACGTCAGATTTGACCTCTGATGACATCTAGAGGTCAATGACCTTAAACTATCAGAAATATTGATGTTCGACATCATTTTCAATGAATGACAAGATGAAAATGTACGGAACATGCCTTATATTTTGCAATCAAGGTTTTAATTATAAACAGGGTTTTAGATTGAACTCTGAGACAATGAAAGGTCAATGACCTCAAAATATCAGAATATGAATATTTAGCGTTATTGGCTTAGGAGAAACATTGCTATGGTATCATATTTTGTATTTTTGGTTGAAATGAGACCGTCTTGATACATATCAATTCTACTCCACGTGAAATGTAAATCTAACCGTATGACATTAAATCTTAACATAAAGACGCGTCCATTATTTGAGGAGGGAAACGCAACATTACATTCTGAGTTTAGTGGAAATGCACGCAGCTGAAAAACAAAAAACACGCGCTAACGGCGGGAAGCGACCGATTGACAACTGCATGCAATTATTACTTAGCGCACAAAAAACTCGCCTAAGAAAACTTCCCTGTCGGTTAAAATGGAATTGTTCAGTCGATCCGTTCGAGGAAATTAGTCCTGGACATGAAATAAATAATTGAACTTTTATCTAGTTTTCGTAGGTAGATGCATGCTTCAGACCAGATTGGGGAAAAAGGACATTTTGGCAAGCCTATAACACCATTGTGCTAAAGTTGTAATCAGAATCTTTATTTCACATAGATTGATGTTCCTAACGATTATTGATATAAATAGTGATCTTGTCACATCTTGCGAAGACGCCGTCCACATTCGATATGCATGTGATATGCGGAAATATTGACCCATCGAGTAAAGATTCGTTTGTGATAATGTTCAAAGTGACAGGACTTTTTTTTAACCAATCGAGATGAATGTACCATATTTGGAAAGCTGAGAATTCAAGCTTTTAAAAACTGCTTGATCATTAAGGTGTAATATAATTATGCGTAATCGAGGAAGATGACTATGCAGGCGTATGAGCTATTTTGAGAGCAAAATTGGCCATATTGTACAGGAATTTGATCTTACTAGGATTTCGAATTGACAAAGTGACAGGACTTTTTTTTCCTTTGCAATAAGTTATTCCTATTTTTGAAAATTCGGACTCTTAGCGTACTTATTCAAGTTGATCATTTTCTTTGAAAAGATGGTTGCTCGCCATAATCAAGAAAACAAAGTGAAAAAACTGTTTGCCAAATACAAAAAGTCTTTGGCCGCGTTCGCTTTGCGTAGAGTGATAGCGCCCTCTTCCCCTTAAGTTTACAACTAGAATTGATATGTTCTTAGAGCTATTGATACTCATGTACAGGTTCTTAACCTTTGACCTCCGTAGACTGCAAAAGGTCATTGACCTCAAAATATGAAATTATTGATATTTGTGCTGTTGGTTTTTTCATACTTTCCACGTATGAGGTCGATAACAATGAATACATGTAGCTTTCATGTTACATTGACAAATTTCTACCTTGACCTCTGACATGTATAAGGTCAAAGGTCAACATAAGCGGGTCACTATAATGAAAGTCCGACTTGATCAGCTTTGTCTCACATTTACTTGAGGAGCTGGAGGCGGATACTTGCATGCTTTGGTAGATGCTGTGCAGAAAGTGATCAAGAAAGTGCAGGCCATACGAATTGTGGATACTGCTGTTTTGGCACTTGCTACTTTCAACAACATATAGATACTGACAAACTTTACATAGCTCTTTGTAGCGGATTCAGCTTCCAGTACTTAATCAATCCCAAACCGCTAACATATGTCTCTGTTTCCAATTGTCATGCCCTCATAGGGTATGATACTGTACAAATTCTCTAAAAAAGGAAAGAAGTCTGCCTAGAAGATTTGAAAAGTGCTCCTGGGAGTAACATAATCCCTATGATGTTATGCGTATAGATATGGTACAGACTCCATGCATGTCACTGCTACATGTAGAGCGCTTTGTTGCGCTGAGGATTGTCTGCAATAGTCATGGAAGTGAGCAATGTCAGTTCTTCACCCACAAATCTATGGCTCTTAGGAGCATTTCCCAAACGGGGATGGCACATTAAGATTGAATGTCTACAGGACTGCTGTTAAGGAACCAGACCATCTGACATGGACAAAAGAATCCTGTGTGGTTGCAGCCTCTTTGGATAGACTGTCAGAGGCCTTAATATCTTGCCATTAATATTGATGCAAATGTAAAGAGGTATGTACCAGTTGTTGGAAGTATACCAGTGGTACACAAGTCCACTCGATCATATTTTTAGACTGTTGCTATCGGGAACGATTCAGTCAGTCACTCGACCAGTCAGTTAGTCCTTTGACTGTTCTGCTAAATGGGACTTGACAGCAGAAGATGCAAACGTTTTCCTAGAGCTGTGTCATCTTGTCAGGTGCAGTCAAAAGTGTTATAGTTTGAACTGTATTTTAGCCCATGTGCATTTAGCTTGTCCTGTCCCATTCTAGTCTGCACACACTTCTCCAGAACAATCAAGGGACTAACTGACTGATCGAGTGAGTAAATCGATCCCGATAGCAACAGTCTCCAAATATGATCGAATGAACTTATGTAGCATTGCTAGCAGTGCATCTTTCTTGCTCTTGCATCAGTTCATGGTAAGAATTTGAGGTACAGGATTCCTTTGTACCTGTCAGATGGCCTGGGCTTGGTACAGGTCATGATTGGCACCATAGTCTGGTTCCTTAGCAGTGCTGTGAGAGCCATAGATTTGCGGGTGAAGAACTGATAGTACGACCTGACATTGTTCATTTCCATGACTACATAGTGTTGCAGACAGAGTCAGCACAACAATGCTAGCACTCTACGTGTAGCAGTGACACGGTGTCTGTACTCATTTTACTTTGAATATATTTATTATTATATAACTTGGACTATGTTACTCCCGGGAGCACTTTTCACATCTTACAGGCAAACTCATTTATCTTTCTAGTGAAAAAGTACAGTATCATACTCTATGAGGGCATCACAGTTGGAAACAGAAACACATTTTAGCGATTGATTATGTAATGGAAGCTGAATCCGCTACAAAGAGCTATGTAAAGTTTGTCAGTATCTATATGTTGTTGAAAGTAGCTAGTGCCAAAACAGCAGTATCAACAGTTCGTATGGCCTGCACTTTTCTTGATCATTTTCTGTACAGCATCTACCAAAGCATGCAAGTATCTGCCTCCAGCCCCTCAGGTAAATATGAGACGAATTAAGCTGATCAACTCGGACTCTGCAGGAGAACCATGCATAACAAGAGTATGACAATCGACTAATGGAAGACGTTATTGTCTTTAATTGTAGTGACCCGCCTATGTTGACCTTTGACCTCATATATTTTAGAGGTCAAGGTAGAAACTTGTCGATGTAACATGAAAGCTATTCATTGCAACATACTTCATACTTTGAGAGTATGAAATAACCAACAGCGCAAATATCAATATTTTCTAATATTTTCATATTTTGAGGTCATTGACCTTTTGCAGTCTACAAAGGTCAAAGGTAAAGAACCTGTAAATGAGTATCAATTGCTCTAAGCATATCAAGACGGTCTCATTTTAACCAAAAATATAAATTATTATACCATAGCAGTGTTTTTCCTTAGCCAATAACGCTAAATATTCATATTCTGATATTTTGAGGTCATTGACCTTTCATTGTTCTCAGAGGTCAAATCTAGAACCCTGTTTATAATTAATAATCCTTGATTGCAAAATATAATGCATGTTCCGTGCATTTTCATCTTGTCATTCATTGAAAAATGATGTCAAACATCAATATTCTGACATTTTAAGGTCATTGACCTCTAGAGGTCATCAGAGGTCAAATCTGACGTGCCTCCCGATCTTAAAATGAAACTTATGGCATGTACTACCATTGGTGGAAGTTTCATGCTTTAGTCAAAATGTGCACAATTCGCCTAAAAATTAGAGCTAAACAGCTCTACTATGTGAAAAATATCATTCCCAGACAATATATGGAAACATACTGCGAGGTATTAGGGAAACACTAACTTTTAACCAAAAAATGTCAATATTTGAGTCGTGTTTATCGTATATATGTTTATATCTTTTAACCAAGATTATTTGGTACTAGTAAATGTAGGCTATTATTCTCAACACTGTGCTTAATAACAAGCATAAAAAACGGATGAAAATAATAAACGTCTAAACTAAGAGATTCACAATTAAATTGCGAATATTTATAACAACAATAAAAAAAAATAATAATACGATATCTTCTGTCTTACATTAATACCTTAACACAATTCGAAAAAAAAAGATATTGTTTATCATATATCTTTCAATGAAAAATTACATTTTAGATTCACCAACTGGTATAGGCATTCTTTCATCTTGTTTATTCTGATATCATATTTATATAAGCATGAAACCATAAACAAAATGTTAGCTATATTTCATATCTTTCTGGGTTTCTGTTAATATTTGATAAACCCTTCCTTTATTTTAAACAAACAAATGTTGTATTGTATCGTCGTATTTATCTAGGCACTTACATGCATTGTTATCAAACTATGTGAAGACCATTAAATCATTTGATTATCCCATTCTTTTATCTAATTCCAATGATACTACTTGTGTGTAACCCATGCTGAATATCCCAATCAAATCGACTTCTGCTAAACTGAAAAATTAATGAAATTAATTAGAAATAATAATCAAAATGAAGTTGACTTTACTTTAATCAACATGGTTTCGATAACTTACATATCAACTTATGAATCAGAATAAATATGCATAAAATCCCAAGTTGGCAAAGAAAGATAACTTAAAGAATGAGGCAATTCTACTTTGTACCGAACTGCAGACTGCAATTAATTAATAAGGAATACAAACATCTGATAAATGAAAAAAAGATAAGTCGTAGAGAATTAAAGTTTGGTTTTGTTTTTATTTTTATAAGTAATGAAAATCGATCTCAGTTAATAGTATTAATTTTGTACTTTAAAATAAAATTAAAGAGGGTTAATTCACATCTGTTATGTACAGGTTGCCTAGAATGAGAAGAACATTACCGGTGTGATATATAGGATTCCTTGCCAAGGAAAAACAACGACTGGCTTATGTAAAGAATCCTACATTGGGGAAACAGAACGTTCCCTGAAGACTAGATTTTTGGAACATCGTCGCCCCAGCTCCGTGTCGTCGGAAGTCTCACAGCATATTCATATTGAATCGCCGGGAGATACCGTGGACCTCGACAAGGTGGAGCTCCTGGACAGGGAGGACAGATGGTTTGAGAGAGGCGTGAAGGAAGCCATCTACATTAGGGCGCACCAACCTTCGCTGAACCGTGACGGGGGACGATACAAGCTTCCAAAAGTGTATGACTCAATCCTTCGCCGCTACGTCACTTTCGGCGGTGATCGGATCACGGGTCATATCCCTGAAGAAGACTGAATTGTTCAGTCGAAAATTTGAAGGTAAATATTTTTACCGATAATATTTATTTGCATGTGGATCAAAAGTTTAATTTTGTGGATGTTTCACCAATGCAGCTTAAAGTAGACACACGGAGAAAATACACAATATTTGCTAATAATGGCCAAATTACATGTTACTGAATAGATTTTCCTTCGTTTATAC
>CALNVZ010003240.1:88447-114907 GCA_940671915.1 Paracentrotus lividus
TTGTATATCCTTAGAATATCGTGTTTTGAGATATTGTTAACGATTGTGATTATTTTGTAGATTTGAACTTGCTGCGATAGATTTTTGAAGGGTTTGCAATCATGATAAAAGCACGAATTGCCTTGCTCATCTCTCAGCGAGGGGCCGGGAACGGTGCGGCCCGTTGGTTGTTGGTGATTCGTTTAATTTGCCCATTGACATTGGGAGATACAATGCTTAAAATTCCACGTAAATTTATAATGACTTCATTCTTAAGAAGACTTATTCTGTGTTGAATCTATATTGATTTAAATATGATTTTTTTTTAATATGAATCCCTCCAAATAAGGTTTTAGAGCAAAATATAATCATGCCTCCGTCATGACTTTCCCAACTAACTTACACGGATTAACACTACCATCATTGATTTGACAAGATGGTCATGTCACATTTCCTCCAAAATTCCTTATTTATCGAAATTCAATGGCTAAAAGACCAGAAACTTCCTTAAAATTAAATCAATATATATTGAAGAGACAGAATATTTAAGAATCAATGATGTAAGCATTGAATTGTTTGCAATATTTACATTCTACTAATTTAGTTTGGCTTAATTCTTACACACGCAACAGGATGGGGTAGTGTATATCAGTCCGGCAGGAGCGGATGGAATATACAGTCGTTTCTCGTAAGACTGCTTCTTTTATCACAAATGCAAAATCTGTCAAATTCATTGCAAAACTGAGGTCGAATCCACAAAATAAAGTTATTTCATTCTGAACAATATCTAAAACCATGAAAAAAAGTTCACATACTGTAACTGAAGAACTAAGGAGCTATTCCATCCAAAAGTTTGGACGAATTATTTTTATAGCTAACGGATGAAATTATCTCGGGATCTGCACAGCACAATAATCCAAATGAACAATTTCAAGATTATGATAACCTTATACAATATAGATATATAGGATTATTGGTTACAATAATTTGTCATATACGACAACAAAACTAAAAGTGTGATTTGAACAGTCCACAATGAAAACAATGTCACTTTGTTTTATTATCTTCTTTTTTTTTTCACTCACTCTCGTGCTGAGGATAGGCCTATTCTAATTATATGTTAATATAATGAAAAATAATACATTATTGAAGCGGATTAACTTAATTATATAGATAAATGGTAGAGGAACAGTCGGCAAGAGATATCACCTTTGACCAGTTAGTCAGGGCCTGGGGAGAAGCATGAGATGAGAAGAGAGAAAGAAAGTTTTCAAGAATCAGAATGTGCAATGTACGCGATATAGCACAGTGCAGGATACGTGCATACAGTGGACACGGTACGGGTGCCCAAGGTGTGACGTCATAATCTCGACGCCCTTGCGGGGTACCGCTGAAGCCTGAAAATGGGGGCCCTTCTTTGAAAGGTGATAACTCCCGATCTAAAACAGATTTTGACAAGGGGTTTAGGTATTCTGAATCAGTAAAGATTTTTCGTTGCAGTGGTATAAATTTTGTTGCAATTAAAAGCAGTTTTGACTCTCCAGTTGTCTACTTTAACTTTCATTAGATCAAAGTGGTCTTTTTGAGATCTTTCTGATAACTTTTTACTGTATTAAAGCCCCTCCAAATTCCCCCTCCTAGATTTACATGTACTTCACACAAAAATATATATGTGGACATCCTTCGTGTATTGAGCATAAAATACTATTTTAGAATTTCTGATATCACAATACCAACATACTCCCATATTCATGTGATGGATTTTAGTTATCATTAGTAAAGTAATCAGAAATATTATTTTTTTTCTTTAATATATTCACTACAAACCTTACAGGAAATGCATGTGAAAAACTATCATGTTCACAGTAAAGTTTTAACTGAATAAGAGGAAACTGATTACATTACTTCTTATTTTGCCAATATGTTCCCCATACATGTAGAACGTAGCTATGGTGTGATATCAGACACATCATTCTCAGAAGCGAGGAACACAGAATATTTTAATCTAATTCAAATTGGGATTTTATATGTGTAAAGTCTATGGGAGATGTAAGGGTAACGTTAGTTACCAACATATATTCCATTTTTCGCATCTATTCTTCTTTCCTTTCTCTCTCTCTCTTTTCTCTTTCTAGTCTATTTTACTTGATATTTCTACTCTGAAAACCTAACCTCGTCCGTCAATGGACCGACGAGCTTTAAAGCTCGTCCGTCAAGCGTGATGCTAGTCCGTCGACGTGACCGACTAGGTCAAAAAAAGTAGGTAGGACGGACAGGTTACCCATTAACATGACTGACTAGCTTTTGATACAAATAGTTGCAATGTCGTTTCAATATACCTTCTCTATTTATTCTGTTTTCGAGCATAATCAAGTTGATACATTCTGAAACAAAGGTTGTTTTGGCTTGACAATCTGAAAGCTTACGAGACATAACATCTATTATGACAAGTATGCAACTCACGAGTACCGGTAGATTACTTGTTACTATACAGTGTGTCCCAAAAAGAACTATACACTTTTTAAATAGCTACCAAACAGAAGAATATATGATTTTCGGGGGAAAGATTTATATGTATATATATAAGGCTCATATCCTCAATTAATATTACGACACAAAAAATTCCAAAAATAACCCATGCTTCAGTGGGTAATGCCCACTTTTTTAAACGACATAAAAATTAGCCTGCGCAGGAATTCACTATTCATTTTGCACCTGACTATGGAACGCCATGAAGGAGTCAAAATTAATGATGGAATCGATCGGCCAACAAAGACAAAAATTAATTGAAGTCAAAGCATAAATCAATGATATACAAACGGTGAAACATTACATTTTTGCATAATATTAATTGTTTTTTCTGACTTTTGGTTTATTTTTTACTCTGTTGGCTGATTTATTCCATCGTTAATTTTGACTCATTCATGGCGTTCCATAACCAGGTGCAAAATGAAGAGTGAATTCCTGCGCAGGCTAATTTTTGTGTTCTTTACAAAAGTGGGTATTACTCACTGAAGCATGCGTTATTTTTGGAATTTGTGGTGTCATAATGATAGTTGAGGATATGAGTCTTAGAGTGTGTTCAATGTCCAATTTCAAATTTATACGCCAACATGAATCATGATACAAAACGCAATTACAAAACGCTGATATAAAGAAAAACAAAGAGGGTGTTCATTGTCCCCCATCCCCGGTCGTAAAAATAAACGTGTTTCAAATCTCAATTTAAATTTATTCGCCGAAAAATTTAAACGCCGAAAAAGATGCGTTTACAAACACAATCAGCTTCAATTGTTCGACCTTGAGCATCGCGATTGCAACGAAATGCGACATTGAACAGGATTGAGTTTTCAAACGTGTTTAAATGTGCTCTCGCAATGGAAGCTTCCGGTGCAATTGAAAAAAGGAGAAAATATTTGTTTTTTGAGAGTGGGGAATTTAAAAGACGA
This sequence comes from Paracentrotus lividus, assembly GCA_940671915.1. Taxonomy (NCBI): domain Eukaryota; kingdom Metazoa; phylum Echinodermata; class Echinoidea; order Camarodonta; family Echinidae; genus Paracentrotus; species Paracentrotus lividus. Next base: position 91,876 of record CALNVZ010003240.1, read on the forward strand.
TCGACGTATAAACACGTTTAAATTTTGGACACTGAACGGTGCACCGTTGATCGCGTTTGTGTTTGAGTTTTGTGATTGCGTTTTGTATCATGATTCATGTTGGAGTATAAATTTGAAACTGGACACTGAACACACTCTTATAACCATACAGACATTTTATCCAAGAATCAAATAATTTTTATTTGGTAGCCATTTCAAAAGTGTATAGTTATTTTTGGGACGCACTGTAGAACTCAAGAATCCGGTATTTTCTTACAGATTGCTGGTGAATGCCCGGCTTAGCAACAACAGTGAATAGAAGTTGGATACAATCAACATTCTCAAACAAAGGTTGTTTTGGCTTGACAAACTGAGAGCTTACGATTGCCGACATAACATCAATCATGAAAAATATGCCATTCACGAGTAGGTTAGAAATCTTGTTCCATTCTTTAATTACAGACTAATTGAATACTTCGTTACTATAGAACCCATGAACCGTCTATTCTTATAGATTGCTGGTGAATGCCCGGCTTAGCAACAGCAGTGAATAGAAGGTGGTACAATTGATTGAATAACATGCGCATTGCGAAAAGGACATCACTATTAGTTGCATTATTTGTATGTGAATTCCATTTCATGAGCAAACTGTACAGACGGAGACTCGGTATACTCCGTAAAGCTTAAGATTTTGATTATAATGGCGATCTCCTTCGAGTGACATGACTGTGTGAGTACTCTTTTTTTAATTCCTTATGTTTCAGTTCACAGATAGCGTTATTTTTTTAATTCTTTTTTACATAGATTAATGCTATAATCACCAACGCGAAAAGTCATGTCTTGCCAAATCAATTTATAAGTTGTGTGTATTTACAACGATAATAAAAAAAATCACATTAAATTATGAAAATCGGAATTTAATTCTAATAATAGATATAGGCGCCACTTTTCTTTTAGATTATCTGAATTAGAAAAGAATATTGGATTAGAGGCCCGATTTTGGGATTCTGAAGTGGTTCTCAAGCATGTCAAGGATAAGTGTATAGACCGAAAATGCAAAAGCAGGTAGGCCTACAACAAAAAATTACTGATGATGCAAGCCATGGCGGTGATCCCTGGGCCCCTTGCCCCCATTATTTGATAATTGCCATAATGTTAACTAATTGTGCCTCCTGTATTAATTCCTGTCTTCTGATTTATATCATCATAATAAAATGTTTTTTGCTCGAATTCTTGTGACAAAATGCATGTTTTTAATCGTATATCTTTAAAATGTCTTCTAATATTTCAGATTTGACGTCTCTGACAAGCTGGTGAAGCCATATTAACCTCGTCCGTCATGCTAGTCTGTCAAGACAGCAGCAAGAACATCGCGGCAGAAAAGCGTGACGGCTAGCTTTTACACCAAGACCGACTAGCTGTAAAGCTAGTCCTGCTCAAAAGCTAGTCAGTCTGGGCATCACTACGACTAGCTATTATGGTAGTCCGTCAAACTAGTCGGTCACGACGGATGAGCTTTAAAATTAGTCTGTCGTGACCGACTAGCTTTGAAGCTAGTCTGTCATGACCGACTAGCTTTCTGGAAAGCTAGTCCGTCGTGACCGACTAGCATTAAAACTAGTCCGTCTTGACGGACTAACTCGACGGACTAGCTTTCAAGCTAGTCCGTAGAGACGGACGAGTTTTAAAGCTAGTCCGTAATAACCGGGTTGTCAGTCTGGGCATCACTGTTTAGGTTTTCAGTGTATATTGTTTTGTCTTTATGTATGTAGATAGGTTATTAATGTACTAGTTTTAAACCTTTTGATGTTGTTCTTTTGCTGTACTTTATGTCTTATGTGAAAATCCCATGATGTGAAATTTCCAGTTTTATCATATTATAATCGTGGAAAATTTGAAATAAATTGAATTGAATTGCATAAATCCAGAAATTTCAACAGAAATATGGCGCAATATAAATGCTGTGGATCATCATCATCATCATCATCATAAAAAATAGGGTATGAAGGGGGTGAAAAGGCCTATTTTAAAATCAATATGTCAATGGTATGAAGGTGATCAATGCAATGAAAATAGATAATCGAAATTAATGACAATAGATAATAATGAAATATTACTGCTAATTATTGCACATAGTCATATTGCGTGTAAACGCTGTTTGCCAAGTGGGTCTGTTTATTTGATCAGCTGCAACTTCTTCTTGATAACATTTAATCTTTAAGAAATAGGCAATTAACAAGTTGAATAACGTGCATGCGATGTTTACAAATGTTTTTAATTAGGGTCAACGAGATTGTAGAGATGGTGTGGCCAAGTGACTCAATGTATGAGAAGATTTATAATTAATCCAGTAGATCAGGATTTAACCAGTTACATATCTTCAATTCAGTTTTACCCCATTCTTGTACATCTTTTGAATTTTATGAGTTCCGCTTACTTCTCAGGCTTACCACGCCCTATGATTAATCCAGTTTGGAAAGAGGTAGTATGAGCGTACCAGAGATAATTTACTTCACAGTTCATCACATTGCATGTCAACCCCTGTGGAACAATATAATATTATGATTAATGATAATGATTTACATGACCCTCTGCAATCCGAATATAGAGTAGCACATAGTATACTGAGACTGCACTCATTACAGAATGACCTACATTGTGCAATCGAAAACAAACAAGCTGCTTTCTTATTAATGTTAGATCTTTCATCCGCATTTGATACGGTTGACCATACAATTCTCTCCAATAGGTTGGCTCATGATTTTGGTCTTAAAGAAGATGCCCTCTCATGGTTCCAAACTTATCTTAGTAACAGATCGAATAGAACTTGTGTCAATGGTTCCTTTTCTAGTTCTCATGCAACAGCAGAAATTTGGGATACCGCAAGGGTCTATAATCGGGCCGCAACTGTTGGTCATATTGGTCATATCTTGAATCAACACTCAATTACCCAGCAAACACAGAACGTTTTCAAAACGTTCTTTTTAGGTCCTTTACGTCTTCGTCCTAAACTAACGTTTGAAAAACGTTTTTTGGACGTTCCAAAATTAAACGTTTTGTATAGGACGTTTACAAACGTTTGTTATAGGACGTTTACAGAACGTTTGATATAGGACCTTTACAAAACGTTTGTGGACGTTTTGTACATAACGTTTAAAGAACGTTTTATATACGTCCAGTTCAATAAATCGGTCAACTTAGAATTTTTTAAAACAAATATCAGAAGTGATCATTGTGTTTTCTACATGCAACTAAATAATAACAAATAAAAACACAAATCACTAAAGTACTATAGGCGATTTCTATATTGAAAGTGAAATTTGCTTGTTTCATCATTCATAAAAAAAAAAAATAATAAAAAAAAACCATAACAATGATATATTTTTAATGATTTTACATACTCAATTTTATTACCGATAATTTCAAATCATTTCATATCCGATGATCTTTACACATCAATGAACGAGGCCGCGTGCCGAGGATTGATCGATGACGTCATCCCAACAAACACAGAACATTTTCAGAACGTTACAAAATGTAACGATTTATCAACACGTTCACAAAACGTTTTAATTGAACCTTATAATAAGACTTATTTTATTAAACGTTTTATGAACGTTTTTTTATACGTCAAAATGGGACCTTATGCAAATGAGAAGGTGATTAGCATATAATACGTTAGACATATCGAAATAAATGTGTTTATTGAAATTATTTCCATTTAACAGTAATAAATTCATTCTTTGGTGTTTCATTTTATTGTAATATTGTTTTGAAACACACACATATATATAAAGAAAAATAATTCAGAATTGGAATGTACTAACATAACAAATAAAGTAATAACTAACCATCACAAACAATACTTTCAATAAACTATAAATTTTATGGAGCATCGTGCATTGTTAAATCCTAATGATATCCAATAAAGCCTGCTTTTAAGCATGACTTAGATTCGAGACAATTCACTGTTGAGTGCAATTCCACAAACGGTGGCCAAGGGTTGAGGTGCATGAATCATATTTGTATTTATTATATTGTTTACACAAAATTTTAAGAGGCTTCCAAAGGTCTTTTAAAAGGTTTTCTAGACGTTCTTAAAACCTTTTAGTACATTTCAAGGTTTTAAAAACCTGCTATATTTAAAACGTTTTCAAAAGGTTTTTTTTTACGTCTCGAGCTTCCGAAAGGTTTTTAAAGGTTTTTTGTTGGTTCTTAACGTTTATAAAACGTTTTTAAAACGTCTAAAACCTACCACATTTTGACGTCCATAAAACGTTTTCACAAAACGTCCAAAAAACCAACTTGGAACGTTTTAAAAACGTTTTTAAAACGTCCGTTTGTTAGATGGGTAAGCATCATAATAATGCTGATGACATTCAGACGTACACTATCTTTGATCCTACCAGGCCTGGGGATGCCGCATGCTCTTATTTCCGTCTTTCAAAGTGTTTTGACGAGATACAATCATGGCTCGTCCATAGCTAAACTCAGAAAAAACAGTTTTTTTTTTTGTTGCATCATCTGCTTATCAATATTGTAGGCTATACATTTCACATTGGGGATGAGCAGATTGCCTTATCACCTACTATCAGAAATCTGGGTGTGGTGCTTGATAGAGAATTGAAATGATTGATCATGTTAATAATTCATGTCGTTCCCTTAATAAGGGAGTTTACAGTTACCGAAAGGAGGTCTGTGACGTCATTGGGTCAGGGGTCACATGTACATGGTCTCCTCCATAGCAGGAATTCCGTACGTGTGAAGTCTATGATACCCTTTGATTTACATATGGTTTTCATACTTTTTGCGCTGATATTGTGAAAATATGGATGAAGACTCGCACTTGTCTATTGATGAGATAGGCGATGTATGCTTATTCTTATCTTTATTTTGATACCATGTTTATTTGAGTCTCTTTTCTCAACTGAAAGTGAAATTGGTAAGTTACCAACTCGCGTACGGCAAATCGCCATTGAGTTCGCCGAAATTAACGGCATTGAAATCTCGATATTCGGACCGGTATGCAGTTTGTGCCGGGCAATGTCAAATTGTCAATTATTGAACATAAGGCGTCGGCAAAATCAATTTCACTTTCAGTTGAGAACAGAGACTCGAATGAACATGGTATCAAAATAAAGATAGGAATTCAATCCCTTACCTGGTATGTGTTTTATCAGCGTACTGTTTTTCAAAATCTTGAATATATCATGAAATTGGTCTATGCCGGTTTGCCGTACGCGAGTTATGTACATCGCGTGCACAGAGCGGGGCACCGTGCCGCAGCAGTCGGCTGCCAAGTCGCGCTTTGCCGCTCATCACTCGGGCGACTCGGCAACAAGTACACAGTCCGTTTTTACAACTTTCTGGGAGGAAAACGTCAGTCAAAGTCATGTAAATGTCTCATCATATTATTCAACATGGCAAACGAGAAGGAACAGACCGATAAAAAGAAATATACAACTAGATTTTTGTCTGATAAAAATTTGTTCGTCTTGGTTGACTCATGGGTTGACTGTACGGTCGCCGCATTTTATGTAAGTTGGCCTGACCCCACAATATATTCATCCTTCTGAAACCTTCTGAACCTTCTGAAATTGCACCGGCAGGGCAGGAAAACTGCAAAACGCCAGCGTGCTGCTCTCGTGAAGGGTTAAAACGCCACTCTAAACCTTTCTAGACTTGTAATGGATTTGGCTTCGATCCTCATCTAAGAGATTCCAAGCCCGAATTGTTCTCGGAAAGTATGTGTTTTTGTATGTTTCAGTCCTAGCAAAAGGTACTTCTATGCGTTTATATGCCCACTTCTCGTCTTTCTTTCCGGAACCAGCTTTGTGTACTTTTTTTTGTTGATTGCTACGATGTTATTTTGGATTTTGTGCATCATGATTAATCTGCTTTTTTTCCTCCTATTCTTTAGTGTCCAGTTGGAGATCGCTAAGCATACTTGTGACGCTACTATCCCAGGTGTAGTTTCCACAGAAGAAATGGGCTGCTTTGCGTTGTACTCCCTCCAGTTTCCTAACCTTTTCTAGTTTATGTGGATCCCATGCACAAGTAACATATTCCAGAATTGGTCTAACGAGTGACTTATAGGTTATAACCTTGACCTCTTGCGGGCAAAACCAGAGATTTCTTCGAAGAAAGCCAAGGGTCCTATGAGCTTTAGTAGCTGTCTTGTCCACCTGCTCCTTCCATGACAATTTACTATCTAGTTGGACTCCTAGGTATGGATGAGATGTTGTCTTTTCTAAAACTTGTCCGCAAAAAACATAATTATTGAGAGCTGGGGCGCGACCGCTTCTTGGACACTACCATGACACTGCATTTAGATGGATTAAAGCTCATCTTCCATATGTGTCCTGCCAGGATTCTAACGTTGAGAGATCGTTCTGCAAAGTATCCATATATCTTCCTCCTTTTCAACGGCAGTGAACAGCAGGCAGTCATCTGCGTACAGTCTCGTTTGGCATTTGAGTTTATCGGGTAGGTCATTAATATAAGGACCGAGGACCGTCCCCTGCGGCACTCCTGATACTACATCTTGTGGGGATGATGTATTGCCTTCACATAGCACTCTTTGTACTCTACCCGTCAGGAATCCCCGCACCCCGCACAGAAGACTTCCTCTGATTCCATTATGATCTAATTTTCTTAGCAGACGTTCATGCTGCACTTTGTCGAAAGCCTTTGTAAAATCAAGTATTGCCATATGCATTGATTTTCCCTTGTCTAAGGTTTTAGCTATATCGTCAACTGCTTGAATCAGTTGAGTCTCCGTAGATCTTTTCGCCCTAAATCCGTGTTGAGAGTCGACGAGGATCTCATTTTTCTTCAAAATGGTCCATGATGTGGGAGTAAATAATACTCTTATATATTGGAGTGTGCAATCTTATTGGAGTTCAGTAAATATTCATGTTAAAGCTTAACATTATGCAAGCACAAACAGATCGGAGTGGTCTTTTTGAGATCTTTCCGATAGGCCTAACGTTTCACTGTAAGCACCTCAAAATTCCCGCTCCTATATTCACATGCACTACACACAAAAATATATGTGTGGGACATTATTTTGGTATTGATCATTCAAAATACGATTGTAGTACGGTCTATTGACCGTTTTCCCAGTTAAATAATTATAATATAAGTCAATATTAAAGAGGGCGCTAGGCCACTAATTGTCAGTGGAATGACAGAGTTTAGAAGGTTTTTATAGGTTTATCTATTTAAGTTCGTTCACATTAAATTAAGGGATCTTATTATGTATGCACTGTAATTGTATTGGGTCGGGGGATTGTATTAAGCTATTTGGAGACGGTCCCTGCTTGAGCGGTAGTCGGCATTCATGACATTCGTACAGGTGCTATGTCGGTTAAATGTATTTATGTTAACAATAGTAATAGCATCCTGTCCTATTCATAGCTTTTACGGGTGCAAGGTTTTGGTAAATATTTAATTAGCGTCCCCTGGCATATTTCTGGTCATGTTAGACACGCCTACTTTTGGAACCTAAAAGCACGTGCTCTATTGTTTATTGTGCAATGTACTAGACAGGCGAAAGGGTGCGCGGTGCTTTCATTGGTTAGTTTGTTATACAGGAGGCGGGGCTTGTTGGACTCGATTCACTTTAGCATTACCGAAATTGATATATAGGCAAAGCTCATGTGTGGCTCGGTAGCCATTTTGTGTTCGAGCCATTTTGTGTTAGAGCCATTTTTATGTTAGAGCTTTCAAGAGCCTTTTTATGTTCGAGCTTACGTTGGCCATGTTGAGTTAGCCATTTTCTTTGCGGATCAAAGCATGGTGTTTCGCGTCTTTATTAGCCCGGCCTCTTAAACTGTTTACATTTAATTAATGCACCTTTGCCGTTTTACTTCTTACTGTTCGTGGAGTTCGTCATTTTATTTCTTAGTTCTACATTTAATAAATACCAAACCGAACTTTACTTTAATGTGTCAGCCGCCATTTTGTTTCCTGAGTCCTATAAGTTGAACTATTATTTCGCCACCTACTTGGAGACTACTCTCGGAGAACTTACTCTGAGACGGTCCTCTTACAATACGATTGTAGAATTTCTGGTATCACAATACCAACATTTTCCATATTTATGTGATGGAATTTAGTAATCATTAGTAAAGTAATCAGAAATAATTTTTTCTTTAAAATATTCAATACAAGCCCTATAGGAAATGCATGTGTAAAACTATCATGTTCACAGTAAAGTTTTAAATGAATAAGAGGAAATGATTACATTACTTCTTATATACCCAATTACTTGCCTAGAACATAGGTATGATGTGATATCAGACACATCATTCTCAGAAGCAAGGAACACGGAATATTTTAATCTAATTAAATGGTATGTTATAAACATACCACCTCTTATTATTGTCCGAATCTTCTTTCTTTTTTCTTTATTTTTTATTCTTCTGTACAATTCTTGTAGACACGATAACTCAAAAAATAATGCATTGAAGTATATCAAATTTTTAGCAATGATAGATCATTATACAATCTGAGCACTGAAATCTTTTCTAGCTCGTTAGCATAATGTGACGTCATCTAGACGCCATTTTGTGAAATCACATTATCAATCATAACTTCATAACCAATAATCATTGATCAATCATATTTAGTACACATAAACTTCAAATTGAAGCGCATCTTTTAGAACATAAGGCGCGCGCGTAAGTACGCGCATTAATGAATTACACGCGCGCAAAATTTAAAAATGTTCAAAATCACTTTATGGCTGACATCGAGTACGTTTCAGGTCATTTTAAGCATTTCAAGAAAAAATGCGCGCGCACGATTTTGCGCGCATTAATGCGCGTCGGCGAAGAATGCAGCTTGAGATCATTGATTTTTTGCTCTTAAGGTAGTCTTGATAATATTTACAACAATTTGACACCATAATCACTGCTTTTTAGACTATTCATAACGAAATGATGGTCTGTTCAAGTTCGAACTACGCGCACGCGAATTTTGTCAACCGTGCAAATTTTTTTTAAGTGCGACCTAATCGTTGGCGTCAAAAATTGTGGCCAGATGAATCGTGGCTGGTATCAAATTGAAGAGCGTCATGTTCCTAACAAAAAATAATTCGACAGTCTAAATTCTGAATAGTCTAAAAAGCAGTGATTATGGTGTCAAATTGTTGTAAATATTATCAAGACTATCTTAAGAGCAAAAAAAAAAAATCAATGATCTCAAGCTGCATTCTTCGCCGACGCGCATTAATGCGCGCAAAATCGTGCGCGCGCATTTTTTCTTGAAATGCTTAAAATGACCTGAAACGTACTCTATGTCAGCCATAAAGTGATTTTGAACATTTTTAATTTTTGCGTGCGTGTAATTCCTTAATGCGCGTATTTACGCGCGCGCCTTATGTTATTAAAGATGCGCTTCAATTTGAAGTTTATGTGTACTAAATATGATTGATCAATGATTATTGGTTATGAAGTTATGATTGATAATGTGATTTTACAAAATGGCGTCTTGATGACGTCACATTATGCTAATGAGCTAGAAAAGATTTCATTGCTCAGATTTCATAATGATCTATCATTGCTGAAAATTTGATATACTTCAATGCATTATTTTTTTAGTTATCGTGTCTACAAGAATTGTACAGAAGAATAAAAAATAAAGAGAAGAAAAAAAAACTAAAGCCTCATAATTGTAGTGCGTACAATTATCGGTGGTATGTACTGATATGTATGTGTAATGCAAAAAAGTATGCAGCAGTTGGCTACAGCAGAGAGAGAACAAAAATGAAACGGAAAGAGATAGTGAAATAAACTTTTTGAAAAAGAAGAAAATGAATTGTGTAATGTGATGAATTTTACATTTAATTACCTTTTACAATTCGACTTTTTTGGGAACTGTCTCAGCCTTAACATGAAAAGCATTTGGGAGAAAATCAACCAATATTTATGCTGATAATAACTTGGATTGAAAAAAAAAAAAATGAAATTTTGGGTTTGCATGAGAATATGCCGATGTTGTATTCCTTAGACCCCACATTTTATAAGTGGATTATATTTACTACGTCATAAACTTTCAGAAAATGTGAAAAAATAAAAAGGGTTTCGACCTTTCGGACGAGCTTTGGAGGATTCTAAAGACCGTATGTTTTGTTATGTTTTTACGTTAATTGCCCCATTGGCGTATGGTCGGCTGGAAACTATTTAAAATATATAGAAACTCCTAAGAGAAGTGTCTAAATTGCCTATCAAGAAAAAACCCCGGCATTTTATGCGATTTACAAAGTGCGCGCAAAACGCGCTCACGGGCGTTTACGCGTGGAAATTTTAAAAATTCTTAAAATGGCCTGAAACATACTTTGTATATATATGGGACGATTTTAAACATTTTTTAGATTTTGACACACCGGTTTTTGGAAATTTTCAACCTGTTACAAGCATTTATCAAATAGGCTGTCGAATTATTTTTTGTTAGGAACATGACGCTCTTCAATTTGAGACCAGCCACGATTTATTTGGCCACAATTTTTGACGCCAACGATTAGGTCGGCACTTAAAAAAAAAAAAAAAAAATGGCATTTGCAATTGATGGTGTATCCAACTCTGAAAAGATAATTGGGGGTTGCCGTTGATCCTGAAGAATTATTCAGGATTTTGTGTAGGCATGTTTTTGGCCAAAAGTTGACAAAATTCGCGTGCGTGTAGTTCCAACTTGAACTGACCATCATTTCGTTATGAATAGTCTAAAAAGCAGTGATTATTATAACTTTCCAAGATATCAATTTTATGGAGCAAGTGACCCCTCAAAATGTTGGTCTTGAATAGGGCTACAAGAGGATATAAATATTTTGCAAATTAATGTTACGTAAATGTCACAGGAGGTAAAAAGGTCGCAGAATTTGACCTCTGGCAGAACGCTTTTCCGGTTAAAATATGAATAACAAAGTTTCAATTACTGTCAACTAAATTTGATGAACATTCAGCCAAAGTTCATATAACAGAGCTCAAGAAAATTTATTCCTCTTTTTTTTTGACATATAACACATGTCATAATTGTCACGCATGACCGCGCAGCGTTCATTTTTACAAAAACATTACATGACTATTTTTACCAAAAAGTAGCCATTTCCTGTATATGTCTGCCTACTGTACGAAGTGTGCTATGGCATATGTGATAGCTACAAACAGATCAATTTATTTTGATTTAGAAATTTGTAAGAACATAATAAACAATAGTAAATAGTGGTAGTATTTTACGTGCTTTGATTGGTTGAAAGGGTGTCACGTGTCGTTCAACGTTCTGGTATGTTGAACAGTTTTTTTGTTATGTTGAACGGTTTTTTGTTATGTTGAACCGTTTTATCGTTTGTTAACATGAATGGCGAAATCGATTGCTTTGTTGCGCTTGCGCGTAATAACATTAAAATGGTGCGCATAACAATAGATACGCCGAGCAACAAAATACGTCACAATAGCTTAATTAGCACCAAAAGTTTGGCAAACATTGGCAAAGATAAAATCAGATTAGGCTAGGTCAAATATCTAGGGGTCTATTTTCTATAATAAATAGTGCATGCTCTCTTAATGCAACATTACTAGGGTTGGGCGAATCTCAACTTTTTTTTTAAAACAAGTTGTTTCTATAGTAAAATTCGACGTAGAAACTGAAAAAATGGAACAAATTATTTTTGCATACGATGACGTCTTACGTCGCTAAAATGCAAAAAAAACCAAAATGGCTGCCAAAATAGCGTATTATGCCCAGTTATCATACTTTTATACGTATAAACCACTTTTATTGCGTTTTTATATGTCTTTTGGTGTCAGGGAACCCAACATGATTAATCCAACAAGATTAATCCTACCTAAGTTGACTGTTAGTGTAGTTTGGTAGTTAGTTTCAGTCAATATCGAGCAAAAATCACCTCATATCAAAATCACTAATTAACACCTATAACCATACTAGGTACATTTGGTCATGATAAAAATTGTCAGATTTGAGCTTTTAAACCATCAAAATCCATAAAGAAACCAAAATAAAACCGGTTGATACTATAAAGTGTGTGATGAATGGGAAAATACACTATATTGGTTTTTGCACTTTAGCGACGTCAAGACTTCATCGTACACTAAAATCATTGTCATTTTTTGATTCTACATCAAATTTGACTATAGAAATAAACTTGTTTGACATAACTTTTTCAGAAAAAAGTCATTATTGCCCAACCCTATCATTACTAACTACTAGTATGTGAACTCCAAATACTAATTATCCCTCGTGCACATCATTGTTTCAACTCGGCCTAAGGCTCGGTGAAATAAATGTGCCTCGGGATAATTAGTATTTGTCGTGCACATAATCTAGTATGTTGCATGGTAGAGCATTGCACTATTTATATAATGTGCAATGATTCGTCAGGTCACTCTGATGGCACACATGACAGGCAATATGTAACACACATATATCTTAGCAACGGTTGCTAGGTAAATTATTCTCCCTAGCAACAGGCTATTAAGATCTTGTTATTCAGACAAGATTTCAATTAAAAATTTCTGAGCATCAAAATAGTATTCCATTGTACAGTTCACTCCACTGCACCATAATTTAGGCTTGTAACGTTGCTAAGCAACATATTTTTAATATCAATTTGGCATAGCAACTCATTACTTCTAACTGACTACACAACAAGAATTGAATCAAAGTTACATGATATATGTGTTAAATTGACCTCCATGACTTTTGAAAATTATATCCATGTATAACCATGGGTCTGGTGAATAAACACAAGCACAAGCCCACACACATCCTCAAACCCTCGCACCCTCTCACACTTTCACACACCCTCAATAAACACCCCCCCCCAACACACACACATATTTTATAAGGTCCCGTGGCTTTTGAAATTATGCTCATGCAACCATGGGTTGGTGAATAAATAAAAGAACAAGCACACACACACCACACACACACACACACACACACACACATTCTCTCTCCCACACCTTCTCACACTCACCTTCAAAACACCCCAAACACACATACACATATTTTATGAAGGTCACCCCCCTGATAGCAGAGTGACGTCTTAAAGACGTCTTAAAGACGTCACGTCAGACGTCTTAAAGACGTCAGGAAAAGACATCTTTATGACGTAATTTGCACCCACGTTTGACGTCTTAAAGACATCGTATTTTTCGTCATCATTACGTCTAAAACTGACATCTTTATGACGTAAAAATACGACGTCTTTAAGACGTCAAACGCGGGTGCAAATTTACGTCATAAAATTTTTTCTGACGTATTTAAGACTCACTGTGCTATCAGGGATGTTGACATTAATACTGAGTCCTATCCTATCCTATCCAACCTATCCTAATATTATACCTATGCTGTCCTACAACAAGGCCCTATTATACTGGCAGTGTGTCCGGTCGCTGCTATATAAAGTCTATCAGACAAATGTTTGAAGAAAGACAGTTACTTATTATTAAATTACACTTTGTTAATGAAATATGAAGAATTGTCATTATGAAGCACCTTGAAATTGTGTTTATACATAATATGATAATAATTTTAAACAATTTTGATTATGTCAATAAGCCAAATGCCGGTTACATGGCTTAAAATTGCATATTTCTATTCATTTTCCCCTTTTTTTCAAATCTCAGATACTGCTTATGAATATTCATGACCAAACAGAAACATTGTATTTTGGTCAAAATGAAAGCAAAAAGTTGTCTTATAAAAACGTCGTAAAGACGTCTTAAAGATATCGTATTTGGTGTAAAAATGAGAAAAAAAGTTGTCTTATAGACGTTTTAAAGACGTCTTAAAGATGTCGTATTTTGGTCAAAAACTGACAAGAAAAGTGGTTCTTATAGACACTCGCTATAAACGACTCAATCAAAAGTTGTGTCTATAGTGACGTTTATAAGAGTCTTAAAGATGTCGTATATTTGGTCAAAAAATGACAAGGAAAGTGATCTTATAAACGTCGTAAAGACGTCTTAAAGATATCATATTGGGGATAAAAAAAGACAAAAAAGTTGTCTTATAGACGTTTTAAAAGACGTCTTAAAGATGTCGTATTTTGGTCAAAAAATGACAAGAAAAGTGGTCTTTATAGACGTCGTAAAGACATCAAAAAGTTGTCTTATAGACGTTTTAAAGAACGTCTTAAAGATGTCGTATTTTGGTCAAAAAATGACAAGAAAAGTGGTCTTATAGACGTCGTAAAGACATCAAAAGTTGTCTTATAGACGTTTTAAAGACGTCTTAAAGATGTCGATTTTGGTCAAAAAATGACAAGAAAAGTGGTCTTATAGACGTCGTAAGACATCATAAAGACGTCATATTACTGTCATAATTTTTTGCCCAAAAATAGAAAATTAACGTCTTTGAAAGTCATTACCAAGAAGACATAATCACATCGCATAGAAACATGTAAAGATATTTAAATATCAGATTCTATTAATCGTTTGGAAGACGTCATTAAGACACATAAAGATGTCGTGTTTACGACGGTATGACGAGTTGACCAGTTTTGACCAGTTTAAGACGTCTTTAAGACGTCAGTCTGCTATCAGGGCCATATCCCCTTCCCCCTGTCTTGGCACGGAAAAATGTTTAGATTATTTTGTTCTGCTCGTGAGTTTGTGGTATTTAAACTAAGTCAGCCCGACCATCTGTGCTTTTATGAACAACAATATTAAGCCCCTTGTAAATGTTGACATTTCTTATAAGCACTTTCTTCCGAAAAGTGATCGCGATTAAAAATCTACACGTTAATTCAATTGACTGATAACTCCGCCCTATGAGGTATCATTTAAATTGAATGGAGATTAATGAATTCGATTGGAAAGAGTTTAAAATTGACCGGGAAAAACCTGTATTAAAATTCCTACCATTTCTAGGGATGGCATCACTTTGTTATCATTGATTTTATACCCCTTTTCAAAGGAATGTTCTAGTTTGACTACCCTCAGGGTTCTTTTACATTTGGGCGATCTGTCACTGTTCTATCTTCCACATCTCTGCCTCCTTCCCTTTCCCAAACCTCTTGAAAAAGGAAAAAAGTAAACATAACAAACGAATCATTATGTTAAGACAACAAAGTGACAATGCCTTTAAAATGTGTTAACCCCAGATCTTGCAATAGGTGATAAAGATATAGGAAGATCATTTCATGTAAGTTCTTGATTGGTCCGTAATTTGCATCGGGTATAGCTTAGGTTCATATCTTCGATGTGATATCTTTCTTTAGGTTATTGTTCCAAACCGGCCTGTAGATTGACCATAGGCACATGAAAAGGGTAGTGCATGCTTTGCATTCTCACTTTCACAATCTCTTCCTGAGCCAATCCTTTCACTGAGATCACTTTCATTGAGTTCACTATCAGGGTCGGACTCTACATCATCTGTATTGACAATTTCTTAAAGTATATCCACAAATTTCTCAGGCATTACACTCGTATCCCCCACTTGGGCTTTAAGATCTGGTTTCTATTGCCCAGCCACGTCCATCTATTTGTCTACAGAGTTCTATTGTAGGTACATTTGTGCAAGCTTCCAGATTCTTGCCTGAAAGTTAACATTGACGCGCATGCTGTTCTAGGGCGCTTCTGTATCAAGGCCATGTTGCCAAAGCAAAGTATTTTCTTTTCCTGTAATACTTGTCCACCACATTATTCAGCTTCACGATATTCTTGTTCCCATACAATATGTTGATTACATCTCTCATTTCATTGTCAACTGCCCAATTCCTCCATCACGTTGACATACACCTTGAATTACCCTGCATGATCTTGATTCCTCGGACATTCAAATTTTCCTTTAATGCACTCGTGCTATTACAGCCTGTAAATGCATTACAGACTAATAAGGCAGACCAGTAACAAGATGTACAAGGCACATGGCTAGGATGGTAACATCAATACAACATCTTCTGTTGTCTCTACCGGTCTCGAAGATCATGTTGATCCCTTCTAAGACTCTTCTAATGATGTCGTATAATGAAGGAGGATGAAGAAGATGTCGGAATCGGGGCTCCTCACCCTAACAACTGGAATCGACTTTTCTTAGCGTACAAGATGTGCAGCACGTGGAGCATGTAAGTTTCTTCCTGTGTAGAATGCAACATATCTATTTCGACACAAGTTTCCTTTTCCATCAGGACGTAGAAAGACCAATTTGTTGTGATGATGATAACTTCATGAGGTGCCACAGTTACTGCTGAGGTTCAACTGCTTCAATCTCGTAAGAGAAGTCTTACAAACTGCACCTTGTTGTCATCATTGTTTCCAATCCTTTGGCATCTTTGTCAATGTTTGTCTTCACCCAACTCAAGTTTGTCACTGACGCCTCGTCGCATCTTTTCTACACCTTTCACAGACTCTCTCTTGTAGATGTCGGTATTAAGCACAATTGTTGCTTGAAGGGGCAGAGATGATACTATTTTTTGGAAATATCCCCGAAGGTGGCTGGGATTTCAAGTAGAGTGTGGGATACAGCATTGCCATCGTCAGTGAACTTAGCCTCCCTGGGTTCATCAGGTAACTTTGCATTGTGAAGGAAGAGAAACCTTTGGATTCGTTTTAAGGCAAGAAATCAATCTGTTAAGGTTACCTGATCCCATTTGGCTATCTTCACTGAAGATGGCAATGCTGTATCCAATACTCTACGCGAAATTTCAGCCACCTTCAGGGAAATTTCCCAACTAGCATCTCTGCCCCTTCAGTCAATAGTTGTGCTTAGTAGGGGAGACCGGGTGTGGAAGTTACACGGGTCAGTTGTTACAGTTCTCAGTGTGCTAAGATGGAACAAGAGAGGATGTGCTAACTGGCATCTATATACAGCCTACACATAGCTGTGATGAACTGCCGGTCGTGAGGTTTCTCCGTTGTTTTATTAAAAAGTAAATCAAGAAAAACCATTGTTTACAGTTCAAAGTAAATTTTTGACAAAAATTGAAATTTGTAATATCTCTTACAACTGAAGGCACATGATGATCGTCTGGTATTGTAAATATAGTACATGTATGTCACTAATATACCCCTAGCCATGCCCTGTAATTCTGCCTAATGACTGTGCTACAGTTAATTTCTGTGTGTAAAATCACCCATGGGGTAGGTTGTTACAACAACCTACCCCATGTTGATGTAACAACTTACCCCAATTACATTACATATGTAAAATTACATTTTGTCTCAATTATCAGGTGTTAATATTTTTATTTTTCTATTATTACTTTTGTCTGTTCTAGAGCTCTACTTGATCTACTGTTAACGATGTCAAGAAACTGGAAAGTTGAAACTAAAGTATGGTATAAGAGATTTACACATTGTCAACTTACCCCGTATGTTTACATATTGTAACAATTGACCTCGTATGGTGTAACAACCTACCCCGTATATGGGGTAGGTTGTTACAAAAAAAATGTCTTCACTAATTTAGCTGTAGTTAATGAGTGTTTACAGGTTTTCAAGTTTTATATGCCTCAGGTTTTAGCCAACATAATAGTGTAGTGGTACGGTCTATTGACCGTTTTCCCAATTAATTAATTATAATATAAGTCAATCTTAAACCTGGTGTATAGTTTTGGTAACAAAAAAAAAATCGGCATAAAACCGATTAAATATAGTCTCATGTTGTTCACATTGCGCTAAAAGACATGTGTGAGAGATTTTGTGATATTCCTTTCACGATTTCCGGTGAATTTCAGTGAAATGTTTGAATCCAAACACAATTTGTAACGGTTTTGAGACCTTTGCTGGGTTGTCCTGTCCCCCGAACTTCCCGCATGAATGGACCGTAGCGATCTGTGTGTATCACCCACACAAGAGAATCCCCATTGGTTTTCCATGTGAACGCCTAGTGCACACAAAGCTGTGTCGGGTCCCCGTCTTATCTTTTTTATACTATAATATCGTGAAATAAAGACGTTAAAACGAGATTCCATGTAATATAACTTTCTTTGTTACAGTTACAGGATTCAGGCTTTCATATTATCTAACTGTGAATCCAAATTAAATTTTTCCTTCTCCCAACACTATACACCAGCTTTAAAGAGGGCGCTAGGCCACTAATTGTCAGTGAAAGGTTAGAAGGTTTCATAGGTTTATTTACTTAGTTCGTTCACATTAAATTAAGGGATCTTATTATGTATTCACTGTAATTGTATTGGGTCGGGGGATTGTATTAAGCTATTTGGAGACGGTCCCTGCTTGAGCGGTAGTCGGCATTCATGACATTCGTACAGGTGCTATGTCGGTTAAATGTATTTCTTTTAACAATAGTAACAGCATCCTGTCCTATTCATAGCTTTTCCGGGTGCAAGGTTTTTGTAAATATTTAATTAGCGTCCCCTGGCATATTTCTGGTCATGTTAGACACGCCTACTTTTGGAACCTAAAAGCACGTGCTCTATTGTTTATTGTGCAATGGACTAGAAAGGGAAAGGGTGCGTGGTGCTTTTATTGGTTAGTTTGTTATACAGGAGGCGGGGCTTGTTGGACTCGATTCACTTTAGCATTACCGAAATTGATATATAGGCAAAGCTCATTTTGTGTTAGAGCCATTTTGTGTTAGAGCCATTTTTATGTTAGAGCTTTCGAGAGCCATTTTATGTTAGGAGCCATTTTGTGTTAGAGCCATTTTGTGTTAGAGCCATTTTTATGTTAGAGCTTTCGAGAGCCTTTTTATGTTCGAGCTTACGTTGGCCATGTTGAGTTAGCCATTTTCTTTGCGGATCGAAGCATGGTTTTTCGCGTCTTTATAAGCCCAGCCTCTAAGACTGTTTATATTTAATTAATGCACCTTTGCCGTTTTGCTGTCCGTGGACTTCGTCATTTTATTTCTTCGTTCTACATTTAATAAATACCAAACCGAACTTTACTTCAATGTGTCAGCCGCCATTTTGTTTTCCTGAGTCCTATAAGTTGAACTATAATTTCGCCACCTACTTGGAGACTAGTCAGGGAGAACTTACTCTGAGACGGTCCTCTTACAATAGGCTAACTACAGACCCAATATGGAGTGCGTGAGTTCTTTCATTAGAATTATCTGGCCCAAAATGTGAATATTGTAACGTTCATACCCGGTCTCCCCTACTGACATGTACAAGAGTGAGTCGATGAAGGGCGTAGAGAAGATCCGACAAGGCGTCAGTGACAAACTTGATTTGGGTGAAACAAAGAGGCTAAACGACTGGAAACAGTTTCTTCCAATGATGACAGCAAGGTGCAATTTGTAAGACTTCTATAATGAGATTGAAGCAGTTGTACCTCAGCAGAAACTCTGTCAGGTCATGAAGTTATCATCATTGCGACAAATTGGTCTTTCAACTAACACCTGATGGAAAAGGAAACTTGTGTCCTACTAGATGTGTTGCATTCTACACAGGAAGAAACTTACTCCCGTGTAGTGCTGTACATCGTGTACGCTAAGAAGCATAATTATATTAAAGTTTGTTAGGGAGAGGATCCCCAATCCCGACATTTTCTTCATCCTCCTCCATTATACTACGTCGTTAGAATAGTCTTAGAGGGGATCAACAACATGATCTACCAGACCATTAAATGCGACATAAGGTGTTGTATTGATGTTACCACCCTAGCCATGTCCCTTACATCTGGTTAATGGTCTGCCCTATTAGTCTTAAAGGGATGCAGTAACATTGAATGATATTCAAATCATATTTTATTCGATTTAGCTTATTTTGCCAATATAATTATAAACACTTAGGTCAGTCCGGTATCTCTTCGAAATTGCAAGCTAATTGCTTGCTTTACCTTCGAGATATAAATGATTTCATACTCAAATTTTATAAACCAACCCTGGATGGTTTATAAAACCCTGTGCTTCTCCACATATCACAACATACACCCATTTCCTGTTGTATAGTCCCCGTTCCTAGCAGCCTGCTGAGCTAGCAGCAGAGGGTACTGGTGTTCAGCTGTATGCTTGGCATTGTTTGTTACACTGTTTTAAGGTAGTAAATGCCTTGCATTTGATCTGAAACTTTCAGTAGTTTGTTTTTACTGTTGGAGCAATATAATTTCATTAATCTTAATCTAATTGCTCTTGTTTTTGAAAGTTACTCAATCCCTTTAAATGCATTTACAGGCTGAAATAGCACAAGTGCATTAAAGGGAAATTTGAATGTCCGAGGAATTAAGATCATGCAGAGTAATTCAAAGTATATTTCAACGTGATGGAGGATTGACGGATTGTATGGGAAGAAGAATATCGTGAAGCTGAATAATCTTCCATTGATAACTTTGCAAGCTAAGTGTAGTGGACAAGTACTACAGAAGAAAGAAAACACTTTGATTTGGCAACACTGCCTTCATGTAGAAGCGTCTTGAAGTAGCATGTGTGTCGATGTAGCTTTCAGGCAAGAATCTGGAAGCTTGCACAAATGTACCAAGATCACACATACCTTAACCACAACAACTCTCTAGACCAATACATGGACATGGTTTGGCAATAGAAACGAGAGCCTGAAGCCAAGTTAGACGGATGGAGTGTATGCCTAAGAAATTGTCAATACAGATAATTCAGATCCGACCCTGATAGTGAACTCAGTGAATGCGATCTCATTGATAGGACTGGCTATGACATTTTAAAGTTTAATATCAGAGGACTGCAAAATGAGCTCAATGATACAGACAATTAACCAAAAAATATCGAATCGAAGATACGAACTCAAACTATACGCGATGCAAATTACAGACCAATTAAGAACTTGAATGTAAATGATTTTTCCAACATCTTTTTCACCCACATTTAAAAATGCATTGTCACTTTGTTGTCTTAACATAATAATTAATTTGTTATGTTTTGTTTTTCCATTTTCGAGAGGAGTGGGAAAAGGAAGGAGGTAGAAATAATGATGATGATGATGATGATGATGATGATGATACTAATAATAATAATAACATTTACAAGACTCACTGGTGGTCGGGCTAATTTAATTCAAATACTAATAACTCACGAGCAAAACAAAATAATATTGATTATTACACACCGTATGTTTTGGCTAATTAGGGTTAAAAAATATTCTCATTTTTGTTGGTTGATTTTCCCGTGCCTGGGACAGTGGAAGGGGATTAGGGAGACTTGATAAATTATGAGTTTATGTATGTGTGTGTGTGTGTGTGTATGTCTGGGTGTGTTTTTGAGGGTGTGTGTGAGCTTGTGCTTGTGTTTATTCACCAGACCCATGGTTATACATGGATATAATTTTCAAAAGTCATGGAGGTCAATTTAACACGTTTATCATGTAACTTTGATTCAATTCTTTGTTGTGTAGTCAGTTAGAAGATAATGGGTTGCTATGCCAAATTGATATTAAAAATATGTTGCTTAGCAACCATTACCAGCCTAAACTATGGTGCAGTGGAGTGAACTGCATGATGAAATACTATTTTGATGCTCAAAAACTTTTAATTGAAATCTTTTCTGAAATAACAAAATCTAAATAGCCTGTTGCTAGGGAGAATAAGTTACCTAGCAACCGTTGCTAAGATATATGTGTGTTACATATTGCCGGTCATGTGTGCCATCAGAGTGACCTGACGAGTCATTGCACATTGTTTATTACGTTCTTACAAATTTCTAAATCAAAATAAGTTTATCTGTTTGTAGCTATTACACATGCCATAGCACACGTCCTACAGTAGGCATACATAATACAGGAAATGGCTACTTTTTGGTAAAAATGGTCAGGTAACGTTTTCGAAAAAAATGAACGCTGCGCGGTCATGCGTGACAATTATGAGATGTGTTATATGTCAAATAAAAGAAGAATAAATTTTCTTGAGCTCTGTTATATTAACTTTGGCGAAATTCTCGTCAAATTTAGTTGACAGTAATTGAAACTTTGTTATTCATATTTTAACTGAAAAAGCGTTCTGCCAGAGGTCAAATTCTGTGACCTTTGGACCTCTCGTGACATTTACGTAACATTAATTTGCTAAATATTTATATCCTCTTGAAAAAATGATATCTTGGAAAGTTATACATGGTTTTCTTTTACATACCCTTAATATAAACCGTTTCATTGAGGAAAGTGGGCGTGGTCAAAAAACTCCATGGGGGGTCCCTCGGGAATGAGTTTTTTTTTGTTAAACTCATTTTTCCGATTCACCAGACCCATAGCTACATGAGGATACCCATGGACGTGAGTTGTAGGGGGTGCAGGGTTTCGACCCTAGACCATGGCCTAACATGACAGTTTTACACATGCATTTCCTGTAAGGTTTGTAGTGAATATATTAAAGAAAAAAAAACATTTCTGATTACTTTATTAATGATAACTAAAATCCATCACATGAATATGGCAGTGTGTTGGTATTTTTTATATATTTACAGTATTTTATGCTCCATACACGAAGGATGTCCACATATATATTTTTGTGTGAAGTACATGTAAATCTAGGAGGGGGAATTTGGAGGGGCTTTAATACAGTAAAACGTTATCAGAAAGATCTCAAAAAGACCACTTTGATCTAATGAAAGTTAAGCTGCATTGGTGAAACATCCACAAAATTAAACTTTTGATCCAAATGAATATTATCGGTAAAAATATTTACCTCCAAATTTTCGACTGAACAATTCAGTCTTCTTCAGGGATATGACCCGTGATCCGATCACCGCCGGAAGTGACGTAGCGGCGAAGGATTGAGTCATACACTCTTGGAAGCTTGTATCGTCCCCCGTCACGGTTCAGCGAAGGTTGGTGCGCCCTAATGTAGATGGCTTCCTTCACGCCTCTCTCAAACCATCTGTCCTCCCTGTCCAGGATCTCCACCTTGTCGAGGTCCACGGTATCTCCCGGCGATTCAATTTGAATATGCTGTGAGACTTCCGACGACACGGAGCTGGGGCGACGTTGTTCCAAAAATCTAGTCTTCAGGGAACGTTCTGTTTCCCCAATGTAGGATTCTTTACATAAGCCAGTCGTTGTTTTGCCTTGGCAAGCACTGAAAACCTAAACGGGTAGACCGACTAGCTTTAAAGCTAGTCGTAGTGATGCCCAGACTGACTAGCTTTAAAGCTAGTCAGTCAC
>CALNVZ010003240.1:120629-133108 GCA_940671915.1 Paracentrotus lividus
ATAAATTTCATAATCACCATTGGAATATTTTTGAAATTATTGTTGATCAAAGTTGGGTTTCCTTTTTTCGGAAACACCCTGTATATAGTAATCAAAATTACTCGAGTAGGCATTTGTGGACACTGATCTGATATATGACATCATAATGGCAAATTTGAGTCCCTTTTTGTTGACCTGAGCAAAACATCAATTAATGTAAAATCGGAATGTTTTATTTTGCGTTTATCGTTAATGAAATTATCAATCGAACCCACATGTATATGCTGGATTATTGTCATTATTTTCAAGCATATTCTTGGGAATTTTTTTTTTTTTTTTTATCTAGTAAAAACGAATAAAAAAGAATTTTGATCCGATTCAAATTTAGTTTCGACCATTTTCATAGACTGTTGCTGGAGTAAAATTATATATATTTGGGCAAGTCGAATTCCGACTTGGGCAAGTTGTTCCCGAGTTGGTGATTTTCAACTTTTCGACCATTTTTGTGTCAAGTGTGTCAGTGAGGTTTAAAAGGTACATATAATGTATCATACCGGGTGAGTCAGAATAAACTAGACACCTAAAAAAATGATGATAAAAAGAAAACAAATAAATGAACCCCAAATTATTATACATATTCTAAAATATCTCTTTCAAGCTAGTCCGTCACGTTAGTCCGTCAAGACGGACTAGTTTTAATGCTCGTCGGTCAAGACAGACTAATTTTAAAGCTCGTCCGTCGTGACCGACTAGTTTGACGGACTATCATAAAAGCTAGTCGTAGTGATGCCCAGACTGACGAGCTTTTGAGCAGGTCTAGCTTTACAGCTAGTCGGTCATGGTGTAAAAGCTAGTCCGTCGAGTTTTTCAGCCGCGATGTTCTTGATGCTGTACTGACAGACTTGCATGACGGACGAGGTTAATATGGTTTCACCAGCTTGTCAGAGACGTCAAATCTAAAATATTGGAAGACATTATAAAGATTCGATTAAAAACATGCATTTTGTCACAAGAATTTGAGCAAAAAACAAAAAATAAACAAAAAACATCTTAATATGATGACATAAATCAGAAGACAGGAATTAATACAGGAGGCACAATTAGTTAACATTATGGCAATTATCAAATAATGGGGGTACGGGGCCCAGGGGTCGCCGCCATGTCTTGCATCATGACTTTTTGTTGTAGGCCTACCTGCTTTTGCATTTTCGGCGTATACACTTGTCCTTGAGAGCCACTTCAGAATCCCAAAGTCCGTGCCTCTAATCTAATATTCTTTTCTTTCAGATACAAGTAATCTGGCCTTATCGTCGTTTCGGAAACCAATCGCTCATATGCTTGTACATAAAGTGAATGGGGGTGGAAAGAGGAAACCAATGCGTGTGACTGAATGAAGCGCTGCAGTACAAAGTGAATGGTGGTTTCCTCGATCACGATTATTCCAGTAATCTAAAAGAAAAGAGGCCCCTATATTTATTATTAGAGTTAAATTTCAATTTTCATAATTTAATGTGATTGTTACTATCGTAGTAAATACACACAATTTATAAATTGATTTGGCAAGACATAATTTTTCGCGTTGGTGATTATAGCATTAATCTATGTGAAAAAAAAATAACGCTATCTGTGAACTGAAACATAAGGAATTAAAAAAGAGTACTCACACAGTCATGTCACAGGAAGGAGATCGCCATTATAATCAAAATCTAATGCTACAGTCACACAGACACTTACGTTGAGTTACGTCCGGTTGCGTCCACAAAATACTTTCTTTTCTGCGGATCCCAACGGATGCCTACCCGTCATAGTCAGCAGTGGAAATATTGATAATTTCGTTCCTCCAGTAAAACAAAGAAATACATAAGAAATGATAGAATAGAAGATGAAATAAGATTAAGACAACACAAACGTATCTATACGTAAGTGTCAGTGTGACTGCAGAATTAAGCTTTACGGGGGTATATCAAGTGTGCGTCTGTACAGTTTGCTCGTTAAATGGAATTCACATACAGATCATGCAATTAACAGTGATGTCCTTTTCGCAATGCGCATGTTATTCAATCGATTCAAATCACCTTCTATTCACTGCTGTTGCTAAGCCGGGCATTCATTGACAATCTATAAGAATAGACGGTTTATGGGTTCTATAGTAACGAAGTATTCAATTAGCCTGTAATTAAAGAATGGAACAATATTTCTGACCTACTCGTGAATGGCATACTTGTCACGATTGATGTTATTTTGGCTATTGTATTGCTCTCAGATTGTCAAGCCAAAGAAACCTTTGTTTGAGAATGTTGATTGTATCCAACTTCTATTCACTGTTGTTGCTAAGCCGGGCATCCACCAGCAATCTGTAAGAAAATACCGGGTTCTTGAGTTCTATAGTAACAAGGTATATTCAATTAGCCTGTAATTGAAGAGTGGAGAACAATATCTGGAATCTACCAGTACTCGTGAATTGCATATTTGTCATGATAGATGTTATGTCTCGTAAGCTTTCAGATTGTCAATCCAAAACAACCTTTGTTTCAGAATGTATCAACTTGATTATGCTCGGAAACAGAATAAATAGAGAAGGTACATTGAAACGACATTGCAACTATTTATATCAAAAGCTAGTCAATCATTTTAATGGGTAAACTGGGTCGACCCAGCTGCTTTTATTGGCCTAGTCGGTCACGTCGACAGACTAGCATCAAGCTTGACAGACGAGCTTTAAAGCTTTAAAGCTCGTCCGTCAAGTTCAGAGATGTAGATTCAGTTTTATGCTAGTCCGTCTCGACGGACTAACATGACAGACTAGCTTTATAATTAGTCCGTCTTGACCGACTAGCATTAAAGCTAGTCGGTCCATTGACGGACGAGGTTAGGTTTTCAGGGATAAAAGTGGGCATTGCTCACTTAAGAATACGTTATTTTCGGGGTTTTTTTTGGTGTCATAATAATAGTAGAGAATATGAGCTTTATTTACATCTAAACGTTTTCCCCGAGAATAATATATTTTTAATTTGGTAGCCTTGTCGAAAGTGTATAGTTCTTTTGGGACGCACTGGAGAGTTAATTGCTCCGCGATTAAAGAACCGTCGGCACAAAGACAGCTAGTTTTGTGATGCTAGAACAAATGATCTGATTCGCTGCAGCATACGAAATCAGGATATGTGATAATGCCACACGCACTGTGATTGGATAATTTTTCGAGCCTGTGAGTAAAATTGTTGTATATTTTATTTTCATATTTTCGCAAAAATATGAGAGTTTTATTTTTAACGAAGTTTGACGACTTTTTTAAAATACATTTTCTGACAACATCGTAAAATATAAAATGTTCCCACGTTTGGGTCACACTTTGAAACGATATCAGCCATTGGTCTGGGGTCTAAAAGAGCCCGATTTTGAATGAAAATGAGGTTTTCAACACTCAGTTCAAGTAATCGTTTTCTGAAAGTATATATGTCAACTTTATTATACTGCAAGAACTAAGAAATTAATTCAAGGGTATTATTGCAATGGCGTTAGATGCAAAAATCAACAACATTTCCGCTGGTTTTCCATATGGAAAAAATCATGAAAAAACCTTTTGTTCCCTTAACGACTTGATATGATACAGTCGAAACCCCTGAACCTTGTAAGACGACATTTTATAATATAATATTAGGCATATTTCTAAGGATTTTTAAATCTCATTTAACAAGGCCAGTGATGTGTGTTTTTATAATCTTTCAGTCTATCACAGACTAAATTCAACATTTGAAAGATTATTTACCAAAACTAAATACAAGCTTTAGAGAACAAGCAATCAAAAGGACGTTTTGAAAACTACGTCACTTTGAAAATAACATAAAGGTCATGATACATGTGACTGCATACGCTAGACTTTGGTATTGATATTGATATCATCTTAGATATAATTTTGCCGATATTTATTTATTCACCTGAAAGAAAAAAAGATGTTCCCACGACTACATCATCAATAAAACCGTTGTCAGATCATCGCAATCTACAATTTCAAGCTCCATAAATATAAAACACTAAAAAATATATATTTTTTTTTAATTGTTGAAAATAATCATGCCTGGTATCTTAATAATTCAAAACCTTTGTACATATACACATCATGGATTGCCTGTAATGATGAGAATTGGGCGGAGATTTGTGTGTTTTAGCATTATGTTGGTACACTTTTCACTTATGTGTACGCAGAGAGACACCCAACCACACGTACGCATATACACATACAAAAATCACATACACGCCCACACCACACACATCCACATATACCCTCCACACAGGTATACACACACATACTCTATCTTCTCCACACTAGCACATACACACACACACACACACACACAAACATTCACACCCACATCAGAGATGCCAAGTTAAAAAAAAATGCTTGAGATCATTCGCATCGTGCTTGGAATCAGTCCGCACGCGGCGCGTGTTACCATATGTACATGCGCATGGTCGTAATTTGAACGCGCTACACATGTAGCACGTAGTAAATTATCTTGCATATAACGATCGCCTGCGTGAAAACATCGCACTCGCAGGGTTTGGTCTTGGAGGAAAAAGGTTTGGTGCGCGACAAGACTGCCGATTTATAGGGATTTCAGGCCCCAAAATGGTAAAAATCTATAAGAATGCCACTTGTTTTTTCTTTTTTGCTTGAGAAAGTGGGTGTTCTGCGTGAGATCGTGAGATGGACCCTAAATGCGTGAGACTTGGTAGCTCTGCCACATATTCAACAAACATTAACACTCACACACCCTAGCTTACACTCACAAATAAATAATTGTTAGGGAATTACTAAAGGGGGTATCTCACTGAGTTGCGAACGCTAGCAAATGAAGCGAATTTAGAGAGTGTCGTAAATTATCCTAATCCACTTCGATACAGTAGGTAGGCTTTTCGACATGAGGCATTTACTTTTGTTATGTGTTTTCCAGACAATGGGTATCTTTGAAAGCAGCGACTTTCTGAAATGAATGGAGTCGAATTACAGGAATTTTTTTTTTGTCCTGCATTGGAGCACGAAGCGATTGTGTTTGTTCAACCACATTCCTTTCGATAGGCCTGGATAATTCCTTTGGAAATAATTCGCCAAAAAGTTTTGGGCATGTTCACGATTTTTAGGCGAATTTATTTCTGTCAAAGGCAAGCATAAAGGGATTAAACTGCAGGGTCGAATTTTTTTTTTTTTTATGCAAGCACAAAAAGGGTATATCCAAGGAAGTAGGCCTACAAGCCCTGGGGATCTCACTAGCGGGATTCGTTTGATCGGTCGGGCATGTGCTCAACTGGATCTCCCTTGCAGATGGGTAGACAAAAGATCCCCACTTGGCTGCACTCGTATTGATCACTTTCAAAAGGAGATATTCTTTTGTAATTAAAATTACTTTTCGCTACCACTCGTCTGAAAATTGTGAGCAATATGAAATGTGTGCCTAGCGAGACATGCGAAAAGAAATGGTATAATATTATCTGATATACCGAGTGAGTAAAAAAAAAGTGTACACCTAGAAAAATGTCAATAAAAAGAAAACCAATTTATAAACCCCAAATTATTTTACATATTCTGAAAGAGTAACTCCTCCCGCATCTTCTGGTACCATTTTAGTGTGGTATGTCTTTACGCTTGGATGAACATGAAGCATTGTTTGCCAACATGTCAATTTTGAATTGTGCCAGAATGGGAGTAAAATCAGAACAACAAAAAGCTAGAAAAAAGCAACCTCATCCTGATTAAAATACCATAACCTTTTAACGAAAATGTCTTCCGCTCAATAACTTGGCAGGTGTGTTGTTACACACATTGACTACATTTTGTATGAATATTAGATTGAATCGTCAAGTAATGCATGAATGAGTACACATCAAAGATTAAATTGCCACTGACAGACCTAAAAAGGCTTCCTAATACTTTTGAAAAGTGAATATTTTGTGTTTGACGTGTGCTCACTCATGCCTGACTCTACAGATCTATCTCATTTTCATACAAAATGTAGTCAATATCCAAGCGTAAATACATACCACACAAAAATGGTACCAGAAGATACGGGAGGAGTTACTCTTTCAGAATTCGTAAAATAATTTGGGGTTTATGAATTGGTTTTCTTTTTATTGACATTTGTCTAGGTGTAAAGTTTTTTTTTACTCACTCGGTAGTAATCAAAATTACTCGACTGGGCATTTGTGGACACTAATCTGACATATGGCATCATAAATGGAAAATTTCGAACAAGTTTGAGCCCCTTATTGTTGACCTGAGCAAAACATCAATGAAAGGAAACGCGTCTGAATTGGAACTGTGCCAAGTGAAAAGGTGTGATATCGGAATATTTAATTTTACGTTTAATGTTAATGATAACACCAATCGTTGACACCCGTATGTGCTGGATTATTATTTTCTAACATATTTTGGGGGAATTAAACATTTTTGTCGCGTAAACATGAATAAATAATTTTTTGATCGGATTAAAATTTAGTTTTGACCCTTTCCAAAGAATGTTGCTGGAGTAAAATCATTTATATATATATCCACATGACAAACAACCCGGGGTTGGGCACCCCCGGGGTGACCAGCCCCGGGTAGACAAGGAAACTTAGTCATTTTCCCATGTGTACAGTATCATTACACAGTAGCATGATTATTTACAATAGGGCCTGCTAGTTTTCCATCGTAATCTTCATAAGCATTTGGTAGTCATTGCCTTCATGATATCAATTTCATCAACTGCATAGATCTATTATTTGATGTGGCTGTACAAGATGACAAGAACTTTATTGAAATGAATTTTTCAGTTGCTTTGAATGTCAAATTCAATGTTCGATTGCTCTTCGCTTGATGGTCGATATAATACGAAAATAGCATTAGGGGGCAATTTCGGTTATTAGAACAGCCGAAAAGGGTATTCGTAAACGATATAGCCTTATTCAAAGGCGCTATAGGTAGCGATTGGAAATTGCGCGCTTATTTATACGTACATTGTAGACTAATTCCAGCAAGGAGATAGATGGGTTGCATGCTCGCGCTAGCAGCGATAGTGCTACGCAGGTTCTTTGCTAGTGGTACGGTACCGTAGTTCTAGCTAGCTAGCTGAGCTTGCGAGTTCGCTGACTGAGTGTGTTGGCATCATAGACAACCCTGGGTTGACAACAATGCCAACTCTCAATATCACCAACTTTCTATATCACAGGCATTTGAGAGAGTTCGTTGTCAAACCAGAGTTGTTTTTGTGACCATTCAGTCAACCCAGGGTAGATAATAATGCCAACTCTCAACATCACAAGCATCTAGATTTTAGTTTGTTGCCAACCCAGGGTTGTCTATGATGCCATTTGGTCAACCCAGGGTAGACAACAATGCCAACTCTCAATATTACAAGCATCTTCTAGATTTTAGTATGCCGTCAACCCAGGGTTGTCTATGATTCCATTTGGTAAACCCTGGGTAGACAGCAATGCCTACTCTCAACATCACAAGCATCTTCTAGATTTTAGTTTGTTGTCAACCCAGGGTTGTCTATGATGCCATTTGGTCAACCCAGGGTAGACAACAATGCGAACTCTCATTATCACAAGCATCTTCTAGATTTTAGTTTTGTTGTCAACCCAGGGTAGACAACAATGCCGTTCCAATAACCAAAATTCCTCCCTTATGTTATTTTCATTATTGTATTGACCAACAAGAGAAGAGCAATCAAACGAAGGAGTTTTGATCAAACATTGGATTCGACATTCAAAGCAACTGAATATCATTTAAACTACATTTGTTTTAGCTTGTACAGCTTTTGTAGTTGACGAAATTGATATCATGAAGGCAATGACTACCAAATGCTTATGGAGATTACGATGGAAAACTAGCAGGCCCTATTGTAAATAATCATGCTACTGTGTAATGATACTGTATACATGCGAAAATGACTAAGTTTCCTTGTCTACCCGGGGTTGGTCACCCCGGGTTGTTTGTCATGTGGGTATTTCCATTGCTGCATATATATATATATATATATAAACAAAAAAAAAAATAATTGCTAGAGGGTATTCATTTGTCTCGCAATCTACTATGGTCAACAAGGAAATTCGTGATCACTCTCGCAAAAAGTGATCACTAGCTTACAAGTTCACGAGCTTTCGAGTGCCGCTGCAACTCTTTATCAAGTGACGAAAACTAGCTGAAAACGTAGTCTATTTATACGAATCCCGCGGGATTCGTATAAATAGACTACGTTTTCAGCTAATTTTCGTCACTTGATAAAGAGTTGCAGCGGCACTCGAAAGCTCGTGAACTTGTAAGCTAGTGATCACTTTTTGCGAGAGTGATCACGAATTTCCTTGTTGACCATAGTAGATTGCGAGACAAATGAATACCCTCTAGCAATTATTTCAATCCGCAATAATGAACTTATTTAGTCTTTAAAAAAATATATTATATAAATAGTGTACAATCTATCGCGCAATATACTGGATTATAGGTACGACAAATACTAAATTATCCCGAGTGCAGATCTGTTTCTCCGAGGCCGCAGGCCGAGGTGAAATAGATCTGCACGAGGGATAATTTAGTATTTGGAGTTCATATAGTCCAGTAATGTTGCAAGATGGAGCGTTCACTATTTATTATAGTAAATAGACCCCTAGATCTTTGACCTTGCCTCATCTGGTTTTATCTTTGCCAAATTTTTGGTGCAAATCATTAGCTATTGTGACGTATTTTGTTGCTCCGTGTATCCATTGTTATAACCTGTTGTGCGCAACATTTTACTGTTATTACGCGCTCGCGCAACAAGGCAATCGATAGAATCGATACTCTCCCCATTCATTTAACACGGGCTTTACCCTACAAAAACCGAAAGTTATATTGTACATATGTACAATATAACTTTTTGAAAGTAGGTCACGTGGTACTGATCTATCCAATGACGACGCGTATTTTTCTACCACTATTTACTATAGTCCAGTAATGCATTTTCGGAAATTCATTAGATTTTTTAGTCTCAAATTTTCGACGGACTAGTACCTCCGTCTTCTTCAGGAGAGATATTTACAATGAACAGTATTAGGGAGCGCATTCTCAGAGCAGCAGGTGCATGCAGTTGCTATGACAGCTTGCTGAGGATGCGCTCCCTTCACATAAACAACTAAAGATGCGCTTAGTGATAAAGTTACTGATTATTACGTAATAATACATTAAATACCTATGACACAATAATAAATAAGAATGTATATCAAAATATTAATATAAATCTAAGTATAAATCAGATATTTGAACAATGTTATGCGAAGTCTAGTCATTTCTAAGAAGTCACAAAATTAATTAAGTGATTAAATACTGCACATTGTAGCACTAGTAAACGTATTGGTAATAACATTATGTATTATAGGAACCGCTGGGAGACCAGTTAATTAAGAGTAGAAGAGGCTACCGTGAGTAATAAGTGAAAATTATTATAATTATTAACGGAAGAACGTGTACCCACTCAAGAATCCCAGATCCTTGTTCATTCCATCACCCTCAAAACTCCTACTCTTAACAATTACCCGCAGTTCTGCGATTTTTCTTTCTTCAGCTGAGTTGTATCTCCCCCCGAATATACATACTCTAATATCATTGATTGAGTGTCTGGGTAGGCAGAAGTGTCTAGCAACCGGGAGGTCAGTGCGCTTTTTCTGAATGGAGGATTTGTGGTTGTGAATCTCATTCAAAAACATCAAATAGGAAATGTCATTGTGAATTGTTTACTGTGTGTTGGTGCGTGTGTGATGTTATGCGTATGTTTAATGGAGGATGGGTGTGTGTGTTTGTGTGTGTGTGTGTGTGTGTGTGTGTGTGCGCGTGTGGGTATGTATGGTGGGAGAAGGTGTGTCAATGGGTGAACAAATATTCTGTCAACATTTATTTTTAATCTTCCTCCATCTATCTTGCACACAAATAGGATTCTTCTAAAGATTCTCTCTTACTCATTCATGTGTGCAAATATTCAAATATAGGATTTCCCAGTCAGTTTCGGAAGTTCGTCTCTCCATTTGATAATCAGTTCATTCGAATTCCCAAAACATTTCGACAGCGTCAAATTCGCCATTCAAATTCCTACTAAGTTTGTTCGCTTTGGTAAATAAAGTATTCAAATCAAAATCCCCGTCATAAGCAATCAAATTAGTAAATCGACTGAAGTGCGTGCTTTCCCACAATCAAATCCACGCTGAGGCAATCAACTTTGACATTGGTTTAATCAAGTTGGTATGTAATTTGGAAAACCATTATTTCTTGGTTACTTATGAATTAAACATTTGAAATAACGGTTTCTTTTTATTTTAAGCTCTAGATCCGTTCCTTTAGAATAAAACGTTTAAAAAATTTCCTTTTTGTTCAGCTTTAGATCATCTTAATTTTTCTTCTTTTTTTTTTTAGTTGTGATTACCCCCAACATGAAGCATTTTAAATAACTTTTCCTTCTTTTTGTTAAGTTCTGGTTAATTACTTTAAAATAAAATGTCAAAGATCACTATAACACCTCTAAGTTTAAGGTCGATTTGGCGCCCCCCCCCACCTTAGCATCAGGTCGATTTGGCGCCCCAATAAGTTTCAGGTCAGTTTGGGGCCCCCTTAGTTTAAGGTTGATTTTGTGCCCTCCTAAATGTAAGGTCGATTTGGCGAACCCTTGTCTTCAAGTCAATTTGGCATCCCCTATGTTTAAGCTCAATTTGCCGCCGCCTAATTTTAAGATCGATTTGACGCCCCCTTAATTTAAGATCGAATTGGCGCCCCCCACCCTTAGTTTAAAATCAATATCGGGCTCCTAAGTTTAAGGTATGGTTTGGCACCCCCCCCTTTTTTTTTTTTTTTTCTTTTCCCTATTTTTTTCCTCCTCCCCTTTCCCTTGCTCTCTCTCTTTCTTCTTTTTCTATTTTTATTTCCCTTCCCTTTACCCCCTCTTTTTTCCTTTTTTTCTTCCCCCTACTCACTTTTCTCCTTTTTGTCGCCCCCCTGTGCACCTACACGGGAGGGGGGGGGGGGCAGGTCCCGTGTACCGCAAAATACTCGCATGAGTTCAATATTTTGTGAAGAAATCTTGAGTATTGAACATGTAATTATGTAAAATACATTGTTACATGAATAAAAAAAGAAAATGAAGGCGAAATAAAAATTACAAAACATTGACTTCATGAACTAATTAATAATTAACAGAAATACATATCATACTTCAGGATATGTAGCGTATTTTATAAAGTACATACTCATCCACAATCATTGCTAAGTGGGGTGAAAAAACCCTATCACAAAGTTTAAAAAAAATTCCTGCAGCTTAAATTAAAGCCCTAATTTGATTGCAAAATATGGTAAGTTGAATTCATGGAATGAATTTGAATACTGCTAATGGCGGTATTGCGCAATCATATCAACGTCTCTGCTAACTTGAATAACTGTTTTACGAATAAAGTGTATTTAATCAGAATTCGAACAAGTAGAATATAGATTTGATTGCTGCAAAAGGGAATCTGAACTCCGGAGATTCGATTGAAAGCAAAATCGTCCTAATTTGAATGAGCCGATTATCAAATGGAGGGGCGAACTTCCGAAACTGACTGGGAAATCCTATAAAAAGGAAACCAACAAAGTACTGGAAGTATGACTTTACCAAGACATATCATGAAACCCATGAGTAAATCTTCATTCTTCAAACAAGACAACTCCAAAATGATGGGAATTTTTTTTAACTCTGTATAGTGTTTCGTTTTCGCACAGAATTCTTCTGACAGAGATTCTATCTGCTGTTGGAATGAGGTTCAGGCTTATTTTGACAAAATTTTACGTCACCACCTCTCTTTTATTTGATAAGCAATTTCACGAGTTCTTTCTTTCTTTAACAAAATTATTTCCTCATTCTAATTCTCTCTCAGTAGTCATATTTTGTATTTGTCTGCTGTACAGTCTGTGTCAAATAAAATGGTACAATTGGAAAACATTTTTTTGTTTAAAGCATGAACATTAATCATAATCTAAAAGACAGTGTTGATATTTCCATAAAGTAGGAAAATCAGGCCTTCTTCTGCAAATTTTTCATCCCATTTGCTGCTGTAGATCTTGAGATATGACCTGTTTTCTAAAATCAAGAAAAATTGTACTTTGCGCATACTTCTCTCAGCGAACCAAGACAATAGATGTGTGTAATTTCGATAGCTCTTTGCCGCACAGAATTTAGCATAACTTTTGTTTTACGAAGGCAAATCATACAAAACAAAGTGCATCAGCGAGAAGAATCTTTTGGCTTTAAGTTGGTACCACATTCATAAATATGGTGGCCCTGAAGTACGCTGCGCGAGAAAAGACATATATGCGGTCAATGCCGTACATTTTGTAACAATTGTGTAGCAATGTCCTAAAATATAGAACACCGCGGTGTGAACTTATGCTACAGTCACACAGACACTTACGTATAGATACGTCCGGTTGCGTCCAAATATTATTTCATCTTCTATTCTATCATTTCTTA